>VXAD01013840.1:1248244-1597112 GCA_013399195.1 Dicrurus megarhynchus | reverse complement strand
GCCGTGCCGAGCGGTGCCGGTGGAGCCCCCCGGGCCTGGCAGCGCTGCCCGGCGCCGCCTGCACGGGCAGGGCTCTCCGCCTGACGCAGTGAGGAGCTGCAGCCCTTCTCTTCTCGGAGGCCGGGCTCCAGCGCNCAGCCCCCGGTGGCCGCTCCGTGTCGCCAAACTTTTGGCGGCTGCAGCCCAGGTTGGGGCTCCGGCGGGAGGGGACCGCGGGGCCGGCGGCGGAGGGAGCGGGGCGCCTTCCCCTTCGCGGGCGGGGGGTCCCCGGGCTCGGCCGGGGCTGCTCCTGCTGTCCCTCTCCCGGGAGATCGGGACCGGAGCAACTCCCCACGGCCGGGCCGGGGACGCGGAGCCGGGACCCCCTCCGGCCGCTCGGCCCGTGCTCCCTCCCCCACCCATGGGGGATCCCCACTTCGGGGTCTCCCTCCGCCGGAGGGTGCGCCCGAGCCGGGGCATCCCCGGGGGAGCCCCTGCAACTGTTGCCTGCAGGAAGCTCCGGTGCTCCGGGGGAAGAACCGGTGCCGCGGGCAGTAGCGTCGCTCCGGGGGCAGGGGTCTCCAGCCCGGGTCGCCACAGCGCCGCACGGAGCGCTCGGACAGGGGAGGCTGCCGCCCTCACCCCAAATAACCCTGGAGGCTGCGAGCCGTGGGGTGGGAGCTGTGGTAGAGCCGCTCTCCGGCTCTGCTCCCCCCGCCCCCCCAATCCCTTCTGCATTCCCACGCCGGCAGTTGGGACCTGCCTCCCCCCACACGCGCTCCTTCAGCGGCTATTTCTGTCCTCGCCAAACGCGCCGCACATAGAGCTTTAATTAAAGAAAATTAGTGGAGGAGGGCGGGGGGGGTGTCCGTGCTCCGGGGAGGGGGACGGTCCCCGGGACCTCGCCGGGTACGACTGATGATCGCTGCCGTCGCTGATGGCTCGGGGGAGGCGGGGGGCAGGTGCCCGCCTGAGAGTTTGAGCCGCTTTCGCTTGGTTGTGTTTTTTTTGTTTTATTTTTTTAAGAAAAGGGTGGCGATGGGGGGTGGTAGGGACATACGACGACGCGGGAACGTGTTCCTTCCCGGAGGGTGTGTTGCAGTTTTAATTATAATGACAAATGTTGCCGTAAAGTTCCGTCTCGGTTCCCGAATGCAGGCAGAGCACGGAGCACCGGGTAATTCGCCCGTCGGATTGGGATACTCGCCCGCCGGACCGGGCACTCGCCCGTCGGCGCAGCGGAGTTGCTAAAAATTTTTCTTGGTTGCGTTTTAAATGAGGCTCGGCCGGGTCTGGGGGTCCTCGGGGCGGCGGCGGGGCGGTGCGTGGAACCCGGGGGTGCCAAGGAGGTGGGGACAGCCCCCGCTCCCTGGGCAGGACCCCTCGAACCAGCCCAAAACCCCGCCGGTCCCCAGTCCTGGTCCCGCTCCATGTGGAGCGTGGCTGCTCCTCCCGTGCGCGGCGGGACCCGACGGGCAGCGGCGTCCCGGTGCTGGGGAGATGCCGGGGTGCTCCCCGCGCAGCCCTTTCCTCCTCCAGTTCTCCCTGGACAGCATCCTCCGCACCCCCGCTCATCCCTAACCTCCGGGGCGGGCAGCCCGGGGGACCTGCGGTGCTGCCCACGTCCAGGCTGTGATTTGCAGCCCCGGGAAAGCCCCTCGGAGGGAGGGGACGGGGTGGGACTGCCATCACCAGGCTCCCCCGGGGCAGAGCCGCCGCTCCCGCCTCTCCGGCCGGGGACTCGCCTCCTCCCGTCAGCTTCGCGCGTTCTGCCGCCGGTTCGCGCTGGATTAAATATTTAGAAGTTTGCAGCGGTGAATAAAGCGATCGTTAATAGAAATTGATGGCACCGATGCAAAGGGGGTGGCACCGGCAGCAGGAACGGCGCGGCTCAGCGGGAGCGGGCGGGGCGCTCCTGGGAAGGTTTTTAAGGGGTTTCACCCCAAGTTAAGGGTTTATCGCTCCGAAAGCTGTGGCAGCGCCAAAACCCGGGAGCTGCTCTTCACATTTCCTATGATGTCTTTAAAAAGCGTATTTTTTCCGCCTTGCCTGCCTGGAAAGGATAACCCCGTGCCTTCGCAGAGACGAGGCAATCCGCTCGAATTTAGCACCTAAAATCCCCCGTCAGCACCACCCGCCGTGCTGCCTGACACCATGCAGGGCTCACACTCCCCCAAACCCCCCGGGTTTGCCATGGCAGCGGGGGGCAGTGGGAAGCGGGGTGCCGTCGGTAGGGACCGGGAGCGTGTCCCCAGCCCCCCGAAGTGCAGCGCTGGGCAGCGGGGGGACCCCCGTCCTGGGGAAGGCAGGGATGAAGTTTGCCCGATGACCTGGAGGAGCGAGCGGCCCCCGGGATCGGGGCGGCCTCCCCGGGGTGGGGTGGGAAGGACACGGGACTGGCCGGGTGGCCGGTGAGCCCCGGCTCCCGACGCCGGGCTCCGCAGCTCCGCTCCGAGCTTGAGTCAGCGCTTCTGTCAGCGGCGGGGATGGGGCAGCGCTCGGCGGAGCGGGATGCGGTCCTGGCGCGGGTGCGGAGGCAGCGGGAGAGGGGGAGGAAAGACGAGCTGGGATAGGATGGAGGGGCGAGCAGAGAGGGAAAGAAAGGGTGAGGGTTGCCCGGGGCCCACCCGTGCCCTCTCCGCAGAGCCGCTGCTCGGTGGGAGCCAGCGGCGATGGGCAGCGGCTTGGCGTGGGGATGGGGAAAGCGGAGGGCAGAGCGGAAAGCCCTGGGGCCGACCCGATGCCCCTGCTACGGGTGCCAGAGACGGTCTGTACCCCTCAGGGCGGGTCGGTGCCGTGCCCACGCCCGCCCACGCCCCTCACCCCGCACTGGGGGACGCTCCCCCAGCCCGGCGCTGCCCACGCGTGTCCCAGCCCGGCCGCCGCTCCGGGCTGGGGCAGCGCCGCTCTGTGACAACAGAAAGTGGTTGGAAAGGGGCGAGGCGTCACACGCTCTGCCTCCGGGAGGCAGGGAAAGGCTGAGGGACCGATGGGAAGGCATGAATGAATGAATCTCCATAAAGAGCCCCAAGCAGCAGGGAGAGGGAGAGAGGAGGAGGAAGGAGAGGAAGAGGAAGAGCCGGAGCAGGGCAGGCAGCAGCAGACGTGACGCCGGCAGGTAAGGTGGTGCCGGTACCGCACGGCCCCGCGGTGCCCGGGATGCCAGGTTGGGGGGCACAGCCGAAGGGGGACAGGAGCTACCGGGACCCTGCATGGGTTTGGGGGTTTTTTTTTTTAGGGACCGTGTTTTCCTCCTGACTCCTTGCAAAACGTGGAGTCCCTAAACTTCCCAGGACTCCTTTCCTCCCCCGGTACTGCCGCCCTGCGCCTGCCGGCTTTGGAGGGTTCCGGGCCGAGCCCGGCGGCAGCTCCCGGCGGGGACCGGCCCCGGTGGCTGGACCTGCCCCGCACCGGGGCAGCCCCGAGCCGGGCCAGCCTGCCCGGTGGCAACGCAACTCGGCCGGGCGTTTAGAGTTACGCTGCCGGGGGTATCCAGCTTCTGCCTCGGCCCCTTTGCTTTGGGGGCTCAGTGGGGAGCTCCTCTCCTCCCGGTCTCCATCTCCCTTCGGCGCTCCGTCCCTGCCGTGGTTACATAAGGCAGAGGAGCCCGTAGCCAGCGCTGACGCGGGCCGGATCATCGGGATCGCACCAGGGATGCCCAGAGCTGAGAGCCTTGTCCGGCTGCTCCCCATCCTCCGCCCCGCTGCCCGCGCTGAGCCACCCCCTGCCTGTCCCTGCCTGCTGCGGGGACTGTGCGGCGCAGGTACACCCCTACACACACCCCCTGCCCTGCCCCTGCCCTTGGCTCTCCCGCAGAGCTGCCCCGCACCAACGGCGCTGGAATGCGCGGAGCCCTTGGAGCGCACGGCCGCACGCACAGCCCGTCCCACGGAGCAGCCTGGCTCCCGCAGACGGGCCCACGCCAAGGCGATGCACACTGGAAGTGTTTGCACACAAACACAGCGCTGCAGGCAGCACACGGGTCACGCTCTCGCACGCACGTGGGCTGGTGCTCGCCAGGGGCTGGTGCTCGCCAGTGCCGGCAAGGGAGCGGTGGATGCTCTCCTCCTGCCGGACGGGGCCGGCTCCCAGCCCAGGCTCCCAGCCCAGGCTCCCAGCCCAGGCGGGCGCTGGGAACTCTGCTGCGAACGCTGCAGGCCTGGCAGGGCAGCCCCGGCTGGCTGCGGTGGGCAGCTCTGCGGCTGCCCGCAGCTTTTCCCCTCCCTGACCAAGGTGCTCCGAGCAGGGATCAATAATGCCTTTCTGATTGGCTTCAATTCCCCATTCAAAGTAGTCACTGCATTAGGACTTGATTTTTCTCCCCTTTGACTCCTGGCCAGATTAGATTGTGAATTTGGCTGATTTCAAGCTACTGGGGGAGGGAAGAATCATACAGCAAGCAAGAGAGAACTGAAATATCCTACAGGATCCCCTGGAGGGGAGAGAAATCAGGTCTAGATAAGAGCTTGTTCTCCCCGTCTGGCTAATGCTTCCCTGTTTGATGATCAGAAAACACAAGATCTAACCTCTCACCAGGATGCTTAACTGTGAAAGGTCAGGCTTTTGGCTTGTGCTGGGTGCAAGGTTTGTTGTTGTGAGCTGTGGTTTATGTATTCCGGTTCTCCCGTCGTATGCTAAACACAGGAGTGCACGATGCATGCAAACAGAAGGACGTGGCCAGCGCTTCCGAGGTTTATGAGCCGAGCTCTGGATGTAACGCTGGGGTTGGAGGAACTGCGATGGGGATGGGACACGAGGTCCGTGCCCTGGAGAGCCCAGAGCTGTCCCGCCTGTTGGTCAAGTCTCAGCCCCATCCTTGGGCAATTTTTTCCAATAGTTATTTCTCCATTTATGTGGTGAGGATAAGTAAGTGGGTCATATCAGTGAAGCCCTGCATTCCAGAGGGACACGGAAAGCAGCACCCAGGAGCATCCCAGCCACGCTGGTCAGGGTGCTCTTCCCCGCTGGCTGCTCCAGGGCCAGGATTTCATGCTGAGAAAAGCCACAGCAGCACAGCATCTCCTGCAGCATCCCAGCTGCCGGCACTTGCTGTGAATTGGTGTTAGCTCCAGGTGAAGCAAAAGCCTGGGATTGTGTGGTTTCTCAGCAAAGGGTACTGGGAAGTGCACAAGGTCTTGTGAAGGAGCTGTTGCAGGGCAGTGAGAAGCCTCAGGAGGAGAGGATGTGGGGCTGGGGGCTCGCTGCAGGTAAGCTGTGCTGTTCTGGGCTGTGGGGAGGCAGCTGTGCAGTCACCAACGAGGCTGTGAGGTGCAGGGTTGAGGAGGTGGGAAGCTACTGTGGAGGCTGTAAAGGGGGTATGAGCAGGGAGCACAGCCTTGAGATGTATTTGGCATGATTTGGTGCAGCTGCTGGATTTTCTTGGTGTTACAAACCCAGGGCTTGTGGAGGGTTTGAGTGAGCCCGATGGCAGGACAGCGCTGGGGCTGAGTTTCTGGGTATGGGGAGATGGAGATGTGATGGTCAGCAGTAAACTGGGCCCAGAGGAGGCTGGTGGGGAGGAGAGGAGCTGTATGGAGCTCGAGAGGACAGCTATGGAGCCAGACAGAGCCCAAACTGCAGGTGAGGAGGGAGGCAGAGCTGTGAAAGCAGTAGGTCTGTGAGGACCTTGGGGTGAAGGGACTGGAGACCCTGAGCCTTGGTCCCATGTGTGCTAAACCCCCAGGGGATGGGTGGGGAAAAAGAGGATAAAGAGGAGGAAATGATTTGTATGGTGGTGTTTGGCTGCTGGAGTGGGGCGTGTATGTACCCAGCCCAAGGGTTATCCCTGAGACATCCCTGTAACAGGAACAAATAATAATAAATCTGAAAGAAAGGAGCTGTGAGAGTTAGCTCCAGGTGAGGGGGACCTGGAGCCTCCGTGCACCATGAGGAGCTGGGGCAGGAGGGTCTGGGGGAAGTGGCACTGAGGGTGCAAGGAGTGTATGAGCCTGGGTAAGGGAGCTGGGAGGACACAGCAGGAGGCTGGAGAGGTGGAGATGGGAGCTGGTGTGGCTGTGGCAGCAGCCCGTGAGAAAGCTGTGTGTGTTTAAAAAAACACCTCAACAGACCCACCCAAAATGCCTGTCACTCAGGGAAGGCTTAAATCTGTTGTTTGGGCTTGGCCTCTGCACTGTCTGATCTGGTCTCCCATGCACTGTGAGGTTCAAGGTACAATTCAAGAAGACCCAGAGGCTGTAGAACCACTGCTCATGAAGAAAGCCCTCTGCTCATGGAAGTGTGGCCAGCTCCCTCAGGGAGCAGAGCATCCCACATCTCTGCCCTGAGAGCCTGAGCTCGTTGTCCTCTCTAGGAACTGATGGCGGGAGAAGTGGGGTCCCAGAGCTGTGACCCCTGTTCCTGCTGGGTGGGGTCCTGCCCCACTTGGAGACCAAACCATCAGGTGTTTGTTCAAACACACACAATGTAAGTGTTCAGGGCTCTCAGAAAAGCCAAATGACCACAACTCCGCTGGCTTCCCCTACCCCTCTCTCTCCTTTGTGCTTAGAGGGAACCAGTGGGAAAATCTCCAAGATCTGGGGTTTTTTTCTTTCCTATTCCAGCATTTCTTTATGAGCTGGACAAGGGCAATCTCTGAAGCTCATTCGTGTTTTTAAATTTGCAGGATAAGTGTATGGAAATGTATGTGTTTTACTGTATCAGCTGCTATCAGCTTTTAACTTTATTACAGTAAGTGCGGAGTTTTTCGTGGGCCAAACTCATTCATTGGATTTAATGGAGTTCAACTGCAGGCAGATTTGGCTACTTGTTTGTGTATATCTTTGTAAAATGGACAGGCAGAGATCATAAAATTTTATACTCTCCATAGCATCTTTTAGGGAAAAGTCTTCCAATATGTATTATAAACAGCATGCACATTTTGCTACAGTGTATGCTCATACCTAACACAAGGCACTTTAGTGCTGCTTCTTTTTTCCCTCTCCCAGAGCTCCATGTATGTATGTGAACTTGGATTTCCCTGCGTTATTTTCTTGTGCTGCTTTCCTTAAAAGTGTCTTTAGCAGTTTTAAACAATTCAGCTGGATTTCTTTCTTTCTTTTTGGTGTAGTTGTTTCTCTTCCTAGAAATGGCAGTCAGAACCCTAACCTTTGCTATGAAGGGCTCAAAATGAGGGAAGAATAATGTTTATAAAGCCTCTTGCTAAATACCCAAAGCACTCCTCAACTGTCCCAGCTGCAAATGCATGATCTCAGGACCTTTCACAGGTACAAACATCTGCTGTGATACCTTTGAGGGGCTGACTTTCCCCTCCCCCCCCCTTCTTCCTGAGATACGGTTTTCTTTTATTTTCACGATGTGATGATACTGGTTTCTTGACTTATTCTGGGCTGGGTTTAGATCCTGCTTGTGCAGAGCCTTTCCCAGTGTAACATGGAGCATGCTTGAAGCTGTAGAGAAAATGTATTTCTAGGAGATGGATTTATTTTCTAATGAGGTATTTGATGCTTTTCCAGGCTCTAAACAAATCAGACCCAGATCTGTGGCTGCAAGGCATTGGGAGGGGAAGTGGTTGATGAGCTGAGCTAATTAATTACACTTACTTATGACTTATCAAATGGTCATCAGCACCCCATATGGAGCACTTGAGTGTGTGGAATTGAGGGGAGAGGATATGGATATGTGGGATGAATGTAAAGTAGTGGTCAATGACAAGGACGTAAATAAATCTGGGGTTCTGGTGGCATTAAAGTAAATTGCGGGTAGTGAGGTATGAGAGAGACTTGATGTCAAAGGAACCCTATAATGTATTTATATTCCCACTCAGGATTTGCTGGGGTTTCTAAATAATGCATTAATTCAATTACACATTCTTAATTAGTGTTTTCTCAATTTGGAGCAGCATCATTAATTTACCGAGTCATATTTTTATTTTGCTGGTGTGGTGAGTTTCATATTTGACTCTTTCCCCTCTCTGCTTTGTGAGACTCGTAACACTCAGCTGTGATGCTCATGCCACAAGCTGCAGCTTCTTTGGGAGTACCAGTTTTCTGTATTATGATTTTTTTTTTAATTTTTTTTTTTGATGCTGACAGGCTGCACAGCACTGACCTGACCCCATAATAGGAGGAAGAGGGAGAAAAAGAGCCCAGATCTGAAGCAGCTCCTTTTGAATGCTGAGCAGCATCTGTTCTCCATAGAGCAGGGCGATCTGCAGCATGCTGGGGCACGATTAGGGCCTTTGGGCTCCCCCAAATGGGGTTATTTGATTTTTTTTCCTCTCTGGAGACTCATGGTACATGCAGGGATGGGTGCTCCCTGTCCCTCTGGGGTGACTGTGACACACAGGGCTGCTCCTCCCGGCACCTGGAGCTGCACAGGGATGGGGAGGCACAGGGCGCTGTGTGTCACCCCGTGGGGCTTGTCTGCCTGCTTCTGCACGGGAAAGGTTGAGGGACAACACCTCTGCTGCTGTGCCCTTCACTGCCCTGTCTGGAGGGAAGATGTGCTCCCGAGAGCTGCTCTCAGGCATTTGTCCTTTGGCACCTCCTGGAAAGCAGAGCCGGGTCAGTGGCGCATGTGCAGGACGGGTGTTGGTGCCAGGGCTCTGGTCCTTGCCACAAGCCAGGCTTGGGGTTAGCACCTGCTTGAAACAAACCTGGTATTACCTGGTTTATTCAAGTTATAGGACGGTAACTGATCAGGGAGACGAACGCAAGCCAACCCTGCTCCCTCCAAGCGGTGCCTCCCAGACCAACGCTTGTCCCAACTTTGCAGAGAGCAGTTTGGGCTTTTCAACCCCCTCACCCCACTTCTCCCTTTTAATTTTTGTTGCTGGCTTTGCTTCCCTTCTCCACCCTCTGCCCACACTCTGCTCTCGCTTGGAGGTGAGCGGTGCAGCCTCCCAAGCCCCATTCATCACCGCCTGCTCGCCAGGAACCGGCAGCCACCGCTCCATTGATTGACTGCGGCGGGGAGTGAATTTAAAATCATTACGCTCCTGAGACAGCTTTTAAATATGAGGAAAATCAAGTCTGTTGAGAAGCCTTGTGGAAAGGGTGTCTCCAGCCAGGGAATTCCATGTGGGACCAGGTGCTGTTTGGATCCAGAGGAGACTCCACTGACCTGATGGGTGTCCCTGTGTGAGCCTGGACCACTCCGTGCTGGTGTGATGGGAGTGGGCAGGCAGCTGCTGGTGGAGAATTAAGTAGAAATATTTCACTGTAGAAAACACTGTTGTGTAAAGCCATCCATCTGCTGCCTGTCTAATGCTTTACATGAATTAATGAGCTGATTGATTAGGAGAACCTTGCAGCAGCCGGGTGAGGGGAATGATTCTTGTCCTCGTGCTACAGGTGGGGGGAACTCAGAGGTGCAGAGGTTAAGATTAGGGTTTCCAAGTTGGGTTGGGTTTTTTTGCCATTAGTGAAGGCTACAGTTGGGACGTTTGTCTGTGTCTTGTTTTACTGATCGATCAGTCTGATTTTTTTGGATGTGTTTTGCCTTCAAGAGCAGTTGTGAGACATTGCTATGGCTGCGACTCAGCCCTGGAGAGTCTCTCCCAGGATCTGATCTTCCAGCGTGTTCGTGGCAAAGCAGCAAAGTCTGCTGCAACTCTTGGCTGTGGTGTTTGCAACCAACAAAAAGTCTCTTTTCTTTCTACTGGGAAAGACAAACTCTCACCATTTCTTACAATGTTGGCTGTTTAACACATCTTCCTCTCACTCCACAGCCTTTACCAGTCAAGGCTTCCCATAAGCATCCCCCAATTCCTCCTGGTATCTCTCCTGGCCACCTGCAGCAGGCAGAGGCAGGTTACTGATGGCTGATGCATGGAGCATCCCTCTCCTCCACGCTACGATGAGTGCAGCTTTTCAGGAACGGTGCATTGAGCAAATGTCACTCCACAGCCCCAAAATCTATCGAAGGAAATGACAGTGGCTGTGAGCATTAATCATCCTGTATCATCAAAATAAAGTTGTTGCAATAGAGTATTGTCAAAGGATAAATGTCTTGACTTCGGCTCAGTGCTGGTTGCTTTAATATGCTGGCGGTTCACCAAGCAGGAGATGGGAGTTGTGTGGCCCAGGGGCTCATCTTGTGGCATTATTAATTAACCCTTCCCTCTCCAGGCTAAACAGTTCGTCTGTCTGGTTACCAGGAAAAAGCCTGGGCCACCTGAGAAGTTGAAGTAGTTTCTTTTCATCATTGTGCTGAGAAATTTGGGCCTGGCATGGCTTGAGTAAAGTCAGGGGTGTGTTGAGCAGCACTGTAGGGGCACTTTCCACTTACCCTTCTGAGCTCTCACTGCCCAAGAAAAAAAAAAAAAGGTAGATTTATTAAAGCAATGTAAAAAAAGGCAATGGTTAAAAAAAGGTATTGAATATCTGATTTGTGGTGTAAAGAATACCTGTTTCTGCTTTGCTCCTGCCAAAGGATGGGGCTGGAAAGCAAACCCTGTAACCCTCATGCTGGTCTGCACCTGCTCAGGGTGGGGCAGGTACTGATGTGGGCAGACCTCAGGAGTGTGACAGACACGGCATCCTTCGGGACCAGTGGGATGAGGGGTGGGAGTGCTGCTGGCACTGAGCTGGTGTCCCCTGGGGCTGGGGGGAGGCACGGCAGTGATGTCCCTTCCAGCCGCCGTCTCCTGGGGAAGGTGGTGCTGAGCAATGAATTGCAAGGTCTAGTGCATGGCCCAAGGGGGATGGAGAGCTGCTGGAAATCTCTTCGTGCTTAAAATCTGGGAGTTCGAGCCAGTCTCTTGTGTTTTCTGGCACCACTGAACTTCTGTGCTGCCTGGGTTTGAGCCTTTGTCTGTGGGGGCTGCAGGGACCTGGCCCGTGCTGGGAACAGGCTGTGCTTTGCAAGCTGGGCAGCAGAGCAGGACGCTGAGGGGGGAATGGAGGGGAGCTCTGCCTCTGCCCAGCTCTGCAGCGGGGCTGGGAATGAGGGCTGCACACAGGGATGTGGGATGGACACCTCGCTGAGCCCCTCTGGTGTTCCTCACCTGTCCCGGCTCCTTTTTTTTACATTTCCTGGGGAAATGCTGAAGCCTGGGCTCAGGAATAATGCAACTGCTTCTGGAGAACATCTGCCACAGAGGAGTAAGGGGAACACTTTAATAAATCAACATGTTTCAACCTCTGTCCCAGTTCACAAAGGAGCAGGAATCGGGCTGTGGAGTTTGTGTAACTGCTTCATGTGTAAAGAAAAAAGGGGAAATCAATCTGTGGGATGAGATTCTTAAAGCTTCATTAGAAACCATATAATCATTTAGGTTGGAAAATACCCTGAAAGACAAAGTCCAGCCATAATGCTTACAAGCAAAGTGAACATCACGGCCCCATCCAAGTTCAGAGAAGTTCTTCTCGTTGTTCACTGTGTGGGTCTGTTTGTTAATCTTGAGCTTCACTAATGGACGTGATGATCTTGGAGGCATTTTCCAATGTCAATTATTCTATGATTCTCCAACAGTTTTGCAGAAAAGTCTTCTTCTATGTTGAAACCCTTTCCAGCTGTGAACTAGCCTGGAGGTTCTCTAATACCACATTGGCTTTAAGAAAAAGCCCCAAACTTTCTGCATGGCTTTCCCTGCTCTCTGTCAATAAAGAAGGGATAATTCATGTTATGATTTTTTTTAAGTCCCAATCTTAACCAAACAGCCACAAAACAGCATCAGCTTATACAGCCCTTAGGACAGCACACTCTCTTTTGCACTGGAGCTCTTTATTTGTGGGGGTAAACAGAGTAACACACTTCATTTTAATGAGGCTGGCTTGGGAATTAAGTGTGTGTCACTTACTGATCTTGCTTTTTCTCCCCATGTATTTTGAAAAGCTGTTGTCTTTGTTTTCAGCAGGTAAAATCTGAAGTGCTGTTGCAAATGCTGACTTACTTCTGTGATTTAGATTGCAAGCAGCTCCTCAGAGCCAGGGCTTGTGGGTCCTTGGAGGTGCTGAGTTACAGGTAACCTGTTCTGCACACAGTGTGTAAAGAGCCAGGCATAGGGACCAGATGGGAAATAACCTTCTGAGCTGGTCAGGCTTTCTGTGACCAGCTGAGAGCCCCTTATCTGTCATCACAATGATATCCAGAGAGCTGGCAGCTGCATTCAGTGGGTAAACCTGGAGGTGAAGTGACACGTCCAGGGTTATCTGGGGTGTCAGTACCAGAGCCTTACTGGGGACCAGGTCCTTCGACACCTGCTTCTGCACTACCCACAAGACTTACTTCCTTTCTTTGTCCTTAGTTTTGCAGTGCAAGGAAATTTTTGTTTGATTTTAAATGTTCTCCTAAATCTTGGTGACGGCAGATTGACGTAAGCGTGTGCTGGATCAGGGCCTGTTCTCTTATGCATATGGATGTGGACACAGCTGTAAGCGTTTTCCATCTCAAGGCTTCTGCAGGGAAGGGAGAGATCTTCCCTCCCTGCCCATGGGTGTGTCCCCTCTCCCCCTGCACCAGGGGCAGCAGCACTGGCCTCCAGCAGGAGACCATGATGGTGAATTTGGGTAGAATTGCTGGTTGCGTGGCTCAGTCGTTGTCCATCAAGTTTCCTGGTGAAGCCAGTGCGTGTGTGCAGCCTCCTGGGACACTTGGGAGCTGGGCATGGCAGTGGAGGGAAAGCCTCTGTGTTGTGGTAACATCTTCCTTGGACCACACAAGCTGGGAAACTCCTCCAAGCCTGATGCTCTTGGAGGTTTTGGGTGGTGTCTCATAACATCAGCAGAGAATTACGTGTTGGCCATGTCTTGTCTGCCACAGCTTGCCCAGGATCTTGCTTTTGCTGGTGTCACCAGCAGCAAAAATGCGGCTGCTGCCTTGGGGTGGGAGCAGCAGCTCCTGAAAAGGGTGGCACAGACAGGCTGGGTCAGATGGCAAGGCAGGTTGTGTTCATCCCAGCTGGTCAAACGCAGACTGGAAAGGCCAGGCTCTGCGTCTCTCCTCATGTGTGATATCCCCTCAGTCACGCCATAGCCCATGTGCTTGCTCAAGACAACAAAAACTGCTCCCTAATCCCTCTGCAATGTCTGCAACATCCAAGGGGTCTCCATCCATTTACCAGCATGGATTGTGCCCAGGAAGCTCTTGGATCGTGCTGGATGCAGCCTGATGAAACTGCAGGGAGAATATTAAAAGAAAATAAGGTGGTGGAGAGAGCAAGTCAGCCCAAGTCTGTTTATGGCGGTTCCATTTTATATAAAAGGGGCAGCAAATTATAAACCATTTAAATATTTCATCTGCAAAAGAGCCCTGAATGAGTCTGCACTACATGTGCATGTGTGATGAATGAGTGGGGATGGCAGCAGGAGCAGCAGCGAGCACCAACCTTGCTCAGGCCCATGTGCATGTGGGGGAAGTGGTTGTGTTGGTTAAAGTGTTTTATTTAAAAAGGGAATGTGTATTTTACCCTTTAGTTGGTGAAAGTTATCACTGTCTTAACAGGTTGGGTTGGATCTGGAGACAAGGGCCTCATCCTGCTCCTCGGTGCTTTCTGCCTGCTGGGTGCCTGGTGACTCTGGAGGATGCTGAAAATAGCCCCAAATCAGAGCTGTGCCTGCCCAACCTTGTGGAGAGTCACGAGGTCACTGGTGTAACTGGGAGGAGAATTTGTCCTTCTAGCTTTAAAAATAGCTGTATTTTCTTTAATGGCATTTTCCTTGGGGCAGCCAGCAGCTTGCAGGAGTGCACAGCCCATGTGAGGTGCTGCTGAGCAGGAAGGGGTGCCAGGACACCCCAATTATTCCCATTTCTAAACCACATTTGTCTCTAAAAATGAACCAAACCAAGCAAAACTCCGGATTTTTCTTCCTTCCAAAATTTTTGATTCGACTGGCTTCCTAGAGCCGGGTCGAAGATGTTTCCTCTGTGGAAAATGCTCTCTGGTATAACTAAATAGGATTCTGTAATCTCCAGCAGCTGAAGTGTTTAATTAGGGTCCAAGGGTGGTTTTTTTTATCCCAACTCTGTCCATCCTTACCAAAGTGCAGGGTTTCTAGCGATGAGCGATTTGGGGCTTATCTCTGGGAAGTGCCGTGAATGCCAGACCCGTGCTTACACAAGGAGAGAAATGCATGAATTTTTCCACATCAGTAGGAGCTGGAGATTTTGCTAAAGGTGTCTCCAGCTGCAAGGAGCGAGATACGGCTCTGCTGGAGAGCTCCGGAGAGGCAGAACTGAGTAGGAAATTTAAATGTGGATTTAATGCCTCAGAAAGCCATCTGTAAGGGAAGGTGCAGGTGCTGGCCGGCTCTTGGCCATGCAACAGGTCACTCGGGCTGGCTGATTGTGAGGCTGCTGAAGCACAGGCGTGGTGGCTTTAATCTGACTTGGGAGATGTTCATTAGGGAGCCCTGCGCTGTCTCAGGGCTGCAGCACAGCCCGAGGCTGGTGCTGCCCCTGTGAGTGCTCTCCGTGCACTGCTTGTACGGGGTCCTGCTGGATCAGCTCCTTCTGTCTCCATTTTCACGTGGAAAAGCTGCATTGAAGGTTGGCAGGGCCTGGGATGCAGATGGACAGACTGACCACAGGCAGGGCAGCGCGGTTGGGACGCAGTTGCCATCCTAATTCCAGCCTCTGCCTGTGCATGCTGAAGGAAAAGGAAAAGCAGTAACTAAAATCAAGCCTCTGTTGGTTGCCCTGTTAGCTGGGGAGGCAATGGCTGAATCTCTCAGATGACACTACACAGCACTTTTGTGGAGTTACAGGGTAACCTGGTCGAACCCCAGCTCTGTATGGACACGGGGCCGAGAGCTGCACCTCCTCCTGCCTCCCATCCCGTTCTGGCACCGAGGCTGTGCTGGGCATCCTGGCGTGGAGGGCAGGTCTGTGCCTCGGAGAGCTGTGCAGAGCAAACCCACGCTGGGAGGGAGCATCACCTCTGCCCTGCTCAGTCTCTCAGGGCTGAGAACCATCCGTGCTCACCCCGCCGCAGCAGTGGTCGTGGTCAAACATCTGCTGTGCCCTCTCGGTGCAGCAGTGCCCTGTTTGTGGGGTCCCTGGAGCCCCCTGTGCCCTCAGCCTTGCTGCTGCTGGGTGCTCCCCTGAGCATCACAGCGGCCTTGCCCTCGGCCGTGCCCCCTCCTCACACCCCACCCTGGGGTTTTGTTGCCCAGCACGTAGCTGATGTCAATTTGTAAAACAATACTTCAGCATTACCCAGTGAAAACACAGACGGCATTGTACAGCTGGGAGCAACATTGATTGAAGTGATATTTAATCCAAGGAAAATACATGATACATAGTCTAGGATTCCTCGCTTATCCATCATATAATGCAGTTCACAGGGATTAAATATCCCTCTCGTAAAGTTGGTTGAGATCAGTGTTGTTATTTGTTTTGCAAATGATCCTGACAGTGATGCTGAGAGCTATTGATTACCAATGGTTCTTTAAAAATTACTATTATACTGCAAATTACAAACCTTGGGGGTATCCAGTTATATGATAATGGAAAGGCATTGGTGTGTAATGACACATGCATCATAACAAATTTGCTCTTGCTATATAATGGAGATTGAAAGGAACATGATTTATGACCAACAGGATTAGCTGCCTGCCATGATACGTCTAAGGTAACATGACAACTGTCTAGTTGTTCATCATGGCAAGAAGTACTGATGATTAGAACAATTTAGAAATAAATGAAGGAAAAAAAAAAGGCAAAATCTCATCTACTTTTTCATTTAAAATACTTAAACCAGTCTTCTAATTAGTAAATAGCTGAAGTCCCTCCATCTCTCTGCCAGGAGCATCCACAAAGCGCTGCACAGGTGCAAACCAAGGCTGCCAGTCCTCGTGGAACTCCTGGGTTTGCCTGGAAAGCCTTCAGAGCTTCTGGCCGTGGCTGTGATGGAAGTGCAAACAAGAGCCCTGAATCTGCTGGGAATTTCAATGCATGTGTGTCCTTGAAGCCAGTGGAGGACACTCGTGTTGAGTTGTGTGCTCTCATTCCTGATGATGAATGCCTGATAACACAACTGCTTGTCTTCCAGGCTCTCCTGGTGTTTCCCAGCTCCGTAGCTGAGGACTGGATACTTGATGTGTTTGAGAGGAGCCTGAGGGCTGCTTGGGCCTCTGGTGGCTTGAGCAGTGTCACAGGAGCCTTGCCTGCCTGGGGGGCAGAGCTGGGTGCTGTGACGTTGCCCTGCCATCCTGGGATGGCACAGAGGGCTGGCAGGAGGATTTTGCATTCAGGAAGGTGTGTGGTGTGAAGGTCAACTCCTGTGGCCATCCTGTGCTCTGGGCATGCTGCAAATACCAAATGCCAGCAATGCAAACAAACCTTTTCCCCAGCTGGCTAGCTGATCCACAGTGGAGCCCACAGACAGCAGTGCCTGGGTCTGTGCTGCTGTGTTAACGTGCTCAGCTGGGTGGGGTGAAATGCATGTCCAGGGGCCAGCGCCAGCAGAAGCACTTGTAAAAGAAAAGTGAGGGAAAAAGAGTTTCCCTTCTTCACCAGCAGCACCTTCTCAGCATCTTTTGTCATGAAGTTGTGTACTGCACTGGGAGTCACCAGGCTGCCAGTGTGGAGAAACACCCATGGGCAGGAGTCCTCTCCACAGACACAGATTTACTTCTGCCCTCTGCTCGTTTATTCTGTGGTGCTGCAGTAGCAGGGACACTTGCCCTGTAATTTCTCTAAAGAATTTTAGCACTCGGTAACATGGCACTTAAGGTGGGGGAAGAAAGAGGTGTGTACTTGTTTAGGTATTATTCTGTATGACATCTAAAGATCCAGCTCCAGCCTGCCATGAATCCCACTAGCTCACTTGGAAGTGGGATGGAGGAAGTTTGAAATAATAAAAGGTAACGTGGAGCCCACACGCACTCGTGGTTGGTGGGAGGTGAGTGCATCCCTGAGCGCGAGCAGCACCCTGCTCTTACCCACCTTATCCAGAGGAATTATTCCCTCTGCCTGAGGTGTAAGCAGTGTCCTGGGATGAGGCTGCCGGGCTCCCTCCCAGAGGGAGGAGGAGAAGCAAGGGCTCCTTGGGACTACACCATAGAAGCAGTTTGTGATACAGAAACCAGTGCAGAGTAAAATTCTCCTCCTTGTGGAAGTGCTGGCCCTTGACTTGCAGTAAAGCATTTATTGTGCTGTTTTCTCAGCCCAAGTCCTCTGCAGGTCACCATGTGCTCTACCCTGTCTCGTGGCCTGTTCCTGTGTGTGCTGTGCTTCAGGGGTAATCAGCAGCTGCAGGGATGCTGTTTGTCATCAGGGAGGGGGCATGTGCGGAGGGGGCTTTGCTTTCCCAATAAAAGTGAAATCCCAGTGTTCTGTCTGTGCTTCAGACATGAGAGTCTCTGCTTGCGGAGACAGAGAGCTTTCCAGAGGAGCTGCAGTTTCAAGATTGTGGAGGAGGGTGGACCAGGAGGGGAGGTCACAAGTGGGGCTCAGAATTGCTGGCACCAGGGACCTCTGGGACTCTGCAGCCCAATTTCTCTTTTGAAGCAGGACTTTTGCCAGCATTGACTCAGGTTGGTATTGACTTTGTCTAGGCAAGTCTTAGAACTCCTCCCAGGGTGGATACAGGTGGTGGGTTGACTGCTCAGGTCCCTGCCTCCCTGGGGAGCAGAGGTATTTGGGGGTACAGGTCATGGGTTCATCCTGTGACTGAGATCCTTTGGCACTTCAAACAGACAGGGGAGGACCTGAGCTGGAGAAGTTGTAGGGGATGGAGGAAAAGGCTGTTTTTGGCTGTTTGTCCATCCTCTTCATCACTCCCAGCTGAAGGTGGGTCAGGGTACAGAACTGGACAGGAGATGCCCTCATCCAGAGCATGCCTGACCTCTGCAGAGATGTGCACAGACATGAATGTGCTCAGGAATGATGTTTTCCCCACCATTACCTTTGTAGATGACCTGACCTGATGTCTCTGATCCAGGCCCTCCCAGGTGAGAGCGCTCTCTTGCAGGAGCTCTTTGACTAGCAAACACTTCAGTGGCTCAGGGGAGGCTGGAGTGGGAGGAATAGAGCCCTTGTTCCTCTCAGCTGCTCTGGGTTGGGTGGACCTAAAAGTAGCAGGTATGAATGCAACTGTCATTACCTTTGTGTCACAGCTGGAGTGGGACATTGTCACATGTATGGATTCTGGGAGGTCTTTTGATCCAGCATTGTATCACATTTTACGACAAAAATCAGTGTAAAATGGTTGTGGTTGGAGCCGTATCCTTCAGCCCAGTAAGTCACTGAGTCAGTGTGCACAGCAGCAGCAAAGCAATGCATAATTCAGGAGGGACCTCTGAGTGACACAGGGGACAGAGGGTTCACACAGCTGTTGCTTTGTTGTGTGAATCAAGTTGGCTGGGTGAAGGTGGGGAGTCCCCCCTGTCCCCAGAACACTCTGGGCAGAACCTGCTGTCCCTAGAGAGACCAGCATCACTGGGGTTGTGTTGTGGGAGACACACGTTGGGGCAGGATTTGCTTCTCCTTGGAAGAGTTTATCTGCAAAATGTGGGCATTCAAGCACTTCTAGGGTACCTCCTAGAGCAGCCCACCCTGGACCATTGCCTGTCCTTATCTGTGTGTCAAGCAGCCCCTTCCTGCTCTGATAGCACCTCCCTTGCTGGGACAGATTGGGGCAAAGGGGCCCTCAGGGGCGGTGTGGCCGTGGTTTAGAGAAGTCTGTAAGGGATTTGATCACAGCTTAGGAAAACTTTCTCCCTCTCCGGTGTGCTAGTGATGACTCTCCATTTATTTCTCTGCCGTTGCAATGGAAGTCTGAGTGCTACACAACTGCAGAGATCCTGACACGGGAGCAGCCAGCACGCACCATTTCTCTGGAAAAAAGGATCCATCCAAACGGTTCCTTTATGTCATGCTCTAATTTTGCCGCTGTTGGTTTATTTTTGTTTTTGGCTTCTTTTTATTCACGGTATTCTTAAAACTTCCCTTTCAGGGCTTAACAGCTTAACCATTTCAAAATCATGCCAAGCGGAAATGTAGCATACGATTTTCTCACTAAACATTGTGCTGATCGCTCAAATGTATTCTGGATTTGTAGAAAAGCTGCAAAAAACTGGGATGAAAGAGAGTGAGAATTAGCACTCAAATAAAGAGCCAGGTCTTTGCATGCTTGGGAAAGGTCTGTGGAAGCAAACAGAGTGCTCACCTTCTTGCTCTGCTGCATCCCACACTGGCTTGGCTGGATTGGTGGGCAGGCAGGTGGTGAAGCACAGCTCTCAGTCCCGAGGCTGCTACAGTCTTTAAACATGGGTCTTAGTCCTGGTTGGTGGTCCCTGATATCTGAATTATGCCCCAGGCTCTGCTACCAGATTCCTCTCTGGGTTTCAGCAGCTCCTTCAGTCTCTTGGGCCTCCCTCTCTTCTTCACAGGAAAGGGATTATAGTGCCAAAACCAGCCTATTTTTCAAGGTGGGCCTCTTTGTGACTCTCTTCTGTGAAATACGTCTTTCCCCCTGTTCCTCCAAGTGAAATACAAAGGAGACGTGATTCACCACCAGGGCTGATGTGCCGAGGCAGCAGGAAAGCTGCTGGCGTGCAAAGGATGCTTTGTACCTGCACATGTGCCCTTCTGACACACGGATTCCCTGCTGGGGCTGGTGGCTTCCTGCTCTGCTTGTCCTACTGAGTAGCTGGAAGATTCAGGGCAGAAATGGCCCTGCTCCTGGTGCTGATGGAGCACCTCTGATGGGAGCAAATGCTACTTTTGGGAGGTGAGGGGGGTGTTACGTGGGACAGGATTACAGTTCTATCCCATGAGAACTCATTTGGGATGGGTCCTCTGTGACTTTTGTTTGGCTCTTGCTCCTGCAAGGAGCTGCATTTTCCCAAGGAGGAGGAGGGCAAGGAACACATTTGGAAATGCAGACTTACCCTTGGAACTGAAATGGGTTATCACCATCTAATGACTGCTGCGACTGCTGCTGGGCAAACCTGGGCCCTTGGGATGATCACAGGGGTGCAGACCGGCACAAGAGAAGTGAAATCGGTGTTGCAGAGCTGGGAGGTTTGTGTGAGTCCTTACTTTCAAAGACAAGGATAACACAGAGTTATTTTTTTGCCTTTTCTGGCTTTTTATGGTTGCTCACATTAGAAGATCTTTGAGGGTCCTCACTTCTTGCAGAAAATGCCTGTGGGCCCTGAGCTGCGAAGCTGGGCCGTGGATTACGGCTTACAGATGCTCTGAGCTGGAATTTGCTCTTTCATTACAGCTTTCAGGCTTGTGGGGTGAAGTGAGGGACAGCTGGTGATTATTAGTAGCTTTAAAATTAATAATGCTCTTTAGAACATTTAATCTTTCATTAACAGTGAATACAATACACGCTGGGGTGCATCTAGACCAAGAAACGCTTAGGTTCCCGCAGTGCTGCAGCTTGGGCAGCTGGGAGCTCCATGAGCAAGGGATTCTCCAAATCAGCAGAGGATGTGGGGAAGGGCTTGTTCTGATTTCCACAAGTCTCACCTGTGTAAATCCTGGACAGGGGACAGGCAGGATCCCGTGCCCTGCCAGTGCTCTGTGTCTTTGAAGCAGTTCCACATTCCTGCTCGCATCACAGACCAAGAGCTGAACATGGCCCCTGATTTATTTATAATATTCCTGGGAGAAGGGGGGGCATGTGGAGGTCTCTGGACTGCAAGCAGAGGTGAAGAGCAAGGCGTAGGTAGAAACCATAGTGATGGTGCAGACGGTGGACATGCAATGAGAATGTTGAGTGAGCAACTGCTGTTTGAAAAACCTCGGGATGCAGGGAAGGGAGTAGAGGGATTCCTCAATTTGTCTCCCTGCCTCTCGCAAGTAAGTCCTTTCTGGCTGGTGTGGTTGGCATACGCAGAGCATCTTGGCTTGGTGCTTCAGTGGATGGTCTCCAGTTGGGGTGATAGCTCAGAGCTGGGAGCTGGGGAGCATTAGGGAGCCCGGGGAGCAAAATGTCTTGCCATGATGTTCAAAGAACAGGAAGGAAGAGCATTTTTTCTGTCATTGTTCATAATACAGGAAATTTCCCCGCTCCGTTTTCAGTTAATAACCACTGGGGCAAGAGGCTTTGGTAGCTTGTAGGGGAGCAAATCTGAATAAACCAGTAACAGTCATGTTGTTGGAGAGTGGCTCCACTTGAGTTGTTTTTCCACTGTTTGGATAAATAAGACAATAAGAAGAGCTGCTGAGATAGTTGGCAGAGAAATGAATCCCCTGGGAGATCGGGGCAATGTTGTTTATTCGTGGGAGCTGCCTGTGCATGAGGGGTCAGTCCTGCAGTTCTGTAGAGAGAAGGGAAACAAACGTTCTCTGTTCCAGCACCGGATTCATTGCAAGGAGGTATGCCAGGGATCATTAGTGCCACAGCCACCACGATCTTTTGCTCGGATTAGTTTTCTCTTTTTAAGGCAAAAANGCTTTTGTTTTTCTTTTAAGGAAAAAAAAAAAAAAAAAAAAAAAAAAAAGGCAGGTTCCCGTTAGATCAGATATGGACAAAGTAATAGCGGTATCACAGAGATTGAAGTCTGCAAGATTAAAATGTGAAAGGGAGGAGAAATGATGGCTTTGGCCCTGCTTGCTGTTACAGCAGCCGTGTGAATAAATGACTCTATGCAGATAAGCAGGGCAAAAATAAAAGGGATGCTTAGGACGAGATGGCAAAAAAAAAAAAAAAAAGGGAACTAATCAGCAGATTCAACCACTGTAATAAGGCAGTAAACATAGAAAATTACATTATATTAGCTCCTCTGCCTCCCGTTGTATACATTAGCCACAGAGTCATCGATAGGCAATTCCCTGAGAAGGTGCAGCACTGCAGAATCTGGAGCTCCCCGTTCCTGGGGGGAAGGTGTGAGTGATGCTAAAGGGGAAAGTTGGCTTTTGAGCTGCGTGAGGAAAAAGTGGCTCAAGTGGAGCTGTGGAAAATCTCGCAGCTCACCGAGTTAAAAATCTGCTCCCAGGGAAAGGATGGCCGGTGTGGTGTGTTTGTCCTCATTGCTCAGGCAGCAGTAGGGCTCGTGCTGAGCCACAGCTTAATTGCAGTCCTGGGATGTTCCCCTGATGCGGGAGAAATCGGTCTGCTGCAGATTTTTTTTATATATATATATATTTTTTTTTTTTTTTTTAAACTAGTGAACTGATTTCCATTTTGTTCAATTTCTCACAAAGAATGACAAGTAGCCACTGCAGCTTTTCCCTGAGTTCAGGCAAAACCAGCATGTAACATTATTTGCAAATTAGCTTCATCCCTCTGGCTCCCAGTTAAAGCAGGAACTGCTTGGTCCAGAGTTGCTCCCAAAATATCCATTTAAACCATGTAATGATTCTGACTCTCTCATGCATAGTAGATGAAAGACGATCCGCGATTTATTTTTAAAGCTTTGAACCCCAAACATGGTCAATCATAGAAAAAAAGATTTAAAAAGGAGGAAGTCATGATAATGCAAAGCTGGGAGAAAAGCAGCCCTACACTTCACAGTAAAATCCGTTTTCTTTGCACTTTTTTATTAACAGCTTCAACTATGATCAGTGCATAAATCTACCTGCAACACAGGATGTTGGAAAATTACCGAGAGACAGCAACGTCCTCCCCGCTGCTTGGTGAGAAAAGAAGGATGCACCTTCAGGTATGGGCTGGAAAATTGTTTCATCCTCTGTTCCCTATTTGTGTCGCACTAAGCCTGCTCGTTGCATTGATTAGAGGGGGGGAATAAGGTGTTTGCAAGAGGGAAACTTCAGAAGGGATTCTCTAAACTTGTCTCAAGCCGCAGATAAGTGTCTGCCTGGCACCCGCTCTGCACCCGAGCAGTGCAAGGCTCTTCAGGCTTTTTTGGGGGTTAATGGTGCCATTTTGTCCTGCGTTTGCTGCTGTTCTCTCCCTGCCCCTGTGGAGGTTACTGCTCCTGCTCCTCTGGGTGAGAACCAGGATCAGCACGGCGCTGGGTGCTCCCGCAGCCCCCGGGAGGAGCAGCTCCGCTCTGGGTGCTCCTGCAGCATCGGGAAGGAGAGCACGGGCTCTGCCATTCCCTGCTCCCGGTTCAGGGACGATCAGCTCCCCTCTGGGTGCTCCCGCAGCGTCGGGAAGCAGAGCACATGCCCTGCCATTCCCTGCCCCTGGATCACGTTGAACAGCGCATACGAAATCGCCGCTTCCCCGGCGCTTCGTAGGGAGCACACGGAGGGCTGAGCAGGATGAAGCTGTGCTGGCTGCTGCTGCTGAGCAGCCTTTTTAGAGCAGGAGCAGAGCTGAGCACTCCTCCTGGGTTTTCTTAATCCAGCCTCGATCCATGCACTTCAAACAGGAGCCTTGTTTTAGGGCTGTGCTGAGCACTCGAGTCTCCCAGCAAGCTGCTCTCGTGCCTGGAAGGGCCAGCCAGAAGCCAAAAAGCCGGTTTTACTCTCTTTTGAAGAGGATGGAAATTGCTCCCCCTGAGCAGGGGAGTACAGAGGGGACTTGTGGTTCCCAGGACAAGAAAAGAGAGGGTTGGTGACTTTCTGAACGTGGATTTTTTTGGCAGTTGTCTGATGCTTTGAGCTCAACGTGGACGAGCCACTGTCCCTGAAATCCAGCATAGCAACTGGATTGTAGCTGTCACATCCGTCTCCCTAGGGAGACAAAAGGGGCTTCCAGCCACAGAGGCCAGTTTAAAACATGCCAGCCTTCTCCAGCACGCTTTCCCAAATACATGTTTTGCAGCAAACAAGGACCTAAGGGCTACTTAATTCTTGGCAACTGGTCAGCACTGTCATGTTGCAGGTTGAGGTTTCTCATTTATCTGGGTGGGTTGGTTGCTTGTTTTGCCACCTGTGCAAGCGATTTGAGGAAATAATGGGAATTAGCTCATCTCAGTGTTTGGAGATGCTTGTCTGTCCAGTGGGACTCGTTGCTTCCAGTAAAACTCTTTCTCTTCATCGTGTCCATCACTCCTGTTTGCATTTCCCTATAGCCATGTTCGCTCCCTGCAGTGACCACTGGGGACCCGCAGTGGACAAATTGCCATCACTGGGGCTGGCTTTCACCTGGGGCCTCTTAGGAGGTGGCAGTCTGTGAGCATTGGGGTCCCCAGCATGTGACGTGGGCTCCAGAGGAAGCCTGTGGTGGGACCTGATGTCCTGACATTTCTGTTGGAGTGTGTCTGTGCCAGTGGGTAAATGGGGTGGAGTGAGATGTGCTGGGGTCAGAAAGGAGCTGCAGATTTCGGGACTTGAGTAGGTCTTTGTTTCGCTGACGTGTTGCATGGATGTGTTGGCCAGCACCAAGGCTTCCTCATCTGTGGGAAATACTGGCAATCTTAGAGAGGCAGCTTGGACTGAGTTGGGACTGCTGAGGGCTCTTGGAATGGTGCTGGGTCCTGTCTGGATCTGGATTAGTTAAACAGGTAGTTCTGTAGGTACTTTCCAAAGGTGAGGAGGCAAAATGGGGGATAGGTGTCAGAAGGGAGGTGGGTGAGAGCTGCCCTCCCGGCACAGGGTGACCATTGTGCTGAGCTTTCAGCTGGTTTTCCATCTTTCTGCCGCTTCTGCCTTGGCTGTGGTGCTCCAGCAGTACTTTGCACCACACCGATCTCTCCCCAGCTTTTGCTTTAGCCTCCCCTGCATGACACACAATGCACAAGGGCCTGACACCACGTGCCAAGAGACACCATGAAGGTGGGTTTTGCTCCCTGAAACCTACTGTTCCCACCCTGCATTTCTTGGGAGAACTCTGGCATCCTGTCAGGCCATGGGGGAGACGTTTTTCACCCCTTCCCACATCCGTGCACGCCCTCCTCCCTGCAGGGAAACCCGTGTTGGCACAGGACAGCGTCGGATGATGCTGCACATTCAATATGAGGATGCTCCTCTAAAGCAGGATGAAGGCTGGGAGTAACGCCTTTTAATGTTCCTTCTCATAATTATCCTCTTAATTACTCAATGAAATGCCCAATAAAACAAATCACTATAATTTCTATTTTATTCTCTGCCTTTTGCGGGTTATTTAAGAGCGCAGGGTACATTAAGGAGGCGCTTTCTCATGAGGGAATGCTTTCCAATAGAACATACTTGCAAAATGGTTTTATGTCCCTATCCTGTGTGTTTCATCCTCATTTTCCATGCCAGTTTGCTAATTACCAGAGGCACGGGTGGCTGGGAAGCACTGCCTCCCTTGCTGCCCATCTCTGCTGCGGTGAAGTCACAGCTCTGAGTTTGTGACATCCCCATGGCAACGGCCCGTGATGTCACTAGCGGGGATTACAACTTTGCAAAGCATCCAGGCACAGGCAGCCGGGCTGGAACTCTTGGGCTTTCACATGTCTTTAAATAGCAAGGAACTAAAATGCAGGGAAGTCTTTAAGAAGGCTTTAGATTTCCCTTTTTTACCCTGAAGGAGGGGAGGCTGTTGGCTGCAGGGCTGCCACCAGCAGTCCCATCCCCTGTCCTGCAGCAAGCCCAGCTCCCTTGTGCAACCATGGGGTTTGCTTGGGGGAGCTCAGCCCTGCAGTGACCCTGGTGCAGGATTCTGTGGCCAAGGGCTGGTGTGTTGGGCATTTCCCCAATGTCCCTGGGGGCTGCAGCTGTCCCCAGCCCCATGCAACTCCCTCTTGCTCCATACTTCTTGCTGATAAAGTGAACCTAAAGCAAACCTGGGGACCATCGATCCCCACAGCCCCCGCTGCCCATGCCTCACCCCATCTAAACTGCTGGCTCCACTGGCTTTCTGCAGTGCTTTTTGTCTAATACTCATAGTATTTGCATAATAAGACGTTGTTCATGCACAGGCGGCGAGGGAGGAAGATTCATGCGTGTGCCTCTCTAGCAACAGGAAAATCATGTAATAGCAGCACTTTATTTTGCACCTGGGGAGGAAATTCGGCTCCCACGGCCGGTACCACAAACAGTGCAGGGCGTTTAAACACACAGCCCCAAAGCTTACACAGGGCAGCCACCTGACTGATATTTATGTACCTTATTTAAACAGCAGAAGCAAATCAAGCAGGCGGAAGAGTCAATCTCTTTATTTCAGTTTTTCTAAGGTAGGAATAAAGACGATATTTCAAAGGCCAGCGTGTCTCAGCTGAGCGGTGGTGGGGAAAAGCCGGTGCCGCGGAACATACTGTCCTGTCTCCTGCTCTCTCAGATCATAACTTCTAAGCTGGATTCAATAGAAATAAATGTTCAGTAGTTCCGGTGGCGGCCTTTGGAAACGGAGCTAATGGAACAAGACAAAAAACCAGTTACAACATTTTGACAAGCACTTAAATGTTCAGTGCTACGCACGGCGCAGCCCGGTTGTGGGGAGGTGGTGGGTGCACCTGCAGGGAGCTGTGCCCCTCGTCAGCGCCACGACGAGTCCTCCCACGGACACAGGAGATGAAGCAAATGCTGCTGGAGCTGTGTGGCAGTAAACAGGCCAAGGGCAGCTGTGGCTGTGGCAGCCCCGCACCGTGCAGCAGGTGAAGGGCTCGGTGGCCCCGTGCCGGGGATCCCTGGAGGGAGAGGAGGGTGGCCGGTTCTTGGAGGAAACCGGTGGAGGAGAATGCATAACATTACCCTGAGCTGAAACAGGGGAGATGAAGAGGCTGCGGTGATTAAATAGGATCTACTGAAATCCTTCCAAAGCAGGCTTAGGAATTAAGAGCCATCAATGTCACATTGAGGGTCACTTGCTGCAGGACACCTCCAACCGGTGCCCGGCCTCCCCCCGTGCCTCTGTTTAGCCCCATCCGAGCCTGAGGAAGCTCATCCTTTGTTTCAGAGCCCACTTGGACATTCCCCTCTGCCACAGAACAGCGAATCTCAGCGAGGAGGGCCTCTAAGAAGCCAATTTGTCTGGAGAGGAAGGATTAGACTGCGTATGGCCAGATTTGCTTTGAGTTCAGGTGTCATTAGGGATTTAATAATGGGGGAAGGTGGTGGGCGCAGCAGGCATTGAACGGGCTGGGCTGACGTTGCCTTGTGCAGAGATCTGCTGGCTGCTCCCCTGGCAGCAGCAGTGCTGGAGCCTAACCCCAGGAGGTGTCAGCCGTGTCCCCTGTGCGTCAGGGACAGCGGGGTTTGCTCGCTGAGGCGATTCTTGCCATGCTTGTGGGACTCGATTGAAGCCACCGTGCTGTGCTACAGGCTGGGTCATGGCTGCCCACCCCTGGGGCTGGATCCAGCTCGCCACAGTCTCATCCAGAGGAGTCACAGCCCGGAGCAATGCTCCAGCAGCACGGCTGGGCCATGGCAGCCTGCACACACCAGTCTTGGATAATACCCCCCACAGCACCAGCATGGGAATATTGGGGGACCAGCCAGAGCCAGGATGGAGCCCACCCATGAAACTGGCAGGCCTGGGAGTGAGTTTCCAATGTGGCTCAGATGCTTTCATCATGCTGGCCTGCAGCAGAGCAGGTCCCCAGTTTGCCCGCTGCCACTGGTGCCACACATGCACACATCCCCACTGGTTCTGTGAAGCAGGGCCACCTCTCCCAGCCACATACAGGCATTGAGCAGAGCCCCAGAGGGACTGTCCTGAGTGACAAACCTCTGTCTGATCTGGGTCTCCCACTGAAGGGGTTTTTTAATGCCCCTCCTCCGCCTGTCTCCTTATTTTCCACAGCTGGAACGAAGGGTCACAGCAGGGAGATTTTCACACATCATTAGAGCCAAGTGTCCAATTCCACACAGCCGTCAACCCCAATCAGAGCGATTTAAAAGGCAGCGCTTCCTTTAATCATCCGGGGATGCTCAGATCTGTTAGTGTGAGCTGAGTGCTCCCATAAACACGGGAGAAGCAGGGGGACGGAGCAACGGGGGAAATGATGCTGAGATCAGACCTGTGGTATTCAAAAGCAGCGACTCCTCTCACAGGGCAGACCTGGAGGGTGAGGGCCTTCCTCCCTATCTGCCTCTTCAGGTTTTCCTCCATGGGTGATGGAGGTGGCCATGGGTCCGTGTGTGCCTGCAGGTGAGACCTGAGCCGGCGTGACATACCAAAGTGTTCATAAGCAGGAGAGAGCCTCAGCACCCTCATTTCTGACTCACGAGGTGGGAGCATCCTGCTGTGTGAGGCCCTGAGCACTGGGGGTGTCCCGGAGACCTGCGGGCGCCGCGTCGACCTGCGGCTCCACGAATTCCCCCGGAACAAACGAGTAACCCGAAATCTCGGAGCTGTGCTTCACCTCTCGTTGTCCCAGCCAGCATCCCTGACCCTGGGCCGCTGTAAAAATGTGTGCTGGGCTCTGTGAAGTGATGCAGCTCCCTGTGTGTGCCACACACGGGCACCAAGTCCCTCCTTTCCGAACGGCACCCGGGGTTTTGCAGAGCCGTGCGTGCGCAGCCCTGCCCGGGGCACGCTGCCTTTTCCCCGTGTGCAGCCACACGACCTTCTCCTGGCCTTCTCACGGTCCTGCCACAGCCCCCGTGCGATGCAGGCTGCACGTGGATACAGGAAGGACGAACACATGGGAAACATCACGGAATTACCCACACACCTGACTGCAGGGAGATGAATGTCCTTCCCAAGCGCTCTGGCATGCGCAGAGTCACTTTCCACAGTGTCCCTGTCTCAGAGCTTTCAGTGCTCATGATTTGTCCAAGGGCAACTTTGCAAAATGTCAACGTTTTTATCGAAATTCCCTGTGACAGGCTTCAAGTTTTAATTAAAGGAACTTGGGGGTGTATGTTTGTTTGTTTCCATGAAATTAGTTTGGTTTTTTTCTAAGAAAGCTAATGTTTTTCCAAGAAAAAATGACAGCCCCTGTTTTTTTCCTAATCTGCCATGTCTTTCTGGCTAACCTGCTTTCTAAAGCAGCCTCTGCAGCAGGAAGCTCAGCAGCCTGGTGGTTCTGTCTCAGAGGTTCCTCTTAGAGAGTAGCACTGCCATGATTGCCCGAGGCAGTGTGCACATACCACTGGCCAGATCCACACGTGCCAAGGCACCTACAGCCCTGAAAGCACAACCAACTGATGCTGTAGATAAAATCAGCGACTTTCAGACATGGTTCTGCTTTAAAATCCCCAAGACCAGCAGCAACACAGGCAAAGGCTAGGGGAAATTTTGCCACTAGCCTCTGAAAACCTGAAAATTTTTGCTAGAGAAGCAATCAGGTGGGTGTTAGTTCTGCCCTTGCTGCTGCGAATTGGTTGGATTGATAGGACTAAAGGCAGTGGTGTAAGAGAGAGTCAGAGCAGCCTTCTGGACTTTGATTTGATCTCTGCCTTTCATGGTCTTCCCTTTTGTACTTGCTCATCACTTTTAAAAGCAGCTCTTTGATGAGAGGTGGCAAAGCCTCACTTAAGCAGAGCTTTTTTGGCAACAAGCATTTGACTTTTGGAGCTGCCCTCATCTGTTGGGTAAACATGAAATGATCATCTTTGACTGGAACTGATCCTCTAGAGCCATGTTATTCCACCGGGGAGAGGTATTTTCACCGATTTTCAATGTGGATTATTTCTGTAACTGACTGTAATAGTTTCTTTGGCAGCATTAGGGCTTATTATGTCAGGATTTATTTCGGCGTGAGGTGATTCGACATGCTTGTAGTCCTGTAACTTCCCTTTGCATGCTGGAATCCAGGGGGCCATCTCCTGCTCCCACCACAGACACAATGGGGGCAACCTCCTCGCAGCTGGACCTGTCTCCCAAGGTCAGCTTTCCCCCAGTTGCTTCGTAAATGCTGAAGGAGCAAGTTTAAGAGAACAAATTTCCTGCAAAAGGCAGGTGAAAACTCACCTAGGTGAAAAAATCTAGATAGAAAAGCCTTCTAAAAAGAGGAGGGGAGGGCAGCAGGGAAGGGATTGCAGCTTCAGAGAGCAGTGCAGGCACCAGGAGCTGCCCGGCATTAGCAGAGGGGTTAGCAGCAGAAAACACAATTGAGGATTAAATGTGGATTATGCTGCGGCGATCCTGAAACATCAGTGTCAGCGCTGAGGCAACCAACAAAGGACTCGAATTCCTTAGGAGAAGAACTGCTGGGCCCAAAGCAGCTGTAGATAAAACTCTTCAGGTGTTACTCGAGATGAAGTGGTGAGGCAGTGAGCCAAGGCAGCATGTTTTGGTATCTGGTACCTCTGGGACACTTTGGCAATGCAAACTGGTGGATCGGCTCCTCAAAGCCCCGTGTAATATGGGATTTTGGAAATCATTTTGCTGTCAAACACTGCCCAGGCTCCACCAAGTATCAGAAGAAAAGGTTCCCATAAACCCCTGCAGTGCTCTTCGGTAGAAGTGGATGGCTAAACCTGCCTGCTGTTCTCTCTCCGTCAGCATCATTACAATCTTTCAGGACCTTGGGTTTATGGTGTGCCTGTCTTGCTGGGGTTGGGAAGGGACTGGGCTCATGATTTTTGGTCTGTTCTCAGCCAAAACAAAGGCTTATGCGTAGGAGCTCCTCTGGGCTGTGCAGCCAGCCAGGCTCGAGGCTTCCTTGGTTTGGTGAACCCAGCTGAACACCTCCACAGGGCCAACATTAGCTCAGTGGAACTCTGAGATGTGGAGATGGATGATGGGGATGGATTGACGAGGTCGTGTTGAGGTGGCAGAGGCCAGGAAATTGGGACTTTACTCGCCTGCAAACCCTGCCGTGCTCAACAAATGACATTGGGCAACAATGACCTCCTCAAGCTGGAGTCTGGATCACGCTCTGTTTAGGCAAAAGGAGGCATTTTCAGCCTGCTGAGCAGACCCCTTTAGTTCCCTTCACAGGCGGAGGCCCAGCAGGGATGTGTGCAGGAAGGGGATGGACCCTCTGCTCCATAACACGACAAGCAAAGCAGCCCTTGCACCTTGTCTGCAGCAACAGGGCACTTGTAGGTCCCCTGGCATGACCTCGGGGCTGGGAGGAGCAGGGTGCTGTCCGTCTGTCCATCCTCCCCCACCACACCAGCCCGAGTTAGCCACAGCTCCTTTTGGCAGCCCGATTCCCTGCTCCAGCAAGGGCTGGGCTGATGGGGAGGCGGCCGTGAGAGGAACACTCTGTTCAGCAGCTGCACATTCCATTAATTTAATGAGGAAATTTTTTTTCTTTTTTTTTTACGAGGCAGATGGTAAAATAGCTATTTTCTGTTGTCTAATAAATACCATCAGCAAGGCAGAAAATGTGCAATCTCGCCAAGTCCTTTCTGATTCCTCGCCCTCCTGTGCCGATGCGTTTCCCCGTTCTCTGCTGGCAGCTGGTGGGGCTGGGAGGTGGGGTGGGACACCAAAGGCAAGTCCAAAATTGCTGGTGGGACCTGCACATTGAGACAGCAGCTTCCCCTGATTGGGCAGAGCCTCGGTGTCCTGCTGGGAGAGCTGTGCTCTGGCAGCCTCCGCCGATCCAATTCTCACTTCATCTGATTGCAGTAATAACAACTCGCACAAATTTCCTGCCTCAACCTGAAATCTTCCAGCTCTGCAATGCAAATAATATAATGTGTGATGAGGAGCCCAGTGACGGGGATAATAATAATAATAGTGATGAAGCCTTTATTCAATGAATGAGTGAATCAAGCAAGCAAAAATAAATGGTATTCAGGGCTTGGAAATCAGTAGGAAGAGGAATCAGGAGGAAGTGCAGGGGGACTTGCATCTCTGGGGGAGCGCTGTCCTTAGGAATGGCGTGAAGGAGAGATGAGCAAAGCCCTCTGAGCTGGGCACTCCTCGTCTGCCCGTGTCACTCCTGGGCTCACTCCTCTCCTGTGGTTGTGTGGCCCCTGCTGAGCTCACTGCTGTGCCCGGTCCCAGCCTCCCTGTGATCTCTTTGGCCCCCTTGATTTACAGCTCTCCTGGGCTCTCTGAATGTGTCTAGGCAGCTGGCAGGCTACAGACCTGACCTGGGGCTGGGTAATAACTTGTCTTTTGTCCCATGCCCAGGAGGTTGGCCATAAAAAATCTCCAGACATCAATTTTCCTCTCCACCGGGGTGGAATTGCAAAATGATGAGTTGGTCTTTGCCCTCATTTATCTCTTTTTTCCTTTCTCCTCCTCTTTTTATCTTGCTCTATTCTTCCACCACCACTGCTCATTGCTCTCTTCTTCACCCCCTTTCCACTATCTCCTCCATCATTTACCAGCCTCCCTCCCCTCTGCACATCACTGCTTCTCCTGTCTCCCCCTGTTGCCCTCTTCTGCCTCATTTTTTCCGTGTTTCCTTCCCATCTCAAAACTTTTGTGATTTTTCTTGCTGTGCATAGCAGTTTGATATCTATACCTGTAATAGCCTGCTAATACAGTAATTCCACAAGAGACCCTTTAAAAACCTAAAGCCTTGGCAGGTAGTAAAACTCACCTTTTAGCTTGGCTTCCTCTTTATCAGGGATTCATTTCAGGCAGGACTTCTGTGTGCACAGCTCTGCCACTCTCTGTTAGTAAAAAAAAAAAAAAAAAGGATTAATTCCTGCAACAGGTGAATATGTTTCACAGCTCTGGTGAGCAGGGTCTATTCTCCACTTCCTGCAGGTACATGGGGGATTTCATCATCTAACATGGTGCTTCTCTTTGTCCAGTGTGTGTTTAAACTGTGCCTTGCCTGCACCTGTGCAGAGACCTCCTGGGGAATGCCCTCTTTCACCAGTGGGGCATTCCCATGACACCTTTGCATCATCCAAGGGATTTTCCACTTTCTGGAGAGATGCCATGTACCAAGTTTGGAGCTGACATCCTGCTCTCTCAGGTGATGCTGGCATGGGTTGAGGTCACAGAATGCTCTGTCCCAGCATCACCAGTGCCAATCCCTGCCCTGAACCCACCTGTGGAAGTCTCCCATGGCTCCTGCCTGTCCCTCCAGGCAGTGCTTGCTCAGGTGGGGGACTGGCACAGCTCCAGCCTGGCAATGCCCCTTCTCCGACCTCTCAGAGCAGAATCTTCCATAAGCCTAAAGGACAAGGACAAGCTGCTCCTGCCCTTTCCTCTCTAGCCTCTTTTGATGGTGCCTGCAGCTTTGTATTGTATTTAAATCTATGCAAATATGTTAGTGGATAAAATGTGCAGAAGGCAAACCTGGGAAATTTAATCTGACTTGCAAATGTGCTGGGAAGAGGCACTTGGTAAATTGAAATCAGACTTTTGCTCCTTTGGTCCCAACACCTCCAGCAGGACCTGCCCTAGGGCAGTAGGGAAACAGCTGTGTCCTAACATCCTCTCCACTGTTATATGGGCTTGGGGGTAATAAAGAAACCAGGATATTCTCCTGTATTGCAAATATTGCAGCAGGACTGACCTCTCCTGGGCTCCCAGTTTCCCTGCTGGTCCCTAAGTGTGGGTGGAAAGGGCAGCATTTGGTTTCTCTGCAGTAGTGGCTGAGGTGGTGGTGTCTTGATGGGAACATTGAGGGTGATGGGAACAGGCAGTGAGCAGCCCTTGGAGCTGGCAGCAGGCAGTGAGAACTTCCTGCCAGTTCCTGGTTTGGGATTGCCAGCTGTCTCCCTCTCCCAGGGTGGAGAGCCCAAATTTCATCATCCCTAGTGGGTTCCTGAGCAATGGGGCAGGAGATGGCACTGAGCAGGGAGATGTGACTTGCAAATCTTCCTGTCAGGCTGTTTTCTGGACAGCACAAATCTGGAACAATTCCCCTGACCAGGCTGCCAGCTTTATACACAGGAGATGAGGTAGGAGATAATACAGCATGTCTTGTGCCAGATATTTAAGAATTTCTAAGTACATTGCAAACAGGGAGCTACAGGGCAGCATTGCTCTTTCCATTTCACATGCAGGAAGGCCCTTGAAAATGGTGAAGTTTCCTGCCAAGTCACCCCAGGGGCCACAATCTCTGTTTTATATTTACAAAACTTTGCAACAATGGCTCTCTGTGCTTCCCTGACAACACAGGAGAAAGTATTCATCTTTTCTAAGATAAAAGAGCCTGATCTAACAGAGGTTTCACTCTGGACTAGGCAAACGTGGTATTTTTCAACAGCAAAAGCTGGCTAGCTCCAACCAGAATGGGATTTTCAGCAAGAAAGGTGACCAGAGTTTGGGAAGAGGCCCTGCAGGTAGAAGGACAGATACCAAAAAATTGTGACGAGTCGTATTTCCTTGGTAACAGAGTTGTGAGGTGCCCTTTGTGCGTTGCTGAGCGGAGCAGTGGCTGCTATCTGGTCCTCCTTCCTCAGCTCACTGATCCTGACCAAAGCAGTTGTGAGGGGCCCAGGAGCCCTGTTTGGAAGCACAAGTGCCTGGGTGGAGCTGACCCAAGGAAGTCTGTGCCTTACTTGATATGGTTTGGTGTGAGCTGCTGGCTCCCTTCACAGCACTGCCAGAGCAGCATTTCAGGGCATCCAAAGACTCCTCATCCTGCCAGACCTCAGGATCTGGGTTGGAAGGGCAGCATCAAACAACTACAGCTGCTTGGGCAGAGCTTGCACAGGTGATAGAGCCAAACTCTTCCCAAGAACAGCAGGCAGCCTCACAGGAGGGCAGAGGGCACACAGGCAGCTGGGGAGGCTCAGGCTGGGCACCTGGAAGGAGATGTGCACTAAGGATGTGGCACAGCTCCACAACAGATGGCCAGAGAGGCCATGGGATCTCCATCCTTGAAGGTCTCCAGGGCTCAGCCACACCAAGCCGTGGCTGGTCCAGCATTGAAGATAATTTTGGAGATAACCCAGAAGGGAGCTCACTTCTGCATCCAAAGGACAGCAGACTGTCACCTGCCCTTCTCCTCAGTGACATGCCTGGAAGAGACTTGGCACCCCGAACTCTTGTGTGCTTGTGTGCTGAGAGAAGCTTGAAATGTCACCTCATTAGAGCTGATAGGTGAGATTTGTTACAGAAAAGGAGGGCTATCAGTCTTCTGGCTCCTGAGGGGATGAGCTCTTCAGCCAGAATGGCTGGGGGATTGTAATGGAGTTAACTGAGATTGCCACCAGGGAGCTAGGACGTTGGCATTTAGCTGAAGAGGAGAAAACATCTAGTTTTCTTTGTGGAGAAAATCCCTCAAACCCCAGGAAAACAGCATTTTCTCAAAGCAGAACAAAGGAGTTCCTGCCACATCGGATTCCTGCCTGGAGGCTGCATGTCTGAGGCAATGAGTGTGGTCAGTCGAGATCTCAGTAGGTGGATCAGCCCTTTCCTTTTGTGGAGGGTGGTCCAGTTGTCCAAGGTTACTCTGGGTCTGCCCAGGAGATGTGATGGACTTCCATGGAGCCAGGACTGGCATGCAGCCATCAGTCTTCCCCTTCCCTTGCCGAGGTGTGAAACCTTTCTTCCAAATCAGCCTCTGTCATCTTGGCTGCAGTGGGAAACTGATGGAGAGAAGGGCAGATTCGGGTGCAGGTGAGATTTCAGCAAATAGCTCTGAACCTCTGTGTTAAACAGCACCATTTCTTGCTGCAGATGCTCCCTCCCTGCTGCAGAGGTGCCCACCTGAGCCCAGACCCAGCCCTGGCCTGGCAGCTGCTCTGCCCTGAGGGTCCCCTCTCCAGGGGCTTTGCTTCATTAACTTCCTGTTAAGTTGAGAGTGCTGAGTCTTAAGAAGTTGGCAATAATGCCAAGCCTTCATACAAGGGTAAAAATAGCCCTAATAATTTAGGCAATCAGTTAATTAGCCTCATTTACTTGAAAGCACAGAGTGGCGTGGGAAGACTTTTCTGCTGGGTTTGTTATGCTTTTCTCATTCACTTTGTTTGCTTTTCCCTTGCCATTTTCTCTGCTCCCTGACACAGACACAGGGACCAACAGCATTCCAAAGTGGTGGAATGCCAGCAGGAAAGTGAATGCCAGCCGGGACAGGATGCAGGGCAGTGCTGCAGGGAAGCAGGACTGGTTCTGGTACCCAGGCTTGATGTGTCATTTGGGGAAGTGGGTAGCTTCCTTGGGATATTGTTTAGTGGGCATGGTGATCTTTTCCAGCCTTAATGATCCTGTGATTCTTTCCATGCTGCCCCTTCCTCATCCCACTTCTGACCCCTCATTGCAGGTGGAGGCTGTGGCACATTCAGGATGTCTCACAGCTCTTTGTCAGGTACCTAAGGGGCAATACCCCACTGTTCATAGCATTGCTCGTTTGTTCCCAGTTAGAGAATTCCTATCTAGTCCTTAGACTAGAACTGACTGACAGGTGGAAGGAGGCAAGATAAACCAGGCATTTACTGGGAGGAACTGGGGTGCTGGAGCAGCACAAGGCTCAAGACTGTGTTGGTCCTTAATATGCTGGCAGAGCAGCATCCCACTGTTGGCCTGTACCTGCCAGCCCCAGGGCTACTGCATCCCTTGGGCCTCACTGCTCCCACCCAGCCCCTCTGGAGCACGTGTGTGGCCTCCAGTCCCAGCTGCTCAAAGCCTTTGTCTTTGCCTTGCATGGCTGCACAAGCTCACCTGGTTTTGGAGAGCTGCTGGTCAGGTCCCCTCTGTCCTCGTCTGACTCACACGAGTCCCATTCATTATTGACCCGGGGACCTGAATGAATTCTGTCTTCCTGAATTATTTCTGAAGACATTAGATCTTCTCAAATTGTTCATCTTCCCCAGGAATGACAGCTTGCAGGCACCTGGGAATAAATGGTGCCTTGGAACAATTTCATTGTTTCTATTCCAGGCAACAGGAATTCCTCAGATCTCAACATCAGTCCCCAAACCCCGGCGTGTTAGCATAACCTCCAGACAGCTACGAGTTTCTTGACCCAGAAAAAGGATAGGATTTATTATGAACCCTGGGAGACCAGTGTCCTTGCAGCTTGTGTACCCTAATGGTGTGCAGCATATTGTGTGCTCCTCTGGCTGGAATTTTATGGTCGAAACAGCTCTCTGTCAGCAAATGCCACTTCCACGAAACAGGCTTATGTGTGTGAAATCAAATCAATGTTGATTAATTTTCAGTTTGGAAAAGAGGGGGGAAAAACCCGTTAAAAATGTCAAGATGCCTTCTCCTTTCATTCTTGCAAGAAGAGCTTCAGTTCTTTATCTCTTAATGACCTTTTGTTTAAAGCCTTTGTGTTTTGTAAGAAGTATTCAAAAAAGGACCAAGCAAAATGAAGTGCTAAAGATCTTTTGAGGGAAAATGTGTCCGTTTCCATGAGCTCCTTTTTGTAACTATTATTTAAAGGGAGGCAGGAATCGCTCTTCTTTTCTCTCTGATTTTTTGCCATTTTGTCCTAAACCAAGCGTTCTTCCCCAGGCTCCCTGCTCTGCCCTGGCTGACATGTGCCCCCTACACTGTGTGCTGTGGGAATGGTCCTGACTCTTGCTTTGACCCGGGTCACACTGCCAAATCTCCCTCGAGGTGATGGCGTTAGGGCCAAGCATCAGGATCAACCCTTCCAGCCCTGCTCAAGGCCGGCCCTGCTCTCTGCAGCATCAGTGACCTGCAGCCGTGTCCCCGCTCAGCTCCCAACGCTGCTCCTTGTGTTCTTGTCAGCTTGGGCTCCCTTGCTTCACCCACTTGGGGTGGTGGCATCCCAGAGCAGCAGGCACACACAGGGTCCTGCCATCAAACCAGGCTGCACCTGGCTGCCTTCGGTCAGCACCACGCTCAGCCACCCCCGAGCAGCTCTGAGCTCTGACTCCCTGTCCCTGGCAGCCCAAATCCTCTCCACCTGCTGCTGCCTTCACAGGAACCTTGGGTCATGCTGAGTGCAGCATTGCCCAGCAAGTCCATCAAGGCAAAAAGCTAAAAAAAAAATATTACCTTAGTTACTCATTATTATTTTTTATGGGAAAGATGGGGATAAATGTTTTAGCAGGATCTGTTGCAATAGGACAAGGGGTGATGGTTTTAAACTAAAAGAGGGTCAATTTGGATTAGATAAAAGGGAGTTTTTTAGAATGAGGGTGTTGAAACACTGGCACGGGGTGCCCAGAGGAGCTGTAGCTGCCCCATCCCTGGAAGTGTCCAAGTCCAGGTTGGATGGGGCTTTGAGCAACCTGGGATAGTGGAAGGTGTCCCTGCTCGTGACAGAGGGTTTGGACTAGGTGACCTTTAAACGTTCCTTCCAACCCAAAGTCTTCTATGATTTTATAATTCTATGATTTTTTTGCACAGGCAGCTGGGGCAAAGGTTTTATACAGAGCTGGTCCCCATTGTTTCACCCACATTAAGGTTTTTGTTTAGGCTTTGTTTCTAATCCTGGGTAAAAGTTTTTTTGACCTACATAAAAAAGTTTGCTTAAAGCTCTTGCATCCTTCAAATTCACTCATAAAGCTTAAAAAAAAAAAAAAGCAATATTTTTCAAGTTATTTGAAACTCATGTAAAAAATTTCACTCTGGTTTTGTTAGTTTTCCTTTCCTCATCTCCTTTTTTTTAAACTACAAGTAAAAAGCAGAATAGTGGGGGAGAAAGGAGTCATTAAAGAAAACTGAACATTTCTACTTGAAAGAACATGAGTTGAACTGGAAAATGTTCTTTCAACTTAAAGAAAAAAAAATCAGGAAAAAGTTTTTTTCTGAAGGGTAAATATAAACGTTTCCAGTGAAAATGTTCTGAGGGGAGAATGGTTATTTTGGAGCATTTCTCTTCCCCAGCCCCATGGGATGCCCTTAATTGTACACTTAAAAATCTGAGCTGCACAGATCAGAGCCAGCGAACGCCTGGGTTCCTCCTTGGGACTGTGACTTCCCTGCTGTTGCTTGGGGCGATAAACTGGGTGGGGGGCTCAGAGTGAGCACGAGTTTGCTCCCAGACTAAGGGACCTGCATGGACAGTTTTAACCTCTGGAGCTGGGATTTCACCCATCAACAGGGCACGAGCACTCGCTCTCATGGTTAACGAACCCTCTGCTCTTAACTGGTGCTGCGAGGGGCAGTCTCAAAGCCGTGGAGCCTTTTATTCAGCCTGCATCTCCTCCTGTTGCACAGAGCCGAGCTCTGTGTATGCATCACTTTTCTCTTTCCCGGCACCACATCCCTCTCAGCCTTCTGACACATATATCTCTTGCTGGAATTTTTTCTCCCAGCCTCCAGCGCTCAAGCAGCCGAGCAGCATTTGTGTGTCTCCAACAAGTAGCCACTGAGCCTGAGAAATGCATTAGCTGCCTGACCTGGTTCCAGCCAGGTGTGAAAAGATGCAGTGGCTCTGGCTCCGCTCCACCTCTTCTGACCATGTGAGGAGAGGCAGAAGGCTTCTCCTCTCTCCACCAGTTTGCATCATTCAAGTCTATTTAAAAAAAAAAAAAGAACAGGATAGGAGTGGTGAGCAGATAGATAGAGCCAATCATGGGGAAAGCTGGGCAGATTAAAAGGCATTTACTGGGTTTTCTGTACTAGAAATGAAAGAAAAACCCTTCAATTAGCTGTCTGCTCGAGGAGCTGAGCAGAAAGGGATGAAAGCTGAGATGCTTTTGCAGGAGCAAAGGGAAATTGCCAGCCAGGAGATGGTTTGTGGGCTCTGAGTCAGGCGTCATCGTCAGAGGGGTGTTCAGCGTGTGGTGCTGCGAAGTGGGGAGCCTCCCGCTGTCCAGCTTTTGTGCCTTCCCCTGCTTTCTTCCACAGCTCTCCTTCTTGGCAGTGTTTCTGCAATCCTAGATTTGTGCTCAGAGCAGGGGAGCTTCACCTTGTCAAGTGCTGGTGCTCATGTCCGGAGCACTCAGCTTGTCTGTGTGCCCAGGAGGGTGATGTGGGTGCTGAGCAGCAGGATTGCAGCTCATGGTCCTCGTCCTCCTCAGCCAAGGCCCTCCTGCCCCATGCCTCTGTGCCCCATATACCAGCACATCCAACCCCTCCCCAGCCAGTGCTTTGGGTCACTTTGTCACCATTTTGTAAAGCAAACAGGTCACCTGGGAAGGGAAGCAGCAGCTGTTCTGCTTCCCGGGGTTTCAGGCATCTGCTCCTTGCACACACACACACACAGAGGCTGCCTTTACCTAACAAACAATTATTTAACAAAGTATGCAAATAGTATAATTACTGTTATTTGTTTAGCTGTTATAAGTGTTTGAAATGTAAATGTCAACTTTGGGATTTTTTTTGCAGGGTATGTGTGTGTTGTTGGCTTTCTCTCTCTCTTGTGTGTGCTCTCCCCGGATTGCAATTTGATGAATTTCTCCTTGTCCTAGAAAAAAAAGCTAATGTGATTTCTCTGCGATTACAGCCGAAGACGCCGAAGTGGGGATTACTCACAGTAACTCCTCTTACTTAGCAGATCTGAGTGGGAGGCAGGATTCATTACACCGAGCAGAGGAACAAAGAGGAAATGTCTTTCAGCTGACTGCTTGTGTCTGCCGGGGCAGCATCCTCACCAGTGCCAGGGCTTCCCTCCCTGGAAGGCAGAGGGTCAGGCAGGGCAGTGACGGTGATGCCAGGATCTTGGCAGCAGGCTCTGGGAACCTGTTCCTGGCCTGCCACAGCTCCTCCATGCACAGGAGGAGCAGCAAGTCTGAACTCTGGTTTGCTAAGGGATGTTTTTCCTTCTGAAGGAGACTGGAGAAATAGAAATAACATTACAGCCACCAGCATGCTCGAAGTAGAGCCCTGGTACTCAGTACAGTGACATTTTCTGAGCGTGTGTCCCACTGTCACCCACCGCGGCTGGCATTCGGTATAAATGGAGCTCTGAGGACGTGGTCATCAGCAGGTCACAGCCAATCAATCAGGCAATCAATCCAAGGCTTGTTACCATTGCCTCAGAGTCAGTTTGTACTCTTGGTACCGACTGGCTTTGCAGTCCAGTCTCAGCAGCTGCTCCGTGCTGGGGAGGCTGTCACGGACGGAGCAGCGCCTCTGGAGCTGCAGCACCTCTCTGGTGTTTCACGGCATCCCATACCTGCTGGGCAGAGCCCTGCCGTGCTCTGGCTTTAGAGCTCTCTCAGATGCACCAAGAGGAATCCAGTTGGATTCATCAGCTGGCAGCCAGGCCTGGCACTGGCTTTTCCTTCAGTTGGCTCAAAAGCCAGCCCAGGAGATGGAGTGAAAGTGGAAAGGCTGCATTGCTGCCGTATCCCATCCTCCATCCTCTCTGTGACGCCTGTTCATGCAGGGTGCTGGGATGAGGAGCTCATGGTTTTTATGGGAATCCCAGGGCTGTGAGAGGGTGAAGTGGTTTTCACCCCCAGTGTGAACCAGAGGGACCAGAAAGAATGAGGCTGTAAACACAACTAACAGCTTGGCTCCCGGAGGAGCAGGGGGAGCTTTGTGCCCAGCTCAGCACCAAGGGGTGAGCCCAGAGCGTGGTGCACAGCCAGGGCTCACTCTGCTTGTGGCAGAAGATCGGGATTTCTCCATGTGTAGATGCTGCCACTGAACCAGTAGTGTCTGTGCCCAGCAGGGATCCAAGTCCACCAGGACGAGTGGCTGTGGCTGAGGGTGTCTTGGGGCATAAGCCTGCACGGGGCAGTGGTGGAGCACAAGCTGGGCTCTGTGGCATGGCAAGAAGATGCTGAACCAGGCTTTGCTGCTACTTGAGGTTTCCCCTTGCTCTCTGGAAGGGCTTGAGTTGCTGGCACGGGAGCACTTTGGCGTGCTGGCAAAGTGCTGGGAGTCAGTGCATGGCTCTGACACGTTCATCTCCTAACTGGGGCTCTCTGGACCAGCTTGTTAGTGCCCTGCAGCCTGTGCAGGTATCTTCAGCCATCAGCAAGGCCGCTGGTCCCTGGACACTCCCACCAGACAGTCGGGCCGTGGGGTGGAACCAGCGAAGCCACTTGGATTTTAGTTGCAAAGACAGGAACCCAGTGACCTTTGGCAGATTTCATAGCCCAGCAGGCTCGTGTAATTGAAGCTGGTGATGATTTGTCATGGCTCTAAGCTTTCCCTATCTATTTCATTCCTCGCTCCCTCAGTCTCTCTTGTTCCCTCTTTCTCTTTCCTTCTTTGTGATCTCATTATCTCCATGCCTTTCTCTTTTACTCTCTTCAACCGTAGCATATCCCAGCATGGAGAGGTACCTCAGGATCTACTCGTCTTCGACGGATTTAGCTTTTGCCTGTCACAGTATTTCCTCCACTTCACATCCATTATCCGAGAAAACCTCTTTCTACCCATGACCAGGAGACTTGCACCTGCCAGAAAAATCCAGCCCGTTCCATCATAAATAATGCATTGCTGTGGTCAGTACCCCCAAGCAGCCATGAGCTCCAAATCCCAAATTTCCACCCCCTGTCAGGTGAAGTGACATTATCACTTTTATTGAAATTCCCTGGTAGAAGGCAGGTTCAATGCTATTAACATATTTCAATTCAAGCCATTCTTATTTTAATTAGCCTTAGGTAATTAGTTCTAATTCATTGCCATTTTTTGCTCTGCATATTTTGGGTTATTTACTTCCCTTGCTAAGTAACAATTTGATGTAATTATGTGCTACTCATTCTTTCTATTTACATATGCTCACTCACTCAGATTTCTTCGCTGAAATTTCAACAGATCCTTTGAATTCCCTTTTGAATTGTTTTCTGAGTTGTCAGCGGTGTGGAAATTGTGGGGTGGAGAGAGAATTGATCCTCTTCTTTGGACATCCCTGGTGCCAAAGGCAGTGACAGTGCATGTGAGCACCTGGGCTGGCAGCGGGCTGCTCTTGGCAGGGAAGGTCCATTGCCAGGCTTTGTTCCTGGGAGTCTGGATTCCCATATGAAAGGAGTTTGGGGACTGTATCCAACTCTCTCTGTCTTCCTCTTGGGTTGTTTTAGCCCAGATGCCAAAGGGACCAGTCAGTGTTGCTGCTTCCTTTCATTTTCTTTGTGCAGCCAGAGCTGCTTTGGCTTTCCAGAATGGAAACGCCCTGGCATTCCAGAAGTGCAGTGCCTCCATTGCTCAAAAACTCTACACCCTTTCAAGTCCTGTATTTTTTTGAGACATTTTGAGTACTTTGAGCAAATTTGTCACATTTATATATGCCAGTTTCTTATCTGGAAGGTATTTTTATCTCAGCAACCATTTTTCTAATTCCTCTGAAGGACCGTACTGTTTGCTTCTTCTTTGCTCAAGGATTGCCTTTCTCTTAGCACCTTCTCCATAGCTGAGATTCTCAGAGGGTTGTGGTTCATCCATCTGAGGCTGTTTGCTGGCCAGCTGCTCTGAACCCATCTTTTTCATTCCCTCAAAACTTGATTCTGAGCAGTCTTAACATGCCTTCCTGCAGATCCTGCAAAAACGTGGATTTCATGCTCACATGGAGTGTGTTTATACCTGTGTGTATATGCCTCACAACTTTTAAGTGCATTATCCAACTCCAGCCGAATTTGATAGAGGGTAGCAGTCTCAAAAATAGCAAGTTCCCTCAAGGTTTGAGCAGACAGGCAGAGGTAGAAGAGAGATGCCCTACTTCTACTGAGGAAAAAGCTGCCATGTTGTGCTGAGCTTTTATTTGATGCCGGTGAATCCATCTGGGAGAGAGCACAAATCTCAGCATCCCACCCACAGGAAGGACTTCAATCAGCACATGCCCCTTCTCGGTGTCCAAGTCAATCAAGCTCAAGGAAAGCAGGATTTCATAGTTCTGGTGCTCATGGAAATACTTGTTGTTTTTTTTTCAAGTAGCTTTTTCACTAAAATCTTATCAGCCCTTTGAATCCATGTCCCATTAGCAAATCCTACTTGCTTCATGAATATGCACGTTCACAATGTGTAGCACTGGCTTAACTGCTCCCATTGAAGTTGGTAATAAAACTCCTGCTGACTTCAAAGAGAATAGAGTCAGGCCGATGCCGAGTGCTTTGGAAAATCCCACCCGTTGTTGTTATTTTATTCTTAACACATCCACTCAGGAGTTGTGGGATGAGACTAAATACTCCAGAATGAGTAAAGAGGAAAAAAAAAAAATGAAAGGAAAGATCAAAGAGCCAAAAATGAAAATCCAGATTCTCAGGTAAATATTTAAGGACCTGTCTTTAAAGACTCGAACGAAGTGAGAGCAGTTCTGCTTTTGTTTGAGGAAGGGTCACAAACTGCTGCCTTGAGAGTCGCTTCACGCCTCACACTGAGGCCATCGGTGGAAGTTCAGACCTGAATGACAAAAAGTATGGGACCTCTAAACTGCGTCAAGGCTACACATGATCATGAGTTGGAGTAGAATTGATTTCTTTAATTCTGCCCCTGCACTTCAGTTTTCCATGTGTGGGAGGGTCCAAACAGGTTCTGGTCCCCCCTGCTGGCACCAGGACAAGGCAAAAACCCAAAACATCCCGTGGGTTATCAACATCTGCAAGTGAGCTGGTCCATCTTAAATGATCCATTCCTCTGCTCCTCTCTTGCTGCGAATTATGCAGGGAAAAGGGTTTTGCAGAGCTTTACAGCTCTTCAGTTTGTTTTTTTTTTTTTTCAGATGAACTATGTTCTCAGGTCTTTGTTTTCCCAATACTTGGTGCCATAGCTTCCAAACTGCCATGGGAAGGGGAAGGTTCCCCACTACAACCCAATGTAGTGGAGCATTTTGCATTGAGCTGACTTCAAGGGGACATAAACATACTTAAAATTGTAACAGATGAGTGATTTCCACTGGGCAGACCTTCCTTGACGTGAACGCATTCTTACCTGTTTTGCTGAATCAGGGCACGTTCTTCTTACAGGGACTTTGTGTTTTAGTGTGGGCTATTTTGGTATTTTCTTCTCCTAAGATTATTTCCACTCGGAAAAAACACAGTCTTTTTCATTCCAGCAGTATTTTTGGTAACAGTTACTATTTCCTGACAATATGTCTGTATTTTAGGACAAAACCAAATTACATGTTGGAAGCGCCTTTCCCCACTGCAGTTTCTCCAGCACTACTCACAAGCCAGTTACATCAAGACCACAATCTGGAGGAGGCACAATAGAGGCTATATTAAGTTTTATACAGACTTGCCATCAAATTACATGCAATAGCTACTTGATCACGTTGTATCAACCCATTTTTGCTTGGCCATTTGGAAAGCAATCGCTTTTATCTTGATGGCTTATTTTTTAATTCAGACCTTGCGAGGATTTTTACCAGGAGTTTTTGTCTATTTTGACAAAAATAGACTTTTTCAGAATTCTCCTGGTCACGTGGTTTAGTACAGTATGACCATTAGTGCACAGTTGCACGGGAAGGGGTATTGGCAAAAAGTACCCTCTCACTGTAGTTAATTTTCATTGCTTTTCTCGGTTTTTTTTGTCTTTTACATCTGTTCCTTGAAGATAAAAATCTTGACAGCAGTTACAACTTGATGCTGTAATACAGGCTAGAAACAGCGACGAATACTTTTTTTTTTTGCTTTCCTGCCTGCCACTATGCTCCAGAAGACTGTGAATTTACCATCAAACTTCTGCAGAGTTAGAACCTCTCTTTTAAGCTCGGTAATAATAGGTAAAATCCTAATCCCTGGCTGTACCATATAATCATTATTATCTTACAAATCTGAAGTACTTTGTGTAATCTTCAAGACTGTGTTCCTAGTACTGTGCTTTAGGAGAAAATAGAAGGATCGTAATTGTGGAAAATTGCATTTTTTTTGCATCTTTTGCCGATTCCCTGAGATCAAAAGGGTTAATTTCCCCATGCTCTATGCCTTGTACAAACTTTGTATCAGTACAATTAACTCTGATGAGCCAGAACAGGCTTTATACTGCAGATTTTTCTTGTTGTTTGATTCCCTTAGCTTGGTCATGGAAAGACTTAAAGGGGTTGAAAGAGTCTCCAGTTTGGATTAGATACAAATTATTCCTAATTTACCTCCCAGATATCTGTTGTTCTTCTGATCCATACTTTAACTTGAAGCTTAACATTGGTTTTCTCCAAAAAGAGTTGCGAGGTTGATTTTTGGCTCATTAAGTTTTATTATTAAAAAAGGCCTGTATAGGTATGGTTTTTTTAAAGTGCCAAAGAAATGTTGGATAGCTGCAGAAGTAACCCAGTGGAAATGATGAAGAAAGAAGTTCATACAAATGCTGCCTTGGCTGGAACCTGAGTACTTTGTTCTACATTGCAGTATCATTCTGAAACTTACGCAAAAGCGCCGTATGGGATGGAACTTTTGGGTGTATTAAACCCATCCCATAATGTTTATTTTTGTATATGGACAAGAGATTACAGCTTTTCCATTGAACTTCCAAAGTCGTCATCAAAAGCCATCGTTACTCTGTGAACACTTTGTAGTCTGGTATCTGTCCTACGCTGGTTAATTCATGTAAATCTAAAGAAGGGGTTGCAGGCAGGATGGCATCAGAAATATGGAAATAGAGCATCTGGGTAGAAAGGGTAGGTTTTTGCAACGTTTCCATTGAAATTATTTTCTCCTGCCAAGTGAACAGATGCAGTGAAAACAGACAGTCTTATCGGCAGCCTTTCTTTTGGGGAGAATAAATGAGTGAATGATCTATCAACACATTTTTTTCGTTTGATTAAACAGATGATATTTATAGCATTTCTAAATATAAACCGAACTGAGGCGAAAAAGAGGAAGGTTCACAAAGAATGGCCACTCCACAAAGTCAGGTGCTGTTCCTGTACCCAAAAGTATTTTTAAATTCCCGTTTCTTCACCTAAGCTGAGTGAATGCAGTTCACTGCACTCAGAGGGTGTTTAGCAGACTTTCAGTCTTGATGCTCATACTTTGGTCTGATGCTGTGGGCTGCAGATATGTTTGCTTACAGATTTCCTTTTGTTTCACATTAGAATAACAACAGCTTTTCCTAAGGGTTTCAAGAGTCTGCCTTTTTCCTATGTTCCAGTACAAGTTCTGGAATAAATAGCTGGAAAGGCTGAAAATTTAGCAATGAGATAATAGAAAAATTTGTGCCTTGTAGGAAAATACAAGATTTTGACATTTGGTTGCATTGTAAATAGAATATTAAGTTATTATTAAAATATACTTCAGGTTAATTTTAATGTCATTTAGATATGAATGTTTAAAGATTTTGTTATATGATAATAATAGAAATGAAAAATTCTCCTGAAGTCTTGCAAATGAAATGTTCGATATATCAAAACATTTCCTAATTCTTTTAAAATGTGATTTTCCCAGAACTAATTCATGTAATGAGAAATTTCAGCTTTGTTGAAATTTAATTTTCTGCTGGGAAAGTGAACCAACACCTGACCAGGGCTGCCTGACTACAGAGCCTGCTGGTCAGATTTAATTCCTTTGTCAGAAATTACATGGGTTTAAACCCACTGACCACTGGTATGATACTGTAAGGTTGGGCTTTTTTGTTTTTGTCTTTTTCCAAACTGAGCTACATCTTCTTATTAAAATAATTTTGCATTTGTTCTGAAAAATTTCCATATTTTTGTACTTTATATAAGCTCCCTTGTAATCAGGCAAGGCAAACCCTTTTATGTTGCTGCCCCTTTCATGGAAGTCTCCTTTGGCCACTTTTATTTGTGATTTTGCCTTTTCCCTGGATTATGCACTGAGATTTCTGTTAGACTCTTTAGCATTCTGTCCCGCTTTTGGGTTACAGTGTTCATCTTTGGAGCCTGTTGTTTCTGTGTTTCGTTATCAAGGGAGGCAGGTTTTTTATAACTGTATTTTCTTACATTGTTAGCAATCCCAGAAATTTTCCTGAAGTAAGAGTTTTCACTGCTTAATATGAGATTTCATCATGAGTAATCCAGAGTAATTTAATTTCATATCTTTTAAAATGTCTTATCTAAGATGGTCAAACTGACATTTGTGTTCTCTGTCAACACAGCATTGAGTCTAATATTTTGTGTTCCCTTCCTTCCAGTGAACAATCTGAACCCAAAAGATGTCATTATTTGAGAGTTTTTGCTCAGATATTTAAATGCTAGTACGGAAGATGATTATTGACTTTTCGCTTAAATGATGTAGTCTTCTGCAAAAATCAATTTTCCTTATATATTCACCAGCTGTATTTAAGAACTGGCATTTGGCTGGCACTTTTCACAATTTAAAATAGAAAAATCTCGCATGTGGTGGCTTTCCTTGAGAGATCTCCAACACTTTGCTGTCACATTAATCTGTTTTTAAATAGAGGAAAATTGAGGCAGAGATGTAGAAATTTGTCCCAGGAAACTCAGTGGTTGAAGTAGGCAGAAAAAGAGAAAACAAGTCAAAAAGGAGAAACCAAGCACTGGTGTCTCTGCTGCTGGACTGTCATATTGTTAAGTGAATCTGTTCAATTCACAGGAGGCTAATTTATATCTCTTAGGCTCTGAGAATCCATGTTTCTGGATAGACAGATGGGTGCTCCCTTCACATGTCTGCGTTACTTTTGGTATCACACTGTGAACTGAAGACCCTGCTCTACCTTGTCTTGAACACGTTCCCATGAGCACTGTGAATAGCCTGTTAAATATGGATGATCCATCTTGATTTTCCAGATGAGTCAGGAAAAAATACTGGGAATTTTTTTTTGACAGGTGTAAACCAATTGGTGCAGAGAACTGAAGTCTCCAAGGCATTTCCCTGGCCCCCAAGGAACCCTTTGGCTTCCAGCCATTGGCATTTTGCCATCAGCTGCATCCTGTTCCTGCAGTAGCACGCCCCAGGAAAGGGCACAACTCTCTCTCCTGGTGAATTAGCACTCACAACTCTTCCCCCACACTGGCTGGCTTTGGAGTAGGGTTCTGACATCCTTTTTGCAATTTGTGTGCCCTGCTCAGAGCCAGTTGCAAACCTTTCCTTGGGAAAGCTGTTTATGGATGGCAGCCTGGCCTTCCTCTGGTGTCTTCTCCTGCCATTTAGGTCCCTATTTGATTTTCTCATGTTGATCTTTGAAATGGCAGTGTCTGGTTTTCCTGTAGAGTTCCTGAATCCCAACTCCTGGGTTTTGCACAGATAACCTGCCGCATGTTATATGGCAGAGGTGGAATCTGGAGAGGTTTTGGCAGGATGGCTCTAAGAGGTGGCTTAGATGGCTCTAAGATCTAAAAGCTTAGATGGCACTAAGAACTTGGTCTTCTGAGAGGACTGAAACTGGCTCCCACCAAAGTCATGGAAGGTAATAATCTCATTTATTTATGGAAGACATATGGCAAGAAGCCTCCTAGAACACAGCAGGATTATTTTTGCAGTGTAGGTTATTAGCATTGACCCTGGACTACAGCAAAACAGAGACATGAAACCTTCTGTCTGCAAAATAGCTCTCAAGGTTGTAACCAGACACTTGAAATTGCAAGACATGGCTGTTCAAGACTGGGAAGATGGGTACAAGGATACGGCTGATGTCTCAGAAATAAATTGTTGGTTTGTAGAAGTTTGGAATTGCTAGTCTCAGGAAAACCCATGCTCAGTAAAAGGCTTGGTCTTTTAGATAGGCTACACTCAGTCGAGACACCAGTCCCTGCTTTCCTCCCAGGACTGCAAAATTACAACTTTCAGGTCACACTTAGAAAACAGTTGGATGTAATCTGTACCTTTTGCATGACATAAAAGAACTAGATGAGATAATCAGGCACCAGTGTGTCCTCAGGTCTTTTTCAAATACTGAGATCACTCCAGGGTGTCCTTGTGATGATTTCCCCTCCTCCATCTCCTGTCTGCTGAGGGAACTGCTTCTCTTGTGCCTGTTCATGAGGTGTTGGCCAACCTACCACTACTACTGGCACAACTTGAGTTGTCTTCTCTGGTGGAGCACTCCCTGTTTTAGCGCTAGAAAGGTGAAGTGTCTAGGCCAAGTTCATCATCTGGACTCCACAGTCAGTGGAGAAAGTTGAACACCTCCAGAGTGTAATTCATCCCATCCAAAAATAGATGTTTAAGACAGGAAGAATGAATCACTCTCTGGGGGTTGGTGCACGTCTCTCTGTTCACTGATGATAAAAGAAGTCTAGACAATTACCTTAACCTAGACATCCAGCTGTAAGACACCTTCAGCTGCGTGAGATCGAGCCATGCTTTCAGGTCCCTAAGGACTGATTTCCACCCCCCTGTTCAAATGGGAAGTAGTTTTCTGATTTCACAGCAGCTTTCAAGCTGAAGTCACTGACAATCAGAATCTCAGTGAGCCACATATGGCAGTTTTACCATAACTGAATAGCTTTTTAATGAAAGGGTTTTTACCCTCGGTCCCATCTGGGAGTTATCCATGAGAAGTTGATGGTGTTTTGAGGAATATTTCTTTCTATTACTTGCTGAATCATTGCCACCATTAAATATTGCCGCATAATTTCCTCCCAAGGAGTCTGTTGCATGTAGATAATATTCAAAATGTGGTCCCCATTGATTACTTTGATTGAACATATGCCACACATGATATTCTCCATGAGCAGGAGCACAGCTCTTCAGATGGTCATTGCAAACACACCCATTTGTGAGTTCATTTCTCATGAATTTGCCCAGTGATGTTACAGGTGCCTCTTTGCTTCCCCTGCCAAGACATCTCCCCGCTGCTGCCTGCAGGAGCCCTTGGTGGAATCCAAGCTGAAGCAATGGATGTGTTTCTCTCGGGGAGTTCCCTGGTTCATCCCTCGCTGTGTCAGAGCTGAACACATCCTGCCAAGATTCAAGCAAATATTCCAGAAAAGGTTGAGATACTCACCGAGCTCGAGCTATTGTACAAGAAGTACCCTGAAGCAAAAACAGAGCTGCGAGACACCATCACACCGAGCCGCTTCCCCCACCCCGGCAGGCACCATGCTGTACCAGACAAACTCCTCCAGATAGGATCCAGGCAGAGATGTTTGCTTAACACAGCAGCTCTTTGAAAAGGCAAATAAATGGACAGTGAAGCTACACAGACGTGTCACTGTGCAGCGATTTCCGTTTAGCATTTACGCTTAGTGCCAGGAAACCCTGACTCATGAATATGAAATCAGAAGGAAAGGAAGAAAGCAGTTGTTCATTATTAGAGCTTCGAATTGGGCATGTGGTGGAAATTAGCATGAAAAAACACACAGGTTAGAAAGAGAGGGGCTGGCTCTGATGGTCCAGGAGGCTTGAAGAGCCCGGCTCTTCAGCCAGGGGATGTGCTTTTGTGGGGCCCTCTCTGCTCTCAGGCTTTGCCCATGGGGAGTTGCTGCTAGAGAAGAGTCCTGGAGCTCAGGGTTACCCACGATGAGGCTCTTGCTCATCTTGAGGTGGGGGAAAGAAGGTCCTGAACATTCCTGGAAATCGTCCAAATTTACCTTGAGGTAATGGTGAGCAAAGGCAGGGAAGAAAAGCCTCTTAGTTACCAGAAATAAGAGAAATAACCGAGAGGAACATCCAAGGAAACAGATCAACTTCAGATAGAAATCCTGAGGTCCCTAAAGGAAGCTCACATTTAATTGAGACTCAGTGGGGTAGAAATGAAGGAACCTACAGCCCTGATGCTGCTGCAGGTGGGATGCCTGTCTCTGCCCCTCACCTGCACTCTAGAGCTGAGAAAAGCCCCTGTGAGCCTGGGGTGAACCTGGCTCCCTTCAACACAAGCTATCTTCCTTCCAGCCATAAGGGTGGGACACCATCCTCCTTTCTGCGCCTGTTTACCTTGAAAAAGCTGAGCTTGTTCTGCCAAGGAGGGAGATGGGTCAGAATCACAGAGTCATAGAATATCCTGAGTTGGAAGGGGTCTGAAAGGGTCATTGAATCCAGCTCCTGGCCCTGTTCAAGACAACCAAGCCCAAGAATCACACCAGGCACCTGAGTGCATCGTCCAAACTTTTCTTGAACTCTGGTAGGCTTGGAGCTGCGATCACTTCCCTGAGGGAGCCTGTTCCAGTGCCCAAACACCCTCCGGGCGAAGAACCTTTTCCTAATGTCCCTAAGAAGAGTGATGCTATTGCAGCAAATATTTTTGGTGGTACTGGGAAGGAAGAAGCAAATAAAGACATTGCTGCAGGGTGGCAAGGGCTTGATTTCCAAAGCAGCTCCTTGCATCAAACCCTGGGAGCAGCTCAAGGCAACAAGGAAGTGTGTCATCCCCTCCAGTGCCTTCATCTGAAGCCGCCCAGCTGTGCTGTACAAGTACCCCTCGGTTTCCTTGCATTTTGGCAATTCCAGTGCCCCTAAAATATGACAAGAGCTGATTTATCAGTGTGGGGCACAGCAGCTCGCAGTAATAGCAAAGCATTTGGCTGATACCCCTGGTCTGGAGGATGCAAAGTGCCCGGCAGGAGGTTGGATAATGGTCTGGGTGGGCAAGTGCCCGTGGGACCGGACAGATCTGCCAGGCTGCTCCTCACCCCTGTGCCACCTCTGCCCTCAGTGACAGCACTGGATCATGGTTGTTTTGCAGACCCAGGCTTTGCCCCAAGGCCAGGCCATGGGAAGCTGCTGGCAGGGCTCTGCTCCAGCCTGTGCAGCTATGACAGCTTCAGAGAGTCGTTAGCAAGCACTGCGCGCTTGACGTGAATAATTAAAATACCTGCTGTGCTTTTAAATAGTTCAGAGCCAGCCTTGGAGCTGCATGTGTGAGCGATGGCTGCTGTCTTTGGAGGAGGCCGGAGGAAAGAGGAGGGCTGATATCCAGTGGAAAATTAAAGGCTTGATGCTGCTTCTGGCAGAAGGAGGCATGATGCTGGCAGCTTCCACAGGGATGCAGGTAGTCCCTGCTCCCGAGTGAGACTGGAGGCTGACACAGCTCTCCTTGCTGATGAACAGACATCACGGCACAGAACTCTCCAAAGTCTCCTCTCGGCCAAAAATTTGAGCAGCAGTGGAGCTCAGCACCCACCCTTCCAGCTGCCCCAGGGCTCTCATGCTGGTTCAGCTCTCCAAACCTGGGGGATGAGGACGTGGAGCAGGGGAACAGGGACAGCCCCACAGCCTTGGGGCTCCATCAGTGCTGGGGCCCCTCAACTGAGCACACACAGGTGGGGTCTGGGGAGGATGCACTGTCTTTTGCTAAGATTTCCCCAAGATATCAATTAGACACTGAAATCAAAACAGTTTCTGCATGAAGAACTAACAAAGAGCTCCCTGCAGTCTCTCAGCAGCCAGGCTCCCTCTATTCCTACCCCCAGCTGCCTCGGAGTTTGTATCAGAATAGCACTGAAGGGCCCCGTGCCCCAGCACGGAGGAGCTTCATGGAACAGGGGAGGATATCAAACACTGTGGCTGTGTCAGTGCTGCTGGAGCGTGGCGCTGGGAAGCTGTAAATCATCTCCTCTTGTGAAAAAATGGGTTTCTGGGCAGGGGATGGAGGGAAAACTGACATTCTCTATGAGTTAGTTTCAGATTGAATTAAACCATTGACCATAGATATATATCTATATATATCTATATATGTATAATTTTTTTTTTTTTTTTAGTTCAGCCAATGAGCCAAAAAAACGGTTATTTTCACAGCCTTGCCATGATTACCCCCAGGGCAGGTGAAAGCAAAGTTTTTAGTAGAGACTAGGAAAAAAATGGCTGTTTGGGGACTGGCGTGGTGAGGAGAGAGGTAGAGCTGTGTGCTGAGAGCTTTGCAGCAGTGTGTGAATGGCATCCTGATGTTTGGTCCATTCCCTGGTCCCATGTGGGGAGTGGGAGCTGCCACCTGCACCCCTTTCCCATGGCCCTTTGCCCACGAAAAGCCAGGGCTCCTGAGCTGAAGATCAACAAATTAGTCTTCTTCTCCCCCACTGCAGAACGTTATCCATCTAAAGATTTCCTTTAATTTAGAGCCGTGTAGAGTTTGAAAAGCCCTTCAAGTTCACTTGGGCTGATGAATTGGTAATTGAGTGTACCTGGATGTCGGTGCCGGCTCTGCCTCTCTCTGCATTTGTATCAGTCCCTGTTTGTTTTCTCCAGCTGTAAATCACTCAGAACTTGGAGAGGCTTTTATCAAATCCTGCTAGGAGCCAGTCATTTTTCCTTTCACAAACACATTGCTAATGCCACGTGGAACCCACCGGCTTTGCTGTTCGTTTAAAAACAACGAGGATGGTATTAAAAGGGGGAAAAAAGTCCTTAGCAACGGGGGAGAAGGAGGAGGAAAAGAATTGCTCCTGTCTCTCTGGAGTTTGCTCCTTTGGTCTAATGTCTGTCCCATTGATCTCCTAATATGCTCTGCTTTGAGAGCCTGATTTATTGCCCCACATTCTCTTGTCCCCCTGCGTGTTACAGCACACGTTGTTCTCAGTTTGTTCAGCCCACCAGCAGGTCGGCTGCCAGCTTGGTCCAGCCCTCCTGGGCTGCTTACCTGTGCTCCTTTCTCCACAGCCCCAGCCAGCACTGGGCATGGAGAGTTAAGCAGGTGGTTTTAAGGGTTTAAGGGGGTTGGGGTCATCATCTGAAGGTCTCCAGGTTCTCCAGTGTGTCCTTGGTGTCTCCAGTGGCTTTGATGATACCTGGCCCTTGCCATCAGAGGAACCACAGCTGGCTCCCTTCCCACATTGCCCATATCCATGGCTCAGCCCAGTCAATGTGCTCCAGCATCGACAGATTTGGCAAAAGGGAATTTCAAACAAGAGAGTTAACAGTCCTGATCTGCATTTTTTGGAGCTGCTCCAATCCCTCACCCAGTGGAAGAACGGCAGGAACAGCGTGTCTGGCATAACCCCTCCACCCAGCCAGTGCTTGAATGTCGATTTTTCAATGAACTGTTAGGTTGCTATTTGCTCAGTGGAAAAAAACAGCAAGTTATATCCATTGACAAAGAAATGTGAGGACTTTGCAATCTGTGTGTGGATGTTTCGTGAGCATAAAATGAGGTGAAGTTTGTCAGACGATTATTCATTAGGAATTGTTCATTCAGCTCTAATTGCTTGGGTCTAACTGTTCTTGGAAGGACTGTGTGACATCTTTGTAATATGCAGTTAAGGTCAGAAAAGTGTTGGTAGAAATGACTTCATGTTAAGTCAAGCTTCTCTTTGGGTGTAACGCTGCTATTCCTGCTTAGCTGAGAAAGAGCAGTAAACGATGCTGTCTGGTTTCTTGTCAGGCCTGTGCAGCCCGGGTAGCTAATGGGGGGTGAGTGGTGCCTTACTGACTCCCACTTTCTCTGTGGAAGGAGTAATTAAATTCACCTGCAGAATCCTCGTCTTCTCATGCGTGGCAGTGTGCAACTTCCCTGCATCTCTGCTAACTAGATTAGAGATTACGCATGCTGATGAGAAAGCACCGGCTAGAAAGGGTCTGGCTTGGCTTTCAGATCCCAGCTGTTATTTGAAGGATTTACATTTAGGAAAAGCATCACTTTTTTTTTTTTTTTTTTTGTTTTGCTTCTAACCTGACAAACTTTGTCTGGAAACCCAGAGGAAGAAGCACCAGGGAGCCCCACCGTCTGTCTTCCAGCAGCATTTTCTGAAATGGAACAACACTTTAAAATCTCGCCAGCTCAACCTTTCACTTCACAGAATGTGTGCCTGTCTCTAAAATACCAGGTTATTTTTCCTTACTCCCATAATATTCCCATCCAGCATTCACTCTCCTGGAAATCACCAATCCAACGTTCACCTACCTGCATTCAAACACCTGTCACTGTTCTTGTGCTGCTGCCTTTCTCCTTCCAATTGAGAGATTATATTTCATAACTGACCTCCAACTACCTATTGCCTCCCCGTGACACTTCACCCTTGTCTGCCTGATTGATTAGTCTATTATGCTCTCCACTCTTCCTGATGGCTTACAGATTGCCCAGTATCTGTCACAGGCTTCCTTTTGTTCTCTAATATTCTTGGAGTTTTGGAACACCCTCCGGCTGCCATTCTCTCTCCATATTCCCCGGCCACCACCTGCCTCTCTTATGAATGTCTAGTTTGGAAAAAGGAGAAGAAATCCCTTGCAAAATAAAACCCTACCTGCTGTGAGTTCACACATATGCTGGTAAAACACACTTCTAAGACACTGTCGTTTTCAATGGGGCTCTTTATTCCCTTTGCACCATTTGGAGGTATAAAAATGTCACTGCATCAGGCTGTGAACAGTGACATGGCTTGGAAGGCAGCTTTCCCCAGCAAATTTCCTCACCTGCATAAGTCAACGAAGCAGTGACAGAGAGGGAGCAATGTTGTGTTTAAAGATGCGTGTGGGTAGGAGGGTTCTGCCTCTGCTGGGGGAGAGGTCTGGGACGTGTCCCAGATCCATCCATCTCCCTGTGCTTGTCAGAGGTTGTCCAGCTCTCTGATATTGTTCCAGGCTTGTCCCAGCTCTGTCCATCACTCTGACATTTAATTAACTGCCCCATTCTCCTGGATCTTGCACTGGATTTGTGTTGTCTTTCTGAAATACCTCTTAGGTCATGTCTGAATATTACTAACAGGAGGAGTAACAAAATGGTTGTCACTAATATTGCTATTATTGTTACTGTGTAGATGATAATAAAACAAGACATTGAATATCACAAAGATGAGTACTGATACACTCAGTGTCACTTCTTCTTGCTGTACTGGTTGTTTGGCAGCCCAGGTGAGCAGGAACTGACAGCAGTGGGAAGCAGAGAGAGCCCTGGCCAGCCAGGCATCCAAAAGCAATAGAAAAACAACGAGGGTGTGGGAACTGACCACTGAGAGCAATAAAATCACACCTAAGATTTAAAAAGACATTTATGAGACCAATCTTCAGGTGTTAACGAGGATTATTAAGCTTGTTAAAACCTGCGTGTGCTGGGTGGCTGGTGCTGGTGGTGGCAGTGGCTCCTCACTCCTCCAGGAGCTCTGCATTGATGTTTTGTGCCATCTGCCCTGGGCATGCCCAGAGCTATCCATCTTCCTTGCATCTTTTTCCATCCCTGTCTGGCATTTGTCCCGTTCTTTCTACTTCAGTCCCAGGTCCCCTTCCAGCATTTCTCACAGTCCCTCTTCCACTGGCAAGTGGATTTCTTTTCCCTTTTAGTTACTCTGTTGAGCAGCTGCTCTCATTTGAACCTCCCTGTGGTCTTCTTCCCCTTCACCTCTGGTCCCCGTGTCTCTGTGTTTGATCCACGGCCTAAGCAGCTGTTCTGTCCCTGGGATGGCTTGGTGTTAATCAAGCCATCAATCAATCTTTTATCCCCTCTGATGAAACTCCCTCTTACGCTTTCTCTTTTATCCTTACAGTTCAAATACTGGGCTTGGTGACCACCTCGTGGGATCCCGAATGCCGTGTCCAGTGTGCCTCCCAGCCCCTGAGGACAACAACTAGGAGACATTCAGGACTTTGGCTGGAGCCAGCAGTGACACCCAGGCTCAGAGGTGAGGGGTGGCCTTGTCCATGGCATCTCTGGAGTGAGAGGAGTAGCTGGTGTGGGAGAGCTGCCCATGGGAGAGAGCTGGCAGGGACAGAACAAGTCTTTCTGGAGAGGGCTCCAGTGCTGGGAAGTCCTCCCCAGGGGTGGATGGTGGAGGGGAGCCTCATGGCATTCATTCCCAGTAGGAAGGAGTGTGGTGCAGACATGGACAGCGAGCCAGGGTTGTGTTTCTCAGACTGCTGTTCTTGGGGTGGTTCCTGGTGGGACTCATCTTGGAGTGCTGACCTTCCTGGGGAAACCCTGAGCGGGTGAGCTGCGGCTGCTGCACTCCTGAAAGTGTGGTAGCAGTGAAAGTTATCATGGTTGCATTTTTAATTTTTATTTTTTAAAGATTGAATTCGCATTCTTCTATTGAGATTTAAGGAATGTGGAAAAAGGACATTATTTCTCCCTGCAGATGAGAAGTGCAGTGTGTGCCTCCATCCGAACTTCTACAAAATTCTGTTTTGCAAAGCAGAAAAAGAACATTGAGTTCATGTTCTTGGGACTTCATGTTGGAGCTGTAGGTCGGTTTTCTAAGACCAGATTTTGCCCCGTGTTCCCTGTTCAAATGACTAGCTATGCTGGGCACTTAGAAATTTTCTCCCTCTTCCTCATCTCTACCTTGACGTTATGAAAAGGGTTTTCATCAATCCATTGAAAAAATGAGATAACTTTTATATAAAAGTGCACAGTTGACAGGGTTGAGTTTTTTGGGTAGTATGTAATTTTTTTTTTACACTGTTATTATTTAAAATATGCTTTCTAAGAGGACAAAAGGGAATAGCTTAATGGAAACAAATTTCTGTAGCAAAATGTGCAGCTGGATAAAAAAAGATTATTTCTGTTATTGCTTGGTTAGACAGGTGAATTTCGAATTTGAGTACAAAAGGTGCTAAAAAGTGTGCTTAAACTTCTCCTCAGTGTGCTGTTGAGATTGAAAAGAATAATTTTTGGAGAAAAACTTTTCTCTGAGCCTCTATTTCCAGCATTGTCAAATCTTTAGCAGCGGCCTTTTCCCACAGCCATTATCATGTTTTCACCTTTTCTTCTTCCACCTCATTTGTCCTTTTTTGAAGAAAATGTAGTGCTGGTGAAAGGCAGGCAGGTCCGTGGGCTGGCACTGATCTGGAACGGAGGGACAGCAGAGCTGGAGGTGCACGGGCATCTCTGGAAGCCAGACCAGACCAGGGATGCAGTCCCAGGGAAAGATGGACAGCCTGGCCTGGGGGTAGTCATTTTGAAAGCATCTTCAGCCCTTAAGACCACCTTTCCAAAATGACTTTTAACCAATTAGGAACCTAAGCATCAATGAAGATAAGTGCAGCTTAGGTGCTCAGGTCCCTCGGGGCAGACACAAATATCTCAGCAATGCAGACAGATAGACAGTTTGCCTGTCCAGATGGATCCAGACCCAGAGCCAGGCAATGAATTACAAATATAAGTGCCAAAACAGCAGGCTTGGGACACAAAGGATAAAAGACAGTTGTGTTATTTGAGCTGATAAGCTCTGCGTCTCGTCTGGAAGATGCCGGCATCAAAGGCTCCTGCAGGGATTTCACAATGGAGCATTACACCATCCAGCACTGAGTTACCTAAGATGTAAAATGGGCCTTGCAGAGAAAGCTTCATGCCTGCCACAAAGGAGCAGAATAGGAGTTTGTTTTGAGAACTATTAGGCTGAATAATCTGCGATTGATCTCCATGGACACTGTGAGATATTGCTCCCAACAGAGCAATGATTGCCATTAGTGTCTCAGCTCCCTTCTTCCTCCTTTTTCTCCCCAGCCTTTGCAAGGGCTGGTCAAATGCTGCCCAGGCAGCATGAACAATATTTCCTCCTTTTTTGGTAATCATTGTCCCTTCTATTCATTCCTCAGAAGCCTTTTCACAAGCAAGAGGTATTTTCAAGGGTTGTAAGCATTCATCTCAATGTACGCTTTTATGCCTATTCTCCTTGGAAGAGCTGGAGAACTAATTTACTTTATTAGACCAAATGAAAGGAGCTTATGGAGGTGGCCTGGTGTAGGAGGTCTAGGGAGCTAGAGAGGAGACACCTCTGAGACTGCTATGGAATTTCTTGCAGGAGCTGAAAAGTAGCTTTTGCTGTTTAGACTGGTGCTGTTCCTCCTGACATTGTGCTGGCTCCGTTTCCGGCACCGAGTGCTGAGATCTTCTGTCTGGTCCCAGCACTGGTCCAGCCACGAAAGCTTAGGAGCAGTAACATCTGTAAGCACCTTGGATTGGCAAGCCTGGAGGTAGCCAGGCTCGCAGCCCTGGGCTGCTCAGCCGGGGAGGAGGCGCCCAGGGGGCTCTGGTGAAGGTTCCCACCACGGGGAGCCCCATCCAGCCCGTCCCAGGCGACACCAGACTGTGAAAACCCTTCTCCAAGCAGCTTCATGTGGTGAGCAGATGACTAAAACCCGTCTCCTGGGCAATTCACTTCATTCATCAATTAAATTGTTTGCTGTGAACGGTTTGGCCCCATCCAGCTCCAGGATTTCAGCCTTGTAATTTTGCTGGCAGAGGACAGCGGTGCCATGTCCGTGAAATCTGCCTGCCAACTGCTTCCCCTGCTAAGCATTTTCTAGGCTAACGATCCCGAAAACCTTGCCAGCAGCCCCAGCTCTGTCCCTTTCAGGGCAAGCCACTCATTTAAACGTGAGCACATCTAAATGACTCCATCTGCTAAGTGACGTTGGTAAAGAAAAGATTATAGCAGGAGTTAGTGCTGTGTCCTGGGGTTGTAACCCTGTTATAAAATGGGCTGGAAGAACAAGGGGACTGTGAGGAGCTGAGGCTCAAAACCACCTGGTTGACTGTCAGCTTGATTTATTTTCTTGCTCATTAGATAAATTAGAAAACTGGCAAAAGAAATCATGTCCCGCTCTCAGCTGCTTGGTAACCTGCCACGTGGCACGGGACGCCGGCTGCAGGGAGGTGCAGCTCCTTCCCACCTCCCTGGCCCCTTTCCCCAGGGACACGGGATGGGACTTGGGTCTGCTAGTGCCACACATTTCCTCGATGGTCCTGCCACCCTAAACCACCTCACTGACCCATCTGGCCGAGTGTTGGCAACCACTAGAGTTTCACTTCTCTCCAATACCGTTGATTTTTGAATAGCAGCTATTTTCTAGGTGAAAACAGCAGCACCAAGCATTGCTTTTGAACACTGGCTTTGACCCCAGAACTGTTTGTTACCCTCATTTCACACATCAGACAAGCTAAAGCAAAATAACCTGGATTGTGGCTGTATCGTCAGGTAGGACCTGCTGCCCTTCAGAGATGTTGTTCAACACTTTGATCTTGTGGCTTGTGAGCAGTCTGCCTCCAGCAGCTGCCCCCCCCGCTTATGAACCAGACTAATTTTTGTCAGAAGGATGAAGCTTAATGGTCAGACTTGATTTAAATCCCTGGGTAAAATTCACTGTCTAGGAGGTCAGGCTCCATTTACAGTGCCTTCTAACCTAAAAACTCACTGAAATATTCAGCCTACATAACCAAATGTTAAATTTGGATCATTTAAGGCATCTTCAGTACCTTTAGCTGCATCTGATGCACTCCTATAGTGCGAAATGAGGCCACTGTTCTACACATTGTATTTACATACGAGGAAAAGCTCCCAGCCAGGATGAGCTATTAAGAGACTGCAATGCATTTCCCAGCCAACGTGGAGGAATCCCCGCTGCAAAGAGATGCTGAAACCAGGGGAGAACCAGGGCAGGAGCTCTTGGGGAGGAGACCTGGGGGTTCCCAGCACTGCTGTGCCAGTGCGAGGAGGTGGGGCAATACCTGTGAACGATGGTTGGAGCAGATCTCCTCTGCTGTCCATGCCCCTTCTTCTGCCCCTGGGGCTTCTGCACTGCCTGCAAGTGCAGATCCTTGTCACCCTGTCCCTGGCAAGCATCAGGACACACGTGTCCCCGTGGCTCAGACCCCGCCAGGTGTGTGCCCATGTGTACAAACGCTGCCGAGTGGACAGACTGGGCTAATTCCTTCCTGTCATATGCAAGGAATCGGCTTATGGCCCGGAGCTGCGATTACTCTTATCTTAGCCTGCATGATGCTAGCCACATCCTGAAATTACCCAGATTTTTTCAAAACCCAGGGGATGGTTCGGAGTCACCCGAACGACGTGAGCAAACTCCAGCCCTCCTTCCAGCCCCGGCAGGTTTGAGGGGCTGTGAGTCGGTGCAGAAGTTGGGACATGGGGTTTGAACCTCCAAAGTGCCTGAGCGTGATGCCCAATCCACCTGAAACACTTGATGGAGCCCCATGTGGAGCAGCACCAACAGCCCCTTCCCAGGCTCTGTGCAGAGCTGATTGCTCAGGCAGACTCACCTGCTGGGATCCTGGCAGATAACGTGCCTCTGAACTGGCCAGCCAGGGAGAGATGCTGTCAAGCAAAACATGGAGTGAAATGTTTGGCTGCCGGGATCAAACTGCGAGTCCCGCCTGTCTGCTGTGTGACACACTGCACCGCACGCTCCCACCCGCCGCCGTCCCCGTTCCCCATCGCTGCCTGCCAAGCCCACCCCGCCTGGAAATTAAAGTGGGGAAATCAAAGTCCTTCTCCACCCACTCCTGCTGTGCCTCTCAACCACTGACATTAACACTGAACTGGCTGACATTAGCTTTGAATGGATTTTAATAACCCCCTTGCGAGCCTGAATTACCCACACAGCGTGAGGGCCACTGTGATTTTGGAGACCTGGCGATGAGCAGGGCATCGGGGGCCAGACCAGCTCCCCAGGCTGTGGACATGGGGCCAGACCCACTTGATGAGCTGCAGTGGCTTCTGCCAGTGGCAGCTGCTGGCATAGAACCCTGGCAGTTGCCTGGCCCCTGGAGAGCTGCTGCTCTGGCACCTGCTGCCCACAAGTGTCCTGCAAGGGGCTGATGAGCCTCCCAGCACTGGGGATGCTGGTCCAGGTGCCCCCCTCCATGGGATGATCTCCCTTCTGGGGCAAGGTGTGGCTGCTGCAGGGTGGTGAGAACCCCCAGTGCCATCAGTGAGAGCATCCCCAGCCCCTACCAGTGCATGGGATAAAACAGCAGCCTTGGTTTAGCTGCCTCTGTGCATGGGATGCTAAATGAGATCACGCCTGGCCCAGTTGGGAGTCCGGACTAGGGTATGAAAATCTAGCAAGAAGATTAAAAGGTGTCCCCAGGCAGAAGAGGGTATTTATTCCTTTCTTTGTGGTTGAGATGTGCATGGCGTGGGAGTCACGGGGACAGTGACCTCCCCTGAGCACCTGCACGTGGGCAGCGCCGTGTCCCCACGGGGGCTGATCTTGGGGACAAGGCACTGGCAGGAAAAGCTCCTCCTGAGATACGGGTGGACACATCCAATCTCCCCTCCTGCACCAGGAAAGGGCTCCCCTGCCCTGCATCTTCACTGCCAGCCCTGCAGCTCCTCCGCAAAGGGAAAACCCCTCGTTTTCCTCTTCTTTTACAAGAGAGAAAGCTGAAAGAGATGGTCGGGTGGTTCTCGCTTCTTCTGGAGTATGCAGGGGCTGGAAATGTGCTCTGAAGTTACTGTTCCTCAATTACAGCTCAAAATATCTGAGCAAGGGATGCAGCCTCCTTGGCCATTCACAAAGTCTCATCACCATTTGGGTGGAGAGTGATGATTTCTAGCTGCCATTGAAATCCACAGGTATTTCCAGTATGGAAACAGGAACATCCACAGGGATGTGGACAGGAGATCCCAAGTGGGGTGGGCCAGCAGCTTCTCTAAGTCAGGCTCTGCAGGGGCTGTGAAATCATCCGACCCTTGCAAGAACTGAGTACTGATAACAACCCCTGAAAAGAAGTCCATGATAATGATTGAATTATATTTAAGAGTCTCCTTCATACTAAGTAAATGCAAGTAGTTTACTCAGAAAATATTTCCCACTAAGATCATTTCTACATAAAATGCTAACAGATTGAGATTATGACTCTAATGATTATTTTTATTGCTGGTTTACATTTAAATGGCATATATTTCCCCCTACTGTTCTCTCTTTGGGTTAAATCAATAAAACCTATTAAGAAGGTTCTTCTTCCTCTAAGATTCCTCCCTCTCTTCTTTCTTTCTCATCTCCACTGGTGCCCTTTTTATCCACCCACCACCAGAGATTTTTCAGAGCTGCCTCCACGATATTGGTGCCAAGGATTTGAACATCCCCTTTGACAGAGTGGAGTGAATCTGGTCTTTGCTGAGATGAGGCACTACAGAGGAACTCCAGTGCTGTTCCCTTTCCTCATCTTGGGCTGCCTTGCAAAGAGATGAAGTTGGAGCCTCTTCCCTCCTGTTTTAACATAGAAGCTATAGCTGTCCATACTCCTGTACCTCCTCAGCTATGGATGCTCTTGTGCTCCTTCAAACAGAGGCTGTGGCTCACCGAGGAGGTGCTGGATTTCTGTTTGGAGAGGAATTATCCTGGTATATACACAGCGAAAACCATTAAGACGCTGACCTTTAAATTGGGCTTCTTCCTGCTCGTGTAGGGAGGAGGTGGGTTGAGTGCCCAAATCTTATTCATTTTAATGACAAATCCCTCACAGAGAGGCTTTGAAATGCTCAGCATTAATGCAATTCGCCTCCCTCTGCTGCAGCTTGGCTTTGCTGTGCAAGAGATGTCTCTGCTTCCCTCTGCAGTGACAGACCCTATAGATTTGCTCCATGACTGCTGTGCCCAGGGACCACTGTGTATGGATCTGTGAGCTGAGGGCAGTGCTAACGCAGGGATCTCCATGCTCCTTAATCAGTATCACTGACCTTTCTTTCCTCCATTACTCTCAGCATCACTTTTTTTAAATCCCCAGCTTAATTTGCATAGGTCTCATGTTATCTGTGTTTTTGCTTTGTCCCTGTTATCCCATTACCCTGGATAATCAAAGTTGGCTGTAATGGAAACAGCAGAAACAATTTGCTTACCCTTCTATTACAAGATATTCCCTCTACTAAGTCTGAGAATACCTGCAGTTCTGTGGTAATGCTAATTAACTGTGCATACATATAGAAAGTAAAGCAAACGGCACCAGGATCCTTTGGGATGGTGGGGATTAAAGAAAGATGAGATATTATTCTCCTCTTTCTCTGTGCTTCACTGTCCCTACCCTCAATGGAAATTGCTTTGCACTTATAGAATAAAATGTAATACATGGTGGGGGAGTCACTGACTCTGCAGAGAGATGGAGTTGGAAGCAGCAGAGTTCTCTGCTAATAAACCCACTATGGAAGTAATGATCCTCCCTGATATCTTGCTTCTTGTCTATTCCCAGAGTGGGATGGGGTCTTTTCCCCATGCAGGTCCCCCTGCCTTGGAGCCCAGTGCTGATTCCTCAGGGCCACAGCTATCCCCCAGAGCAGAGCTCCAGCAAGATATGGGTGGAAAACCTCCTGGCCAGCCTCAAGGATCGGTTGGAACGGTGTCTGTAAATGAATGCCCGTGGCAGCGTAGGGTACCTGGAAGTGGCTGTTGTGTCCATCAGGATGCTCAAGTGTCCTTCACTCATCTTGGGTGGCTGAGGCAGCAGCAGCTTCAGAGCAAGTGAAAGGCCTGGGGAGAATAAGAAAGATGGTAATGAGAAAAGAAAGATCGCTGGGAGAGAGGAGACTGTCCCAGCCATCCCTCCTCATTTTGCACTGCATAGTGCCTGGGGTTCTGCCCCTCCGTGAAGGTACGTGGGGCAGTCTCCCACCATTAGTGTGCAGCATCCTCTGAAAGTCTCACATGAGGCTCTCTCCTGCGTGTCAGCTAAACCAGGAGTGGCTGACACAGCCAGGCATGCGTGGAGGACTGCCGAGCTCTCCATGCAGGAGAAATCCCACTCAAGTCCACCCACCAGCTCCTCTCTGAGTTCCCCAGCTCCTCTGCCAGCAGCATGGACAGACCACCTCACTGCACCCCTGTGGAGCATCTCGGACTGGCCCTGACACACTGTGCCCCTGAGTATGGACCCTGTGCTCCAGGAGGGTGGTTAGACAGCCCTGGGACTACCCTGCCCCTGAAATTGTGAGGGAGATGTTGTTTGTGCTCTGATAACCACAAAACCTTTGATGCAATACTCATGTTTGGGGTTTTACCACATCTCTCATCCTCCAGGTCTGTCAAGGAGCTTTACGCAGCTGTGACTCAGAGAGAGGCATCAGTGGAGAGAGTCTGTAGATGCAGCCAGAAGCTGTCATGTGGAGGGCATTAATAATGTATATTCAGGTATATATGCATGACCTACGAGCTCAGGACCTTCCCTCCCTGAATGGTACCAACTCCTTTAAAAGATCCCTGCACCGTGCCCTGGCTCTGGCCATGCCAGAGGGCTGGGATTACACAGGCATCACACACACCTGTCTGAGCTAAATGGGCAATAAGAGGGCTCATAGGGGTGAGGGCTTGGTGCTGCATGTCTCTCCTTTTCTGCTTGGAGCAATGAAATAATAACTCCTTCCTTGTCATTGAAACCTTCAGTGTTTGCTGCTCACCATCGCCCTGTGTGGGGTTTTAGGACTGTGGGTACCAACAGTGCCTTGCTCTGCTCACAAACCTGATGATGTTTAAGATGCTTTGAAACTGCACCCATGGAATTCATCATTTAAAGCAACCCGGGTGCAGGTTTTTGGTACAAAGGGCTTTTAAGGTGCCTGGGTGAGGCCAAAGGGATTTTCAAGAGCAGTCAGGGCCCAAGCAACTGCACAGCAGGGGCCTGAACAGAGCTATGCTGTGCCTTGCAGGTGCATTATCCCAGCAGAGACCTCAGTCCTGAAACACTTGAACCTCAGCAGAAGTGAGGAGACTCAGATTTGAGTGCTGGCTGAAGTCAGTCCCAAAATCCAGCCCAGCCATCTGAGACATTTTGGTTCTGATCAGGCAGCACAAGCTCTAATTGTAAGGATGGGTTTAAAAATGAAAATATGAGTTTGACTTGTAGGAAGGGATGCTTGGGATTGGAGATGGAACCATGTATCACTCTGATCAGTTGGGAATTTCTTGTTGATTTTACATAGCTGAGTCAAAGGTAAACTTCCTATTAACTTCCCTGAAAGAGTCTATAATGATTTGACCCTTAAAATTAAAGATTTGCAGTTACCAACTCCAGCACAGTTCAAGAACCACACTGAAACAGGCAGCAGCTTTCAACAGCAATTGCACTCAGCACTGTTCTGTCTCCTCGACTCCTGACATCATTTGGGAAAAAAAAGGCAAAGGTTGAATTCACGGGTTTTGTTTCTCTGCAGTTCAAAGGATACAAGAGCCTGGTTTTTAACTGGCAGCGAATTCTCCCAGCTGGTACACAGGGCAGTCCTGAGACTGACACCCAGCCAGGCAGCAGGAGCAGCAGCCAAGGGGGGGAGGCTGTTTGAAGTCCTGGGTGCCTGCCACCCATCTGCAGGGACTCAGAAGTCTCCTTGCTAGATCTGGGGGCAGAGGAGCGTTGCTTCATTTCTGATCATTAATGCATTGGTCTCTTCTCTGTTTTCTTCCCACTGATCTTCTCTGTGCACAGCCCAAGGAGAGCCACATGTTGAGTGGTTTGTGCTGGAGATCACAGCGCAGAGATAACAAAGCTCTTTTCTTACCCTTCATGTTTCCTCACAGCATGGCTCAGCCTGGTCCCACATCTGTGCCCAGCCCCAGGGCTGCAGGAGGCAGATGCCCTGCAAGAGAGGGCTGTGTGTCCTTACAGAGAGAAGCAGGAGCATCTCAGGCTGTGCACACCCTCACCCTAACCCCAGCACCTTGGCCAAGTGGAATTCAGCAGCGCTGACGTGCAGAGTCTGTGGAGTGCAGGAGCTGCTGGGATGGAGGGGGTGTCAGCCAGGAGTGGAGGGGTTGGCTTTGTTCAGGAAGCCCTGGGGTGTCAGGTCCCAGTGAGAGTCACAGCCCCTCTGGCAAGGGTCCCAGGGTGTCTGTGGCACCGTGCAGTGATACGTGCAGCGCAGTGGGCTGGGGAGCAGAGTGACCTGCTTCAATAGGCACTGTCATCTTCCACCCCAGTGGGACTTCAGAGTCCCTTCTTGACTGAGATCTAACCAGAGCATTTCTCCAGGCTTCTTTCTCCTCTGCCCAGGAGCAGGAAGTCTCTGTGGCTCCTACAGGCTCTCTGAGCAGTGCAGCTCCCATTGATGATTTCCTTGATGCTTAGAATGGGGTCCCACCTGCTTCTCTCTGCAGGTTCAGCATCGCTCCCACCTTTCTGGTTGCCTGCTTTTCTTGACCTCACCTCTCCTTGCTGAGCTGGCTCATGGCTTTGCATCCTGCAGACTTCCTCACCCCTCTGTCTTTTCTGCTCATTTGTGATCTGGCCTCAGGAAAGCACCATTACAGTGCCCTCTGCTCTGTGCTCATTGTGCTCCATGCCCAGAGCTGCTTTGCCCTAGGTGCCTTTATCATTTCCACCAGCACAGTCTCAGTAAATCCTGTGCCAGACAAAAACCTCAGCAAAGCATTGTCACTCCAGCTGGCCCATGCCAAGCTGGAGCTGTCAGTCCCAAAAGCTCGGTGGGGTGGATATACTTATTGCTAGAAAGCTTTATATTTACCGTGGCCTTTCTGACATTACAGTAAATGCATTCCAGAGCCCAAGAAGTATAAAAATAAACTGCGAGAAAATCAAGACAGCTAATTAGCCAAAGGTTACTGCTGGGCTCTGTGACTGTCAGCCCTTTTGAAGTTCTCCTTTACACAGGCAGATGTGTGTGCAGTGCTGCTGCTCCTTTGAATAAATGTCTTGGTTTCCAGAGTGGCTTCATATCTGGATGTGACTGAACACATGTGAGGCCTGTCACAGCGAGCCTGGGCAGGATAATCAACATCCTTTAACCCTGCACTTCTCCAGTGCTGAAGAGCACCTCATCTTGTGGAGTGGCTGATCAGTGCTGTGCTGCCTCCCAGCCCCTCGTGAGCAGGGGTGAGCTGGGAGGCGAGGAGGGGCCAGAGCTCTGCCTGACTGCACAGACAACCCTCTGTCCTGGAGATGCTCCTTCCCCTCTGTGTCCCTGCCCTCTGCACTGTGGTCACAGACTGCTGGGGGCTGCACTGGTCATCCAGGGTTTGGATGGTGCTATTGGGGAGCAGCTCTGTGGGGATGAGGAGCCTGGGGAGTGCTGGAGCAGATGCCCCAGCATATCGTGGTCTCGCCCCACGTGTCCATCATTCCTCAGTATCCAATATTTTCCTGAGGATGTGGATCTTTTGTAGAGATGCAGGTACACCAGATGGTACAAGAGGAAGGGGAGTGGGGGTCCTGGCTGAGCTCAGAGCTGAGGGAGGGGTGTGATTGCCACCCCAGAGGAGAGAGGTTGAGATGGTCATGATAGTGGCCCTGGTGGACTTGGATACTGCGTCCACAGGAGTGTTTTGTTCATATTTGGGCAGGACAGCCCTGGAGCAGTGAAGGACCCCTTGGACTTTGAGCCATGTCCCATCAGCTCAGACATGCCCTGGCCACAAGCTGTGTGAGCTTTCTCTCCTTGTGCTCTGAACTGCTCCACACAGGGATCACTGACAGTTTGGACACAGTGACCTTATAGGAACCACCTGCATCATCTGCGCTGTCCTCTCCCTCCTCCTCTCAGGTTTTCCCCCTTCCCTTGTTCTGCTTTCTCTGGGCCCCATTTCCCCTTGGAAAACCCTTTTTGCAGCTCCCTCTTCCCCGTCTGCCAGTTTCTGCTCTCTCCTCCTGCTGCCTCGCTCCTGCTCGCAGCTCGTGCCGGGTGTCATGTGTTTGCTCAGCATCGCTCCTCCTGGAACGTTAATTTGCTGCTCATTTCCTTACAGACTTTACACCACGAGTTGGGGCTTTGTGTGCATGTGTGTGTGTGATTCAATTAAACAAAACACAATAAAATCAGGGAAAACAGAGGGAGACACAGACAGATAGCAATTCCCTGCTCTCTGAGGGCTAAGCTTGTCTGCCTGTGAGCTCGGCCCCAGCATGGCTTTCTGATGTTGCCACGTGGATTTGCTTGTAGCAGCTCTCTGGATCTCATGCTCGGGGTTTCCATCCCTCTGCCGGGACCCTGGGACAGCAGCTGCTTCTGCTCTGCTGTCAGGAGTTGGGGCTGCCCCGTCACACGAGGTGAACCTTGAAGGAGCTGACTGTTCATTTTAAATAAGCCCTGAAATGCTGAGGCATCTCCAAATACTCAGCCTCCTCCATCCCTCCTTTCCCTCTCTACAGCTCAGTCCTGGCAGCCCTCAAGATCCTCCAAGCCAGCAACTTCCCTACCCCCCATCCTGCTCCACAACCTCTGGGGTGGCAGATTGCCCCTGTGCTAGGACCAAGCCTTCTCCCAGATCACATCTTTTCTTTGCAGTGCAACCTGAAAAGTAGCAGCTGTGCTGTGCAGGGCTTTGCCCCTGGTGAGCTTCCCTTCCAGTGCTCCGTGGCCCTCTCTGCCATGCCCTCCCCTCGCTCACCTCCTTTGTGCCTTGTTTTCTTCCCCCTTTTCCCCTCTAATCCATTCATACTGTGAATTAATGCTCTCTTAGCATCCTTCGCTCCCAGCCTTCTCCCCGGCGGGTTTCTCGCCTCTCCGCGTGCGCGTGGCCATGGGTGTCTCTCTCTCTCTCCTGGAGAGCCTGTTCCTGCTCACCCGGCCCTGGCTGGCTCCCTGGCTCTGCAAATTTATTCTGTGAATCCAGCCTCTTCCCCCGGGTGAGCCGCTGGGCTGCAAATCTGACGCCTAAAGTGGGTCAGTGCAAGTGGAAGGAGGTGGTCCCGGGAAGGGCAGAGGGAGAGCAGGCAGGAGAGGCAGCCCCTGCCAGATTATAGGGCGGGTGGGAGAGGAGCAGATGCTCTTAAAAAGTGAAGATTTCAAGGGTTTTTAAAATGCACATAAAATGTGATTAACGAAATCCTGGCACTCCGTACCCTCTCCTTAGGAAAAAGCGCTGACAGCAGATGTGACCCCCCCCCCCTTTTCCCGATAGCAGCCCCCAGCACACACAGCCCTCCTGGGGATGTGAAAGGTCTCACTGTGCCATCCCCCCTGGGTTTAACACCCCTCTGAAGTCCTGGGAGAGGCCTTGTGCTGCTGAAAGGGAAACATCCCCAGGAGGTCATCCCTGATCAGTGCATTAGGGCTTGTGCCTGTTCAACAGGGTAATCGCCTCCTGCCCAGACACCCACCAGCCACCTCAGGGTGGGCTCGGGAAACATTGCAGAGAGATGCTCCATGCTCTGAGCCTCTGCCCTCTGTCCCTTCCATGTAACCTCAGAGCTCCTTCTTTCACCATGGAGGGCTCCTTCTCGCCCCAGAGGGCAATCCTTATCTCTGCTTGATCCAGTGCTTCACAGAACAGCAGGAGCAGGTGCTGCTCCCCATCCTCTGTGTCATGGCAGTGGTGGTGGCTGTGAGATGACACTGTCCCTGACTCCTGTCTCTGGTGACAGCGTGCCCAGCAGAGGCAGGATGGGTGTAAAGGCACGTCCCACCTCAGTTTTGGCTCCTGGCTTCCACAGGCTGAGACTGTCCCATCGCTTAGACTGTGTGGAGCTTTGAGCAAAGTCAGAGGATGGGGCCAGCTGTCCTGGTGTGCAAGGGAAGGGAAGGAGCTGCCTTGTGGAGCAGAGAACCAAGGGATTGTCCACCTTCCTCCTAAGCCTGGCTGATGCCTCCACATGGGGACCCCTGGTTCCCAAGCTTTTGTCCTCATGGACCACATGTGTCCACAGCACAGGAATAATTTTTAGCTGACAGCAGTACTGCAGCATTTCCTGTGCATGCAGCCAATGCACCTGGAGGCTTTCCCAGATGTCTCTCCTCATTAATGCCCCCTTAGCAATTTTCTGAGGACCAGCATCCATCTCCAGCATTAAAAGCAGTTCCTTCCTCTTTGATTTATGGATATTAAGCCATGCCAGCAGGCAAGAGGCATGACATGTCTACATAATATATTCATTATTAAAGTGGTTTTGTTCCTTTCCTTTCTCCTCCACCCCCAAGGCTACACCTTTCTTATTTCTCTGTAACATTTGAACCTGCGTTCTGCACTCAGAAAGGCAACCTGCAACATGGAGCAGCCAGCATCACTTGGCAGATGAGCCTTACAAGTCCGTGCTTCCTCACCAGTGGCCACAGTCAGGCTCCAGCAGAGAGAAGACCCATTTAGCCCCATCTCCCAGGGAATGGCTGCTCCAGAGCTCTGCTCGGGGTACTGCTGCTGTGGCCAGGGCTGTGGAAAGCTGTCAGTCCCACATCACTTGTGCTGATCAGTACACAGGACGGGCCAACTGCATGAGCCCGCTGGCAGCTGTGCCTGAAACAGTGCCCAGGCAGGGCTCCAGCGAGGGTCAGTTTCTTCTGCAGTCATTCAGACGCTGGCTCCAGATCAGTGATGGCTAGTGCTGTCCAGCCCTCTCATTCAGGGACCAAAACCCAGATGAAAGAGTGTTACCTCCACCAGCTCCAGTCCTCCAGCTGCTTGAGCCGTGCTCCTGGCTCTGGGTTGGCAGCCACCTTTGCAGCTTGTTGATGATTTCTGTGGTACCATGCTGTTCCCAACGTACAGGACAGGTCAGATTTAGCAGCCAGCTTCTAGTGATCTCACTGTACTATGGCCTGGGAAGAGAGGAAAGGAAGATCTCAGGACCTTAGCATGGGGCTGCTTTAATTTTTTCCTGTGTCTGTGCTGTATGAGAACTCAGCCTGCTCTGCACCCTCAGGACATCCCATCAGGGATGCCTGGCAGCAGTGCCCTTCATCCCACTAAGATGCACCCTGTTCCCCATGGCACAGTTTCTGCAGACCCATCTCCGTGCCCTGGTCACTAGTTCTGGTCAAGGAGTGGAGGACAGGCAGTTTTGGGGATCCCATCCCTTCACTTCCCTCAGTGCCTTCATTGCCCACCTCCTGGCCTTGCTATCAGCAGTGTGACAGCTGCGATGGGAAAGTGAGGTAGTTATCTCTGTTATCCCCCTTGCTAATCCAAATCCAAGGAGTCCCTGCAGCTCATACAGCTGCCCACCCAGCTGCCCTGGACCATTCCTTCACCTCTCAGCAGTGCCTTCACAGGGACAGCTGCCCGCTGTGTGCTGGTGGGCTCTGTGCACACCATATCCTCTGAAAGTTGTGCTTTCCTCTGTTCCTTAAAGGAACAGAAAGACAGGCTTGCCCGAATGGCTGTGCCCCTTGAAACACAGCCTGTCCCATGCCTGGCCCTCATCCCCACCCAGGCATAACCAGGTTTCTCCACCCACATTTCTCCAGATCTCCTGTCTCCCTGCCATAAAACAGCAGCTAGAGGAAAAGAGTGCAGCTAAAAACTTGATGGCATCTCTTTTTGTAGCCTGGCACAGCTGAGCCTGCCCCAGATCACCTTCCTCTCTCTTGCCCACAGCTGAAAGGATTGTCCCCACTTCGCACTGCCCACGGGTCCCTGCTGTGGCTTCCTGTCCCCACTCCCAGGGACCTCAGCGAGGGGAAGCAGCAGGACATTAGCAACTTAAGGAGCTCAAGAGCAGCTTAAAAAATACTTGTGCTCTTTTGGTAAATATGAATTTGTCCCAGTGGTAATAAGGCTGGTTTTGTTCAGCGGGCTCTTAGCAGTGATTATTGTTGTTTTTCAATTTAAAAACCAGACGGTCTATTTATAATGTATAGTATGTGGACTGAGATTTTTTTCTTCTCTTTAACCCAGCCTTTAAAACGTGCTGTCATTTCCACTACTACAGCCCAAGGAAGCAGAGGGGTATCTGTCACGGGCAGACCCCATGAGTGGAATGATAAGTAAAACATATTTAACAAAGCAAGGCTGCGGCAGTGCTTTGGGGAACTGGTGCAAGGCGCCAGGAGGGAAAGGTCTGGGGATGTAGCTGGGATGTGCTTTTGGTGGGGTTGGAAGGGCTCTGGACACAGGTGCTGAGTATTTGGACTGTCTACGGCCAAATTGCTGTCCATCTTTATCTCTTGCCCAGAGCAGGGGGTGATCAGAGCTGACATCAGCACCATCCCCAGCGCTCGCAGCACAGAGACCGGGGGAAAAGCCAAGCTCCAGCCTTGGCCTGGCACTGGCTCCAAGTTGGCAGAGACCCCTGAAAAGGAGCCAATGCCCGTGGGTGCTGGGGTGATACTGGGAAGGATGGTGGTCCCAGGGGCGCATTGAGGGATCCAGCAGAGCACTGCTGTGGGCTCTGGCCTGGGCTGACAAGCTCCTGATGACATTATATGAGCACCTCTACGTGCTTTGGGCATTGGCCCAGCGTTGGGCTGGCATGGCCCCTTCCAGGCTAGCAGCTCGCCAGCCCTGCGTGCTGCTCAGCTTCAGGGCTTGCTTGGATTTGCCAGTGGCAGCCATTAGGAGACTTTGGACACTGTGGTGAGACAGTTTGTTGTGGCAGCGTTGAAGGCATTTGTTGAATGCTCCCGTGCAGGACGTGGGGGCTGCTTTGGCCCCTCGGTGCCTTGCTCTCTGTGTACAGTCCAGCATCACTGACCAGCAGGGAATTTCACCCCTGCATGTGATTGACTGAGTCCCTCTTGGCCAACTGCAGCTCACCTGTTGAGCCAAGAAGCTTCTTGAGGCAGACTTTGCTGCAGACAGATGTTCTGAAGGCCAGGTTACCTTGTGTTTGCAGCCAAGCTGGAGGCCACGGCTCTGCTGCCTCTGCCGCGCTGAGGCTGCTGCTCGTTCCCTTCCTTACAGCAGCTTGTCTGACAGTGTTCCTCTCTGCACTTCCCCACACTGCCCCTTTTACTGCCACCGTTTAGTTATTTTTTTAATTAAATATAGATTATGGCTCTGGGAATAAGGGATTATTACTTATTCATAAGCTACTTAGATTTTAAAGTGTGTGCAGAGTAGGGCTTATCACACCGTCTGTGTCTGCATCATTACCATGCCAAGAGCCAAGGTGAGCCCCTGTGGCTGCCAGGGCTTCACCCAAACCTTGCTCCTCTTCTCTCCTCATGACCTCTGCACCCAGAGGAGATCCCCTATCTCTTCCTTGCTCTCTGTTTTCCAGTTGAGGCTTGCCAGCCTTTTCCCAAGGAAACCATTTCCACTGCCCTCTCCCAAGCTGTTCCAGCCCCTCCATGACGCCTCTGCTTTGCCTCCTCCCCAGGGTTGTTGGCAGCTCTCTCCCGATGCTTTCCCAGCCTTCCCACTGTGCCAGCAGCTGTTTCACCTGCCCTCCACAGGAGAATGGGGACTTATCAGGAAGCAGCTCTGCAGGAGGTGCTTTTTTGCAGAGTTTTCTAGGAAATTCCTCCCAGTACGTGGGTAATTGTTGGCTGAACTTCAGCCCTCCTAAGGGGCAGGAGGAGGAGGCAGAGGAAGGGGCTGCTGGCAAGCTGGTGGGAGAAGCAGAGGGAGGACAGTGTGGTGGGAAGGTGGATGCTGTTGTAGTTCCATGATGTTTGTCCAAAGCCTCGTGCTCCTGCAGTGTGGCCAAGCAGAAGGGTTGGGAGCTGCTCCTTCTACCCCAGGACAAGCAGCATCTTCCCTGCCTTAAAGAATGGAAAACTCCAACCTCTGGGTAATAATAATAATAATAACAGTAATAACAATAAAACCATCTGACCTGGTTTGTGCGCACCAGGGTGAATTTCTGTCTCCATCTTACCCCAGTTTTGCTGTCCCCAAATGGTGCCATTAATGCCTGATGCTGCAGGGCTTCTCCTGGTCTGCTGGCGGGCCCTCAGGTGGGAACAGGGCAGCTCATCACATGCTGACCTGAAAGGAAAGAGGGACCATTAAATCCCAGTGCTCATCTCCCCTCCATCCTCCTGCTCCAGGGCTGTCTCCAGGGCTGCAGCAGGGTCCCAGCATCTCTCAGCAGGTATCCCTGCTCTCACCCTTGGGGACCCATTAGTGTTTCCATCTTGCTGCTTCTGTCTCCTCCTCTTGCTTCTGCTCCTTGCCTGGCTGAGATGGCAGCGTGGGGCTGTTTCTGGGTGAGCCAGGCTGTCACCTCCACCCGCCACTGTCCCCATGCCTCCCATGTGGTTCTTTCTGACTATTTTCAGGACTAATGCAAAGCTCTGGCTTGATAGCCCTGAGGTCTAAAGACCTTTTGTCAACAGAGCAGATATAAGACAAGCTGCTGCCAGATTTCTCAGAGCAAAATGATCTTGATAAATTGGAGAAATGGCCTGAAATCAATACACTGAAATTCAATAAAGTCGAGTGCAAAGTGTTGCACTTAGGAAGGCGATATCGAAATCGCAGATATGAGATGGGGAAGGACTGGTAAGCCAGCAGGAGAGTGGCTCAAGCAGTGGAGTAGCCCTCAAATTGAGCAGCAGACAATAACCTGGTGCTTGAGAAAGGGAGAGCAAAGGCTCATGTTGCCCACAGATGTATTAATAGTTTCGGATAGAAGGCAGAGAGGTAATTTATTTGGCTCTATTTAGTGCTAGTGATGCATCAGCTGGAGACATACATCTCCAGGCTTTGGCATCACAACTCTAAGAAAGATTCAGACAAATTGAGTGAGTTCACAGAGTTTTGAAAACATGCCCCAGGGAAGATGGACTGAGAGAGCTGGTCTGTGCTCCAGGACTGAGACAACTGGAGGTAGGATGTGTAACATTCATCAGTGTGGAAAAAAGCAGTTATAAAAATGATGCTGATCAATTGGTCAAGGGTTGGACAAGCTGTAATAGGCTTAAACTGCAGCCAAGAGGTCTTGGGTTAGATGCTCAGGAAAAACTTCCTGAGGACAAGGTTGGCTGTGAGCCTGTGCAGGCTGTAAAGGGGGTGTGTGTCCCCAGGGGAGCTTCAACAACCAACTGAGGAAGCATCTACATGGAGGTCACCTCCACAGCATTGATGAAGTTTCACCCCAAGCAGGATTAGCTATGTCCTTGGGATTACCAGGTTGAGACAATTTGCTTTCTCTTGCCTCATATCCTTTTAGCAGCCATACCAGGGGCACCTAGATATATCTACACACACATCACATTTATCCACTTCTCTGGTTGCCTTACACCACAAACTGGAAGAGCCAATAAAAGAAGCCAGAGACTGAGATGGTCAAGCCAGACGTCACTAAGGATGCTTCGCCCTCTGGACCAGCCCCACTGATTTGGTGTTTGGTAATTTGGTGGCTAGCTGCCACCCCCCTCCAGATCAATCCCTCTCAGTTGCATTTTCTGATCATAATTAATGTTTCCTGTGTAATTACATTGATTTTTTTAATGCGCTCTGAGAGACGAGGGGAAATCTTAGCCCGAACATGTGAGGGAGGAGGGGGCGTGACGCTGACGCTGTGCTGAAGGGGAGAGCAGCGGGGGCTGCTCCGAGGATGTGCAAGGGGGAATCTGCTCAAAAAGCCCGTGTCACACCAGGGTGTTGCCAAGCTGCAGTGACAGGGGGCAAGGACACGGAAATGTTTGCACTGCTGCTCCTTTGTTCCCTGCCCAAACCGCTCAGCCAGCCCCTGCTTTCTACCTGCCAGCCCTGGTTGTCTGCAGCCCTGGCAGCCCTGTTGCCATTACCAAGCTCAGCAGGGAACAGGGTTTTATTTATTTACCAAGTCACACTGGGAAGAGGGATTTCAGGGCAGCCTGAGCTTCCCAGAGCTGGGGGTAGTGGATAAAACCTCTTCCAGTTTTGTACAGGGAGGCTCCTGCAAGGAAGAAACAGCCTGTGCACAGCCAGTGCTGTGCCCCTGCTGCTCCTTGCTCACTCGTGCTACCAAGCAGCTTTGTCATGAGCGTGTAGAAATGTGAGAGGCACCTGTAAGCCTCCCAGGCTGCTCTGTGCTTCCTGAACAGCCCAACTGTTACAGCCAGCACCTGCACAGCAAGCCCTGGCAGATGCTGCAAGCAGGCAGCTTTTGGTAGGCAGCACTCGAGGCTGTCAAAACCATGAGGATTTGGGAGGCAACACCAGCAGTGAGCTTGAGGATCCTTTTACTCCTGATAAAAACTACCTGGGTGGTGCTGGGCCTCCAGACCTAACGATGAAGGAGAAGGATTCCAGGCTTTCAGTCATCTGGGGGTATTTGCTGCCTCCTGGGTTCACTGTCCACAGCTGGCAAGGCCAGGGCTGCGGCCGCTCCTCGTGCCACAGCACGGGTGGTGGCATTTCCCAGCCACATCTGGGATGCTGCAAATGTGCAAATGTTTGTCAGAGCAGGGATGAGCAGGGCAGGTCCCCACAGCAGCTGTGTAAATGGCAGGAGGACAGTTTGTGTTCCTGCTGCCAGCAGCCCCCTTGGGCTCAGCACATCCTGGAGCAGTAAGTCCCTGCTGTGGCACACGCTGCTGGAAAGGGCTGCTGGAAGAGGAGGACAAGCCCCTGTCAGGGAGCAGGCAGCTCCTGGGCTAGAGCTGGGGGCAGCCACAAGCAAGAACTGGGGTGCAAATGCTGCCCAAAATGCTGATGGAAGGGCCAGATCCCCTCTGCCACCTCCTCTTACCGTAACACCAGAGCTGGGTTGGCAGCCCAGCTCTCCATCTGAGTGCCAGCAGCATTTGTCCAGGTGAACCATTGCAAGCTCATCACCTGCTCATCCCAAGCTTTCCCCTTTTAAAAGGGATGTCTTTCACATATTTTCCTCAGAATCTTGGTTTCCATCACATGTTAATTACATGCCCGCCAAGGATCATTCTTACCTGAGCAGTTCAGAGGAGGCCACACAGCACTGACTCAGCATTGCCCAGATGAGAGCGCTGTGACAATCACTGCTGAAAATCAGCCTTGTCACGCACAGGTGTTGTGAAGCAGCCACAGATGTTATACAATTTTTTCAATTAAAACCCCATAAATTAAAAAAAATAATGAGACAGGGGCTGTGCTCAGCAGAGTCAAAGGAACAAGCTGTCAGTGGCATTGTGCTGGGCACACTCACCACTCTGGGCAAAGAATGCTCAGATGGTCACACAGTGCAGTGGCCAAACACCTGTGGGAACTTTGTGTTACACAAGTGGTGTGAGGGACATTTGATTTCTCCACTGGCAAAGGCTCCCCACTCTTCCTGGCTGGAGTTGTGGAGAGGTAGGACCAGTCCTGGAGCTGCAGCCATTGGTGACTAGTCCTAGCATTGAGGGGATGTTGCAGGAACTGGGAATTAGCCCTTTAAGTAGGCTGAGAGCCCATTGGTACAACAAAAGTTTTGTCTTCGGGGTTTGAGAGCCGTGGTGAATGGAGGTGGCTCTCCCTTTTGTGTTGTGTGCGTGCCCTAAATGCAATTATTTGGCTCCTACCATGTCTGATATTATTATTGTTCTTGCTATCTTTGGTACTTTTATGGCCCCATCACCATAGTAACTAAGCATCTCAAAACCTTGTGAGGAGGGAATAATATTATTCCCCTTGTAGAATTGAGGGAAGAGAACAACAGCAAGGCTCAGAGCTGCAGACACAGGAGGACTTGAGTCCATCCATGGCCAGGGACCTGGGTGTCACACTCCTGCTGCTTCCAGTTGTAAGCAGTCACACTAACTTTTCCTGGTTAGCCACGGGCCACATTTCCATCCCACTTCTCTTCCTCCTTCCTTGAGTTAGTCCAGTACCAGCTTCCCACCTGCAGCTGCTCCCTCCTGCTGCCCCTTCGCCCTGTGCACCACCAGCTGATGGGCACTGCCCAAGGCAAGGGAAATGCTGGTTTGCTCTGCTGAAGGCCTTTCCTTTGCACAGACTATTTGAATGCATCTCAGGACAACCCCCTGCTCAAATGCGTCTTTAAATATTGAATGAAAAACAGAGTAACGTCAGAGCCAGGCATGTCAGATTTTCTTCATCCCTGACCTATGCCAGACTAATTTCCACCCTGGGGGTTTAGCTGTTTTTCTTAAGAGACAGCTGATAGAGAGTCAGAAAGAGGGATTTGAAACCAAGTCCTCAGCAGCACAAACTAAAGATTCAACAGGTAAGGGTAGGCCAGTATGGTGGCCAAAAATTGATCTGGATTTCTACCTAGCTGCCTCTGGCTGTTCTCCCCTTCCCTGGGCACCTTCTCCCAGTGTGATGAGACTGCTCCCTCCCTGGCTTCCTCCACCACCAGTTCGTGGCTTGTGGTGCTGCCATCACACTCCCCAACACGTCGTCTCTTTACTGCCTTCCCTGCCTCAGGTTGTTCTGGAATAAAACAATCTTCAATTATTTCTCTCCTTTTTTTTTTTTCCCCCCTTTGTTGCAATATATCATTTTTTAATTTAAAAAATGCCTTGTGGAAGTGAAACGGGCTATTAAATGTTTTGGTCCATAATTAACATCAAACCCTTGACTTAAAATCTTTATGGACTGAGTGATCTTCATTAGCTGTCACATGGATAACACTGCACAACTCTTGGTGGCCCAGGGGCTCTAAATCACCCGTATTCCCCTGCAAAGGGGAAAAAAACCCAGAAAGTCCTCCCCAGGGACTCTGCTCCTCTCCCAGCATTGTGAGCCACCCTGGGGCAAGCAACCTGCACCCTGCAGTTCCCCCCGGGGAAGGATATCAAAGCCCTGTGAGAGCAGGAGTCCCACCCCTTTGCCACCCCAAGGCAGGATGCGATCCTGGAGGGAAGTTATCTCCCTGCACAAATGGCTGCCTGGCAAACACAGCAGCAGCGGTGCTGATAACACCGCGCTCGCTCCCCCGGGATTGCCACGGTGGTGGCGAACCCCATGGTGGTGACAGGCGGCTCAGCTCAGGGGGATGATGAGTTACTGGGGACTTGCAGCACGTTTCTCACCCTCCTTCCCAGCTCCCAGGGGAAGGGTGTCAGCTGGCAGGCTGCCTTGTGGCTTCGTGCTCATGTTGCGGGTTGGAGACCAACGCTGTCACCGAGGGGGGGACAGCGGGGTCCTGTGTGTTGTCCCTGCGGCACAAGCTCAGCGGGCACCACATTTCAGCTTGGGCTGGAGGTGTCTCCAAATCGCTGCCCAGGGCAGGCTGCTCCCCAGCTCCAGCCCAGGTGTGGGGTGCTCAGCTTCAGCAGGCCATCAGTCATCGTTACTGATACGCATCCCGGGCACACGCTCGCTGCCTTCTCCAGAGGACTTGGGGGCTGAGGAGTTTTGAATCCCCTGATGATTCTCAGCATTTGCTGTAATAAATTAATAGCATTTCATAGCCTGGATCACAATCCAGCATTGGCTCTCAGAAGAAGTGACACATCTGTTGGGGCTGCTGGCAAATTTCAAGCATATTTCATCCACACTCTAAAGGCGGAAATACCATTGGAGTTGAAGAACTCGTCTTTGATCCTGCCGGATTTTATGGATGACCAGCTCTTGTTTGAGCTGATGAATGCAGCTGCCACCTTGCCAATTTATGGTATTATTCTTTCTGGGCATCTCCCCTGCCACATTCATTATGGCCATCAGACACCAAGTGACAACTTCTATGTTCTTGGCTTTCTGAATGAAGCTGGAGTTAGGAGATACTGGTGTTCTCATTAGGTCTCTGCTGTGTGCTTAGCTATTAGCCTGCTCTTGCTAAGCAGCTCTGGACTGTCTTTCAGGCTTTGCTTGTACATGGAATGAGCTGTCAGCTCAAAAACTCTTGGCCATATTTCATAGCCCGGCTGTCACTCAGGCACCGCATCAGAGCCACAACATCAGAAGCAGGCACTCTCTAAGGTATGAGAAGATGGTCAACTTTCAACACTTTTATGTTTTTCTTGAGCCCAAAATGAATTTTTCCTTGAAGGACATGCAACAGGATGCAAATGCGGTCCCCAGTGCTACATTGGCATGGCAGCTTGGCCATCCTCCATAATCCATCTTCTTCCAGCTCCAGCTCTTGAGTGAGGAGGAGAACCTGAGAAAAAGGCCAGGCTGTGGAGGGGACACTCATCTCCCAAACAAGACCTGCTTGGGACAGCACTGCCCCATGAACGTGAACAAGCAAGGTGTGCTGCCATCGTGTCCAGAAGTCAGACTGTGCCGCAGGCACAGCTAAGGATTCACAGCATGGGAAAAGGAAGGCAGAAGCAGGCTTGGCTCCATGGGCTACGTTAAAATTACTCCACGTGCCAGCCTGCTCCCGTTATAGTGTGGAAAAGAACTGGCACCGTGTTCCCCATGGCAGGGCTTGCCTATACCAGAGCATCTTGGGGGGAACTGGAGAGATATTTTAATAATCTAAGTATTAGTTGCATCCCTAGTCCCCTCCTTGAGACTGATGCTGGGCAGTGAGGCTGAAAATTAATTGCTTACAGGATTTTAATTTTTTTCATTATTTCTTCCTTTTTCTTCTTTTTATTTGATTCTCATCTCAGCTGTATTAAACTTTAAATCAATAGAATATGGGATTTACAGCTGGGATTCTGCCAGCTCTCTTCTGCTCTCCTCCACTTCAGTCCCAGCCCTGTGGGTCAGGAACAACATTTGCTGCACACAGCCAAGAGCCTGTGGAGAAAACAAAGCTGGGAAGAGTCCATTTTCTGCTGCTTTGTTTCCAATCCTGCCCAGGAATGGAATAAACTCAAACAGGCACTGTTTCAATCAAGTTAGCTTCTGCTGAGTCAGCTCCATTTAAAACTTGGCCTTTCCAAAAACCCGCAACTCTCAGAAGCCCCGGCCAAGATTCTATGGGTAAATATAAAATGAATTAGAAGGCAGGTTTTTAAAATAAAGGATTGCTCTTGGAACCCAGGGGTAGTAATAATTCCTCAGGAGAGCACAGAATCTCTTAATCTGAAGCCCAAAGTACATGCTCAGCAGCACAGTGGAGGTGCTACTGAGTGGAAGTGGATGGAGCTGCTCTTGCACACTTTGGTGGATCCCCCATCCTGGCCACTGGCACAGCTGGGTTGGAAGGGGCCCTGGTTTTGTTTTCTCTTTGCCTCTCTTCTAGTAACAATCCTCTGTGCTGGCTGAAAAACATCTCCAGGCAAGTCTGTGCACTCAGAACTGGTGATTCAACCCCACCCGATTGCCTGGAGGGGAGAGATTGGTTTCATTGTTGTTTTCAGCAAGGACATTATCAAACAGGTTTCATTTGGATGGTGTCATTTCAGTTTGACTGCGTGTCGTGGCTGGGATGCTCTGTTTTGTTTGTGTTACAATCGAGTGACTGAAAGAGATGAGAGGAAAAAGGAAAATCAATTTTGAAGCATTTCTTTACTGCAAGTAAAATAACCCAAAACGGTGACTTGTGCCCCCAGTCTGCTACCAGATCAAGTTTTGCTGTCTTGAATCTTCTCACAAGCCAAAATGTCTGGGATTTGTCTAGCCAGCTGAAGCGACTGCTGCAGGATGATCTCACTTTGGACAATCCAGGAGCTCCAGATACCGTGTTGAAGGCACCACAGGGGCATGCAGAGGGTGCAGCCCTGCCCCAGGACAGCCCCCTCTCCCCATGGATGTGTGCCAACCTGTCCCCAAACAGCATTTGTGTTTGTAGTGACAGAGCCCCTCCACCTCCCAGGTAACCACTGCCTTGCTCCACGAGCCTTTTTTGTCCCCAAGACTAACCTGATTTCTCTTGCTGTAATTTAAGCTGATTATTTCTTGTCCTGTCCACCATGGACATAAAGAACAGATTATTCTCTTCCCCTTAGCAGCAGCCTTTTAAGCACTTGAAAACTGTTATCACATCTCTTCTTCCATCATCTCTTTTAGGCTAAATAACCCAGTTCTTTCAATCTTTCTTTGTAGGTCATGTCTCATAGACCTCTGATCATCCTGTTTGCTCTGTGCTGCCTACAGCAGCGCCACCTCCTTTCTGATATGAGCTGCCAATACCAGGATCTACTCCAGTGTAGACGTCACCAGCCCCGAACAGATAAGAAAGATGATTTTGTAAGACTCCTAGGCCACGCTGCAGCTCATATATCCCAGGGCTCTGCCTCTCTCTTGATGTGACACGGATACTTCATGTTCAGCCTCTGACCCGCTATAATTCGTAGACCTTTTTCTGGGGAACTATTGCTTGTGGGCTTGGTGTTTCCCATGAGGTTTTGAGGTGAATAGCAAAAGGCAGGACTGAAGCATCTTGAACAAACATTGTGTTCTCTTGTGTTTGTCAGTCTCTTCCAGGTCCTGGTTTTGGTGTGTTCATGCATTCAAAGCACACTTTTGGTCACATTTTTGACTAGGCTGTGTGATACCTGGGTTAGATGTTATTCTGTCCGTGCTGAAGGAGCTTTATTGATGATCCTTTCAGTTGCTGACTCCCATTGCCTCATAGTTTCTAGTGTCTTATCTCTTTCGTGCATGTCCTTTTACTGCCTAAGACATGCTTGTGTTTAGCACTGGTTAATCAGCATTTTATGCAAAAAACATGAGGTTTTCAGTTTTCTGCAGCCAACAGAGCATTGAAAAGCCTGTCTCCATCCCTCGGGAGCTGTTTTTAGAGGGAGCTGAGCCTTTTTCCATGACTTGACTTTTTTCCTTAGAAACTGGAGGTTTCTGTTCAGAAGGACTCCGTAGTGGAAAGCTGAAGGCTGGTCCCTGGGGCTCAAACCTAAAGGGACTCGGTGCAAGGACTCCAGACGATCCCAGGGGAAGCACTTGCACCACCCAGCCATGGAGTCAGTCTCCAATGAATATTTAAATCGTTTATGCAATGTGGAAAAGCCCGTGCCCCAGAGATGGGGCAGCACTGATGCCACTGCTCAGCGAGGCAAGGGGCGAAGGAGGGGAAGGAACGCCCCGTGCTGCAGGTGAGCCTCTGAGCCTGGTTCAGAGCCAGCCTGTCAGCAGACCTGCCTGATGGCCTGTCCTCCTCCCTGGGGGCTGTCCCAGCACCAGCTTTGCTCTCCTGCAGGCAGCAGGGCTGGAAATCCCAGTCATGCGCAAGGTCTCGAGGGGCGGGAAATGCAGGTCACTGCTGGGACAGGCGTCCCAGGCAGGGCAGCGTGTGCCAAGATGCTTGGGTTGTGAGAGTAATTAATGTGGACATTGCTGGTAATGGCAGAGCTGGTGCTCCAAGTAAGTGCACAGAGGCAGGAAATGAACCCCATCAATTTTTAAGGTGTCAGCTCTTTCACGGGGCAGCTGCAGAGACGGGAAAGACCGGACCTTGTTTGTTAGGCAGGTCCTGCCCACAGCTGGCAGCTGGATGCAAACACACTCCTCCCGTGCCATGGGGTGGTGGATCTGCCTCGCTGCCAGCAGGGAGAGGGCCCTGGGAAGCTGCAAATGGTCCCAGTTCAGTGAGTGTGTTAGCAAGAGTGTGGGTGACAGTGGGATATTCAAGCCTTCAACCAAAGGGTGTGATTGCAGGGTGATGGTTTAGATGAGGGTCTCTGTGTTGCTGTCTGCAGCCATTCAGTCCATGCTTCCAATGGGTCCCAATTCAGCAAAGCAGGTTTGACTGCAGGTGAGGGCATTTCCACACCAAACCCTTCTCTTGCAGTGGAAGAACCCCTTCTTGTCTAGGACCTGAGTGGTATTTCTAACATTTGGGAAACCACCCTGTTCCCACTGAAAAGCAGGTGTCTCTCGTCCCCAGTTCCCGCAGAATCAGGACAGAGATTGTCGCAGAGTGGGTGTTTTTATGGCCTGGCTTGTCTCTCCCTTCGCAGTTCCAATTAAGTTGTATATTTTGGAAGTAAAAATGTCCTTTTTGATTATATCGGTCAGGAAAGCTCTCCAGCATCTCCAAGTAAAGAGCAGGGAAGAGGCAAGCGATCAAAGACGGGCTGTAATGAGCTATCAGAGGCAAGCCCAAGGTCAGTGGGGGCAAAAGGGCCATTGTCACGCTGGCTCGTGATGCTCAGCTGGTTCCCTGCTCCTGCACACTCCTGTCCCCATCATGGTAGCTGAGGATTTGGGTCTGCACTCCCTAAACACACTCTGGTGGGCAGAGACAGTCCCTGCCACGTGGACAGCATGCTTTAAATACACAGCGTGGAGAGGAGGGATGCTCACCTCACACGCCAAGACCAACGCCCTTCTCCCCACAGGGGTAAGAGCATCGGGTTGCTCTGGAAGAGCTGGAAGCGCTGCAGGAGTTGTCTGCTGGGAGAGGCACTGTCTTGGCAGCAGGCAGAGATCTGGGGCACTGATGAGAGGAAATCTAGGGCATCAAAGAGCAGAGATCGGGATAATCAAGGAGAAGAGATCTAGGGCATGGAGGAGCAGAGATGTAGGTAATCAAGGAGCAGAGATCTGGGGCATCAAAGAACAGAGATGTGGATAATCAAGGAGCAGCGATCTAGGGCACGGAGGAGAAGAGGCCTAGGTAACCGAGGAGTAAACGAGGCATCAAGAGGGGTTGCTGTAGGACAGCAAGGAGATGGGATCTGAGGCACTGAGGAGGGTCGTGAAGGAAGGTGGAGACAGGACTAATGCCCAGCCCTGACCAGCATTTCATAGTCCAGGGTAGAGGGGAACAAACTTCCACAAGAAGCACTGTGCAGCGTAGAAAGCTCCCAGGGTTGTTCAGGACAGCTTGAGCCTCGACTGGCAGCCCCAGGCTCCTCCAAGGAGGAACCATGGAGTTGCTTCAGCCAGCAGGAGGGAACCTGCCTCCCCATCAGCAGGCAGCAGCAAACACCATCTGTCTGAAAAATAGAGCCACGTTAACAGTTACTGATCTATAACTTTTAAAAAATTTCTTTTTTACAATATTGGATTGCGTGCTAATATTAGCTTTTTATGGTTGGCACTAGGCAAACTCCACTCCATCAGCGAAAAACAGCTCCTGTGGGCCAATCTGCACCTCCCATTGAGCTGAATGATAGAGGACTGGAACAATATTTTTTGACAGATCAGTTCCTGTTCAGGGTAGCGGTGGCCATTATGCAAATCGAGCTATAAGAAGTTTAAAAGTCTGGAACCATTATATTTCTTTATTTCATTAACATCAATGCAAGCAGGCAAGTTAATACAACAGAGCGATCCCATTCCAGGGCTTGCACAAAATGGTCCCCCCATCATTTAACAGGACTGGTGATTTCCCCTACAGGTGCTCCCAGCAGCTGTACTGGGGCACTGAGGCATTTTTTGCATCATGCAGCTGGGAGAGGGGTGGGTGACAAATGTCTTTGAGCAGATTAGTGCACAGGAATCCTCTGCCTGAGCTGGCAGATGGCTGGGAGGGCCCTGCCCCTGGCAGCAGGCAGACATCCAGGAGGATGGGGGACTAGTAGGGGATCCATTACAAGGGCCTGATTTCCCACTGGTCCTTGGGGATCTGCTTTCCCCCTCAGAGCACCTGCACAAAATCTCTTACGTGGTTCCCCCACCCCTAATTCTCTGCACGGGCCACGAGAAGCTGCTTGGGCAGAGCTGCCCTGCAGTCACAGAGTGCACAGAGGCATAAGCATGTAGGATTCAGGTTTGCAGGGCAAGGCAGCACGAGAGCACAGTGTCAAGCCCATTTCCTCCAGCTCTGGTGCTGGACACATTTTCCCAGCACAACAGCAATATGAGAAGCTAAACACTGATATAATACAGGCATGATGCTGTAAAGAGCAGAGATTTGTGCTCCAGCACATGCCCTGACACCCAGGTGGTGGCCACCCTCCTCCTCCATCATGTCAGCATCATATCAGCACCACCACAAACACAGACCTTCACAGCCACCTCTGTCCTCTCACGTAGCCCTCACCCACCGAGGCACAGGGCATTCACTAAAACAGCTTTGCAGAAGGACACCCATCCCACTCTGTGGCTCCCTTCAGCTAAGGGTATTGGTGCCTCTTTACAAATAGAAAATTGATACACAGTGCTATCACACCAGCAAGGAAATGATGGGGTCCTGGGGCTCAGCTTTTGCATTAGTGTCTTAAGGAAGGGAGTGAGTGATGCCTGGTCACCCAAAAGAGCCAGCAACCCTGTGAGAAGCTGATTCTTTCCCACACCTTCTTCCACTCCACCACAAGAGAGACAGCCATGTGCACACTCACGCTCACATATTTGCATAAATCTGGAAAATAAAGATCACGGCGTGCCACACTAATGGATCCCAGCACCACTACAGCTCCATTATAAATGGCAATGTCTTGGAGAATTACTGCTAAAGACTCTACCTTTTAGTGTTGAAACTTTTAATTGATTTTAAAATACACAATCAATCACAGTTAATCAAGGAATCATGAAGAAGCTATCGTACACAAATACACAAAGACAGCATATAAACTACAATTAATGACCACTTAAACAATGGTGGGAATGAAAATAGGATTATTTATTAGTGTTTATGGACAGTAATGGATAAAGTAATGAAACAATAGCATGGTGGCGTGTTAGAAGCCAAAGTTGGTGATATTTAGTACCAAGTGGCCATAAGTGACTTTTCAGTGAATGGGTCAATGGCACAATTTAGAGCAATTTTTTCCAAGGAAGGAGATGCTTTTCCCTCTCCTCTAAACACTACCATGGCCCTGCAGCTGCTGGTGGAGGTGATCCATCATGAAGGAAGGACTTAAAAAGTAATTCCTGGGTTCTCACCACAAACCCTGTGTCTGTCCTAGGGCCAGTCAAAGCTGTCAGGTAGAGCTCTGCTCCATGGCAGGGGGACCTGACAAAAACACCTCTGGGCTGCCTTTAGCCAAATGCCCATCTGTAACCTGCCAGGGAGCTGTCTAGTGCAGCTCTGGCTTTAGTGTTAGGGGGAGTGGTTAAAAACCCAGCTGGGTGCCCTGTCCCATCCTTGGAGAGCCAGCTCTTTGTGTCTCAGGGGGACAAGCGGCCTGATGGGCCAGGGAAGGGCGAGCAAAGCAAGGGCTGGGGTTATTTAAGCCTGAGCCAAGGACAGTGAGCTTGGGCAGGGCAAAGGAGGTAAATTCCATGGAGGCATCTTGAGGCCCCTGAGGTCTGTCCTTGTCCACAGCTCAAGGTGGTCTGTCCAGGATTTAGTACAAAAGACTATTTTATCTAAGCTGGCTTTATTCACACCCACGTAGCAAGAGCCTTGCAAGCCCAGAGCCAGGCACTGCCGAAGCACACACTGACACAATCCCACCTGGGCTGCCTGCAGACCCAGTTTGCTCTTTGCTGTGCTGGATCAAGACCTTCCTGTGCCTCCAAGCAATGCCTGCTGTCCCCAGGGACAGTCAGAGGCACAGGGCTGTGGCATTCAGACAGGGAGCAGTGGCAGAGCCCCACAATACAGCCCTCGCCTTCCTGCTGTGCAGCTTGCAGCTTTGCAGCCAGAGCTATTTAGTTCTCTAAATTAATAAGCAGCACCCAGACCCCCACTCCTCCCTGCCTGGCACGTGGTGCAAGGGGGAGACAGTGATGAAACAACTCCTGGTAAGGAGAAGGGGAGAGTCCAGAGGAAAGTTTGTCCTGTTGCACCATTCCCTTGAAGGCCAGTGCCACCTAACTCCAAAAGACACCACCAGCACAATCCACTTGCTGGTGTCCCTGTAGGAAGGTGGGGACTGTGTGAGTCCCTCTTTCCCTCCTGGGGCAGGAGCATGGGGATCTGCTTGTACTCAGACCTTTCTGTAGTGAGGTGGAGGCCTCATGCTTGACCGGGGGCTGCTTTTAGCACTGCACTTAAACTGCTATTAGTCATCTCAAATCTCTGAAAAGGAGCTGGCACCAGGTCAGCCCCCATAACCACATCTTCCCTGGGGCTTTGGTGGGGGCTGAGGATGCTGCAGCCCCTCTCTTCCAGCCCTGCCTGCCAGCAGCCTCCCTTCCCACAGTGCTTGTGCTCACTCGCATGGATCAATGTCTTCCTCTCCTCCACCGTCTCTTTTATTGCCTTGCAAGTTGGCCCCAGGATGTTTTATCACACCACAGCACATAATACAAATGAAAAACAAAGGGGAAAAGTTTGAATCATTTTTTTAATATATTCATCCCTGTGCTGGGGAACAATGATCCATCTGATTAAATCCGCATGCTGGAGTTTATTAAACCAGGTTGGCCTCTCGCTTTCTCTCTCCTTTAGGCAGGGACAGGCTCATTAAAATGAACATGCTCTGCTCCCTCCCCAGTGCAATCCCGCTTCACACAGTCCCTGTGCTGCTGCTATCTCAGAGACATCACCAGGAGCTGATGAATAGGGCTCTGCAGCTCAGTTTTCCCTGGCAGCAGCACAGCAGCCGAGCCGTGGCGTGGCTTTTTGGCAAAGGGCAGGAGATGCCTTCAGCCTCAGGCTGCTGGGAACACGCATCCAAGGAAAGGCCCCTGAGAATTGGAGGGAGGTGGGAGGCCAGGGACTGACCACCTCACTGTAGCCCTGCCCCAGCACCTGATAGATCATTTACCTCCTCCTGGGCTCTGTTTCCCATCTCTGAAATGGGTTTCATGGGCACTGCTTCCCCATTAGGATAATTAATGGCTATAAAGCACTTTGGATCCTGCGCTAAGAATAAACCCATCAACAATGACAAGGTGACAAGTGGGCATCTAAGACACTCTCTCCCTGTGACCACGTCCCTGTGTAGGCTCCTAAATCTGCCAGCAGCTGCTGTCTCTGCAGCCCCACCTCTCCTTGGGCTCCCTCAGGAGTGTCCCCAGCCCACCCAGTCACCCTCACCAGGAGGCATTTCCAGCAGGCCAGTATTTGCTGCAGCTCCTCTTCTTCCTCGGGAGCCCTTCTGAGGCAACCTAAGTCTGTTCCACCCCGGCAATAACAGTGGCTTAGGCCCTGTAATCCCTCCTTTACTTGACTTTGGGTTATTTTGAGCAGGAGATTAAAGGAGATTATCTGCATCACCTGAGATGCTGCACTTTCCATCTCTACCCCCTTTCCTCCATCCCCAGGGCCTCACCCAGGCCCAGGCAAATAAACCCCTCCCTCCTTCCCATATCCTCTGCCACACTCTTGTCTTGGGACAGCTATCTGCCCACAGGGTGCTGCCATGTGGTGCTCCATCATCAGCCTTGCTTCCTAGATCCAGCTTCTCACCTGGCTACCCATGTGTCCTGCCTCCTGAGCCACGTCCAGAGATGCTCCACAGGAGGGGAAGATAAAGGAGGGCACCCCAGCACACTGCAGCACTAATTGGGATTAGTTCTGTAGGCTTCTCGGGGAGGAGGTGGTAGCAGAGAGGATAAAGCACTAGGAGCTTGGCAGGGTGTGCTGAGTTCAACAGCAGGCGCTTGTCACCACAGCCAGAGGATGGTGGATTGTCTGTTTGGGACATCCCACACTATTGAAAAAGAAAAAAAAAAAAGAAACCAAATAACAGGAAAAGCACTGAAAAATGTCTGTTTCTTGCCCAAGGGGGAGTCCCCATCACCTGGCAGCATCCAGCCATGGGCAGGGAGCTCCTTTCCATGTTCTGGAGACCACGTGCTGCTCTCCAGCTCGCTTCAGCTTGGATTTAGCAAAGCACTTGGTGCTGGTTTGAATCCCTCCCGAACCCTTGCTGAAATCAGCAGCTTTATTAAATGAAGGTCTAAAGAGGCAGAGCTACAAGTGGTGACCAGAAATGTTAATTTACCTTCCCTTATGACTGAGAGATGCTCAAACATCCCCGAGGAGAGGAGCAGGTACTGAGAAGCAATTGTTCCCTCGGGAAGCAAACTCCCACACATGGCATCGCACCAGCGTGTGTGACCTGTGCACACATTCACGGCAAGCTCACACCTTCACGGGCTGTTTTTCCTCATTTCAGACTCCACCAGCCTGGAATCCATCTGCCACCCTGGAAATTAATAGCAATCATTAAACAAAAAGAGCTGGCAAAAAGAAGCCTGAGGTGAAAAGCAGCTATTTCTGCCAGAAAAAAAATTAAAACTATTTAGACATACAGAAAGTCATTTATTACTGTGAAGTCCTCCCTCCACCTGGGGTTTAAATCTCATTACAGTTTGTCCAAAACAGATGTTACCCTTTTAGCAGTAGATTATTAACAATAAACTCCAATCCTCCAAAGAGGGTAGGTGTTTTGGGTTCACTTGCTTTTTCGGCTTGGGTAACCTCCACAGGAAATGTTTATGAAAAGGACAGGCAATCTAAACACTGGCATAGCTCCCTGCTTCCGTTGTCTTGGGCTCCAAAGTTTCTTTCCACTTTCCAAATATTCTGGACAAGCAGAGAAACACAGAGACTCAGAGATGGGCCACAGACCTCACTGAGGAGCAGACAGGATGCAGAGGAAGGGCTTTGTGTGCAAGCCCACCCTAACCTTCCAGTAGCTCCTACTGCTGCTTTTCCACCATCAGTTTGGCACTGACCACGTGCCCAGACAAAAACAGTTTCTCTTGGAGTGCAGCATGTGCACAGCCCATTTTTTTTTCCGAGTTTCTCTGCATCTGGCCACACACTTTTGGGCAGAAGGCTGTTTGGTTGAACTTCAGGCTTGCTGGCACCATAAAGGAGACCCAGTGGTCCCTCATGCCTGTAGCTGAGTATCCTCTGTGGGCAAAGATGGGCTCTGCTTGTTCCCACCAGCACATGGGGATACTCCAGTGGGAAATCAGCTAGCCTTGAGAGAAATGCTGTCTGGCACCATGTTTAGCCAGCCAAGCCCACAATGGAGTATCTTTGTTGTGCTTAGATTTAGCATAATAAAAGATAACCTGCTCAGGAATCTAGGAGCCTTTTAATCATGCTGTAAACATAATCAAATGAGACATTAATATCAGCTCCAAACACATATGGCCATCTGGCTGCCCAGCCATCTCCCTGACCATCTCAGGTAGCAGGAAGCACATTCCCAGTGTTCTCCGGAGACACTGCTAAATAGATGTTCTCACAATGCCTCTCAGCATGCCTGGAAAGGCAGTGAGAACCAGCTATTTTGGGACTGTTGATGGTGAAGCCAGTACCAGCATCTCAGGGCTGTCTCAGAAAACACTTTTTGCTATCAGTACAATTTTTCCTGCACCCCAAGGGAAGCATCAAGAGCTCTCCTGGGCCATGTATGTCTGTGAGTACTTACTGTTGGAAGAGAATCTTTCCCTCAGCACAGCACATCTCAGGCCTTCAGGCTTTACAGCTTATACCCAATCCCTTCATGAAGCCCTGAGGGGCTCAAGGAGAGCCCCAAGAAAGCAGTGTACTCACCTCCCTGCAGGTGCAGGGTGTTCTTGGGATGAATCTGTTGCACATCCATTCACGTTGTGTCAAGGGTGTGATGGAATAACTGCAGGGGCTGGGCTGGTGGGAAGAAAAGGCTGTAATTTATGGCTGAAATTAAGCCATTAAAGAGCAGCTGAGGTGAATAAACACACACAACCATCTTGTGGAAGCTAGAGGGTACAGTCACTGTACTGTGCTGTTTCACATCCCTGTGTCTCCTCATGTGCTTCATCCTCCCCTCTCCCCTCCATCCCAGACCCAGCTGGAGCACAGACCTGCAACATCCAGGCCACCACCACCAGGCTGAGACCACTGACCCATCCCCCAGATATCAAAATAAATGGATATTTGTTTGTAGCCTGGGTATCTGACCCATGAGGAGTGTCCTACTAAAAAAAAAATTGTGAGTGTGAATTTCCACTGCTGAAACAACAGACCCACAGCCTGGTAAAGTGTTTTTGTTTAGAAACACAGCATCTGTTTGGGTTAAGAGGGTTGGAAATGTTGATGAGGACCTGAGCTGACCTAGGGAAGGGTCTCCTCCAAGAGTGGACAAACCTGAGCTGCTCCAGCAGAGCCACCTGCAGGAGCAGGGCTGCGATGGGTGAGCTGTACGTGGAAGGTGGTCACGCTCGGTTTCCTCTGCAATGCTGTTATCCTGAATAAACATTAGATTGGTTCTGGAGGGCTGCCCAGATGATCATTAACCTTCTCCTGGCCCATGACAAGAAGCCAGCCTGCAGCACTGAGCTAAAATTAGGCTTGTAGGGCACTGGGGCTTGCCAGATATAGCAATATCTGGGCAGAAACCCCCTTCAGCCAGAGGGTCCAGCCTTAAGCTGGGCTCCTCAGCTCCAGAGGACAAGAGCTACATCATTAAAATCACAAGGTAACTTGGATTGGAAGAGACATCTGAAAGTCTCCAACCAGAAAAGCAGGACCAGCTTCCAAGGTGAGCAAGTCAGTGAGAGGTTAGCAGAGGTATTTGCTTGCAGCACAGACATAATTCCTGTGTGCAGGGCACGTGCTGATGGAAAGGTGAATTCAGTTCTGCCTACCCAGAGATCACAGATCATTGCCATGAAGTCCTTCATGAGCTGTGTATTTTCTTGTCCATCTCTCAACACTCAGCATTACAGCCCACCTAGAAACTGTGATGTTGCACTGGCCAGAGACGCCTTCACAGGGGAAGGGCAGGGCAGAGGGGCAAGTGCTCTTCTGCAAATACAACCATTAAAAAGTCAGAGCAAACAGGACACGTGCACCTCTAAAAACAACTTCTAACAAACTCACCGTGCCACAGATGCGTCACCAGAGTTTCCCCTGTGTAAAAGTGGGTTTTCCCATCTGGGAGGCAGAGGGTTATGCAGGCCTCCTGCAAAAATAAATTAATGAATGAAAGCAGCAAAACCCTTTCCCAAACAGCAGCAAAGATCTGAGGATGACAGTGCAGGAGAGACAGGGCTCAGCTGAGATTGTCGGTGCTGAGGAGCGCCAGCAGCTCCACTGCCCAGCGTGGGGCTGGCTCCCTCCATTGCATCGGTGCTGGGAAAACATCCTTTGATCTTCAGCACTATTTGCAGGGGAAAACGGGAGTCTTGCTTCCACACCAGACCTCTGCTTTTCCCCAGCCTGCCATCAGCTTAACCATCCCATAATGAAGCTGTGATTCAGACTGATTATTTCTAAGGAAAAAGCCCATCAAGCAAGTATTAGAGAGGCTTTCTCCCATGGAAACACACCTTTCTTATTGCTAGGGTCGTACCTGATCAGAGCTCTTACTTCCCTACCTCCCCTAAAACCTTTTTCCTTTTCACCTTCCTCTAACTCTGCCCCTCTCATCACACTCCTCAGCTCCTTGAGGGCTCAACTGCACGGTCAGGGGCTGGAGCTGACGTTCCATTGCCGCTCGTGCCGATGTTTTGGAAGGCTGGTTTAATGCACAGGTACCCCAGCTGGGCTTAAGAGGTTGCTCACCAAGAAGATCATTTATGCATTTACTTAAACTCAGCAGAGGCTTCCCCTCAGTGGCCCACAGCAGTGTGAGATGGGGTTGTCATCTCAACAGACCCTGGAAACTAAGCAGCATGAGATGGATGTAAATGACTTCAGACTGCAGCTGAGTAACAGCAGAACAGTCTTATTTTCTGAAATCCCAAGAGTTTGTCTTGAAAATACTGTCATTTTAAACCAGAATTTATCCTGCCATAGAAAAAAACCTGTTCTTAAAAATGTTTGTGCAAACAGGTCTGTTCTTGCTATTCCCAGGTTGCAGCTCTGGCCTCATCCTGGCTCTTGGAGGCACGGTGTCTTTGAACTAGGGCTCCCCTCAGACACTGCAGCACCCAAGTTTACTGATAAATTAAATGGGATTGACTACCAACTTCCAGTGAAGGTAGTCAATAACTTTTTCAATCAAGGTTAAAATAGGAATAAGCCAAGGAGAGATTGGCCCCAGCACCACACAGAGCCCGTGAGTGTTGACACACTGGTAATATTACTGTCCCTGTGTAGAGACCAAGTGTGTCATTTCTCTTTGTTTCTCCCAGAGTCTCCCAGAAAAGTTCTCTCTTTGCCATCCCTCCCACCTGGATACTTGTCATACAGTCTGTGACCTCCCAGAGTCTCAGTAAAAGCTATCCTGGATGCAATGCTGGGCACTTCTCCCTCAGCCTCCCCTTCACTTCTCTGCTTCATTCCTTCTTAATCTCTCCTCAAACCTCAGTGGAAAATATATCTCTTCTCCCTTGCCTGTTTTTCTTAAATAATAAATAATAGCAGGAGAGAGAGTAGAACTGACTGGAGAACTCTATTACCTAACACTGTGAGGCATTTGGGAATAAGGTTGGGATGCACAAAATGCTGCCTAAACCCTGTCAGTGAAGGATATTAGGACCAGGATGTCTGGATATAAAATGAACTTGGATTTTACAGACCTGAGCATCTTTGTTATTCAGGGAGGTTGTGATTCTGACCAACATCACCCAGCAGGAGTCAAGGAGCAAAGACGAGGCATATGAACGAGGAGAAAACCTGCCTGGAAGTCTCCTTTCCCCACCTGACATGTACAGGATGGACATTAGCTGTTTAGGGGTGATTTGATTTAATCACTAATAAAGGTTTTATCTGCCACGTTGGAGCTGCCTCCCCAGATTATCTTACACATAATTAAAAACCAAGGTTCACTTTAAACTCAGGTTCCTCTTAGCCAAGTTTTCCCTCCCCCGTTTGGGTGGCCAAATACTCATGTTTGTAATGTACCACTCCCATTTTCCTCTGGCTCTCTTTGCAGTGGGGATCATTTTTTTGATAAAACAGCCCAAGTGGCTGTAAAAGGAGATCTAAGAGAAGCTGGAGATGGAGCAGCTAGGGAGAAGGAAGTTTTGGAGATGCAGAAATGCCGAGGAGAGGAGCACTGCTGTGTGTATACACACGCACGCGCATGGTAATCTTGCGTTCCCTCAGTAAATGTAATCCACAGTTTGAAATAACTCATTCAGTGGAATAACAAAATTAGGAACTGAGTGCCAGCTCCCTTCCCAGCCCCCATGGCTGCTTTGTTTGCTTCTTTGCAGCTGCTGCTCTGCTTTAATTTTCCAAGATGCCATTAGCTGGGAAATGGAAGCAAAAACTTCCCAGCCAGCTTGCACTGGTTTTTGAAGCTCCAGCTTTGTCTTTTCCTTTCCATCTCCCTTGCTATGGGTTTTCAGCCAGGATGAGGATGCTGCTGCTCATCCAGTGCAGGCTGCAGCCTCGTGGGCATCCCAAAATTCCAGCCATCCCTCTTTGCTGCTGGGCTGTTGACAGGGACCAGGGCTGGAGAAGCAGAGATGGGTAGGAGGGGAGCATATCACAGTCAGGGCTGAGGATTAGCAGGAAGAAGCGTGGATCTGGGCTCCAGCAGAGATACTGGATATCAGAGGCAATGCGCAGGAGGAGCAAGGAGTGAGGAAGTTGTCTTTGCCCCTTTGCTGGCCTCTGTTAGCCACAAAAACCCAGCATCATCCCAGCTGGTCAAACCATTCTGCCTCCTGAGAGCAGAAGGAAAGGGAATTACAGCAGTGTCTGCAGGGCCCAGGTAGCTGTGCAGGAATGGTATTTCCCGGGTGGCTGCCATGGCCTTGTCATGGATGTGGCCTGTTGTCACTGTCACCATGGTGCCACAATTCAAGATATCTCTGACTGAGATTAAATCCATCATTCCAAAGCATTGCTGTTGTTATTCCACAGTCTTCGTTCCTACCTTTTGCTTCTTTCTCCAACAGCAAAAGAGACCCCCAAATCGCCACTCTCCTGGTTGTTTTTCATGTGAGAGTTTTCTTGGTTTATTCCTGGGTTTTCTCAGCTCTGTGGGGGTTCAGAGGACTGGGAAAAGCAATGTGCAGTTGTGTTACCAGGAGAATAAACTCAGGACAACTGGGCAGAGATAAAGCAGGCAGGCAGGAGAGTTAAAGCACCAGGTCCTGGTGGGATGCTCGGCGCTGGTGTCGCTCGGGCACACACCCACACCCAGCACGGGCTGGGTTGAGCCTCTCAGAAGCCAACAAGATGAACAATTATGCCTTTTGTGCAAAGCAACAAGACCCACTTCTCCACTCACCAGTCATGTCCCGGCAATCTAATAAAAAGGGAGATTAGCCCCTCTTTCCTCTCTCACATCTCCTTAATGCCGTCATTTTATTCACACTTTGTAAAGCAAATAAACCAGCAAATTGCTTGCTTTAATGAGCTGAAATTAAACTTGGGCTGCTGATAAAATGCCATTTCTCCTTTCTGTTGTTGGGAAGGACTTGGCTGATAGGCAATGTATGGAAAAGAAGAGAAAACATACAGTGGGAGCCTTACTGAACACGTTTGAGTCATTTACTGCTGCTCTTCTTCACCCCCAACACCTCCAGTTAGATGGGGGAGGCACGTGGGTGCTATAGGGGAAGGCTACAGGGGATCAGCCTGGCAGGATCTGTGGGGAGTCTGTCTCTGCTCTTTGCTCACAGATGGTCCTACTCCACTAATGCCCTCTGACACAGGCTGCTGCCCACAGCCTCCCCAGGGAGGAGTGACAAGAACCTTCCTCTGCGAGGAAAAGGCTGGTTTCGCTCTGCAGAGCCTTCCCAAACACAGATTTTCCCAGAGAGGCTGGTTGGGTCACAATGGGAGATAGAGGAGACAGAATAAGTGCTTGCTGCAGAGAATATGCCAAGGTGCATCCCTGCCTGCTGCCTGTGCTCAGTTTGGCAGGGCTTCCCTTGCCTGCGGGACATCCCTGGAATCCACAAGCCCATGGAGGAGGACAGGGAGGTGCTGGAGCCAAGTGCCACCCCGAAGGGACAGCTGGGGCAAGCCATTGCTTATGGCTCTGCAGCCCAGGAATACCCTCTTCCCACACCCTTATGGGCAATGTGCATCCCCACAGGATGCAGGAAGAGCTGGACACCAGGCTGCTCCCTGTGGCAGAGGAGAGAGGGCACACCTAGAGAGAAAAGTGGGCACACCTACAGAGAAAGTGCCCACCTGCAACACAGTGTATGTGCTGGGATTTTCACCCCAACAAGAGGAGCTCAGGGCACTTTGCTTCAGTCTCCCACCACCCCATGAAGTGCTATCTTTATCTCGTGGTACCGGAGAGGAGGCTGGAGTGCAGAGAGGTTAATTGAGTTGTCTAACACCAGAGGGAAGCAGCAGCAGACGTGTTTCAGTCTGGCACTGCAGCCCATGTCTTGCTGTGGGGGTGGCAAGGGGGGGCACTCACCTGCAATCTCCCAGGGAGCACAGTCCCTCTTCCCTTCCTCGCTGGCTCCAGGGACTCAGCTGTGTTAAATTGGGTGACCTGAGCATCCCAGGGCAGTGACAGCACACGGAGGACAAGGTGGCCAGAAAGTCTCACGTGCAGAGAGCTGATGTGAGAGAAGGTCTTGTTATTCATGTAATGGAAGCACAGCTGTCACCAGGGAACAGACTCATTGTTCACAATCCAACCAAATAAATTGTTTCACTGCTTATTATTACTGGCCTGTTTACCAAGGTATAAACTGAATGGTGAACAGGGATCTCTGCAGTCAAATACGGTCTCCTTCCCTGCCTGGTATTGTGGCTGGAAAAGAACCTGGTTTCTCTGGGACAAGGGTCAGAGTATGGCATCTGCCTCTAAACAATCAGCCCCACACGATTTTCGGGTACATAGCACCAAGAACAGTCCAGCCTGGGCACTGCAAAATGGTTTGGAAAACTCTTCCTGGGTTTATACTGTTTTCCAGATTTAATGAAAGCCAGTTTAGATGTAAGATGTGGCCCTGTCTCCTTCACAACTTCCCAAGAAACCTCTAGTTCTTACCAGCTTTGTTTTCAAGGAGTATTGGTGGTTATTGTCTTCCCTGCCCTTGGACAAGGGAGATGACCAAAGCTCTTGTTCCCAACAAAAGTTCCAAGAAGGACTTTTCTAGATAGTCTATGATGATTTCTCCCATTTGTGGGCAACTCTATCTCTGCCACAACATCTCACTGCATCCATCCTACCAGCCCAGAGTTCTGTTTGGCAGTAGAGATATCCACAGATGATATTTTCAGTATCTCGTGGAAAAGCGTGACCCAGGAGATGCTGGTGCTAATGCAGTTCCCACCTCTCCACTTTTCCTGTTTCCCTAAGAAATTAGAAAAGGAAGTAAGAGCTCTCCATGCATATTTATGCTTAGTCAAAAATTTAGGGGGAATAAAATGGAAAATGTGATCCAGGACAGAGTTTTTCTATGGGAAATGAGGCTGCTGGCAGCCCCACATGTTTGTGCCTAGTGAAGACTTTTCCTAGTCTTCAAACAGCTGTTTCTGGCTGGGGAGGGAAGGTTTTGTCCCATCCTCTGCCAGTGTTCTTGTTATGCCACTGAATGTTTGCTGGTCTTCCACACCTCTTCATCATTTCACCTGGGAGGGAGAGGCCTTGGATAAAGGCAACAAGCCCAAACCAGGGACAAGGACACTGGGTGGCTCACAATCACACCAGCGGGTTTGCAAAGAGTGCCCTGAAAATACTGCTCAGGTTCCCAGAAACAGGACAAGCATTTGATGCTGGGCTGTATCCCAGATGCCACATGGCAGTGCAGGCAGAGAGACACGGTGTCCTCGACCAGCACCCTTTCTGTGGGCACTGCTGCTGCGCACACCAGCACACGAGACAGCCAGGATTCCCCTCAGCAAAATGCTGCAGCATCAAATCTACATCAGAGCGAGTTGTCTAGACTTCATCTGCTCTCAGCGGAGAGGAACAGACACTTCTGGGGCATCACTCCTCTCCTCCTAAGGTAGACAGCTAAATAGGTCAGACAGATGGTGCACTGGATGTGTGTTGGTCTCTCAACTGCCAAAAAAGTGATGCTGGACAAGGGCTCAGAGGGTGACCTCAGTGGTCAGTGACCACCTCCCCTCGTGCTGCCAAATAGTGCTGGTGGCAGCCAAATAAACCAAAGGCTCCTTGAAAGCTGGTTGCCAAAGCGAGAAGGCAAGTGCCTGGCTAAGAGGGGAGTTGGATGGATGTCCAACACCTGACTGCTGACTGTCTTTCCTTTGTGCTTAGTTTGTGCTTGTGTTTTGTTTTGAGCAGGTGAGCCGAGGGACCCAGCAGGGACAGGCAAACGCACGGAGGCACAGGGAGATGGGGACCAGCGCCGTGATGGGCAGCAGAAAGAAAACGAGGAGAAGTACTATAAAAAATGAGAGGAAGGCTTGTCTCTAAGCCTGAGCAACTCCTCTGCGTAGGCGCTTAGCTTCATGACTCCCTCCTCGAGATGCCAGAGACCTGGTGATGTGGGACCAGCCTCAGCCACCAAGGCCTTGGTAGCAGCCCCTGGCTGCTGGCTGCTGAGTACCGTGGGCACCGAGGTCCGCTTTCTCCACGGACGCTTCCCTCCCGTCTCCGAGCCATGAGGAGAAGGGAGAGGCAAGCAAAGCTGCCGAAGGAGCACTAGCCCACACCTTCCCAGCCCCCTGTCCTGTTCCCCATTTCCAGCAGACCAGGAACCCCTTCTCCGTGCTGCCCTTCCAGATGGCAGGTCGCCGGTGGGCCGCGACGTCAGCCCTCTGCATGTGCGTGGCGGCCATGTCTCTCCTGCACGGGGTGCGGGCAGACTGCTGGCTCATTGAGGGGGACAAGGGCTTCGTCTGGTTGGCCATCTGCAGCCAAAACCAGCCCCCCTACGAGTCCATCCCCCAGCAGATCAACAGCACCATCGTGGACTTGCGGCTGAACGACAACAAGATCAAGAGCGTGCAGTACGCCTCGCTCAGCCGCTTCGGCAACCTGACATACCTCAACCTGACGAAGAACGAGATCTCCTACATCGAGGACGGTGCCTTTTCAGGACAGTTCAACCTCCAGGTGCTGCAGCTGGGTTACAACCGACTGAGGAACCTCACCGAGGGCATCCTCCGGGGCCTGGGGAAGCTGGAGTACCTCTATCTCCAGGCCAACCTCATTGAGACTGTCACCCCCAATGCCTTCTGGGAGTGCCCCAACATAGTGAACATTGACCTGTCCATGAACAGGATCCAGAGACTGGACAGCAACACTTTTCGGGGCCTAAACAAGCTCTCTGTCTGTGAACTCTACAGTAACCCCTTCTACTGCTCCTGCGAGCTCCTCGGCTTCCTGCAGTGGCTGGAGGCTTTCACCAACATGACACGCACCTATGACCGGATGCAGTGCGACTCCCCACCCGACTACGTGGGCTACTACTTGTTAGGCCAAGGCCGGACTGGCTACCGCAATGCTCTGAGCATGCTCTCTTCCCTTTGCACTGGTGGCTCCTACACTGTGATCCCTCGTTTTATTCCTCCCAGGTACCAGGTGACCACGGTGCCCTCCGAAAGCCCCTGCTCCGAGGAGGAGTGCTCCTCCGGCGACGGCACAACGCCGCAGTTCTCCCTGTTCACGCCCATCGGTGAGACGGAGGTGCGCCCCAACATCCAGGTGAAGCACCTCAACCACAACTCGGCCGTCCTCACCGTGCAGATCCCCTACCCCTTCAGCAAGATGTACATCCTCTCCCAGTTTGAAAACGGCTTCTCCTCCATGATCACCAAGCTCAGGAAGAAGGAGGAGAACATCACCGTGAGCAACCTAGTAGCACAAAGAGATTACACCTACTGTGTAGTCTCTGTTCACCAGTACTCCAAGTACAACCACACCTGCGTCACCATCACCCCCACCAGACCCAACCGCAAGGAGCCGGTGCCCACCCCTTCCACTGCCACCCATTATATCATGACAATCCTGGGCTGTCTCTTCGGCATGGTGATAGTCCTGGGCGTGGTGTATTACTGCCTCCGGAAGAGGCGCCAGCAGGAGGAGAAGCACAAAAAGGCTGCCGGCAGCATGAAGAAGACCATCATCGAGCTGAAGTATGGGCCAGAAATGGAGACCACCAGCATCACCCAGCTGTCCCAGGGGCAGATACTGGGTGGGGAGACAGTGACCCGCATCCCCTACCTACCCTCTGCTGGTGAGGTCGAGCAGTACAAGCTGATTGACAGCAGCGAGACCCCCAAGGCCACCAAGGGCAACTACATGGAGGTGAGGACGGGTGAGCAGCCCGAGAGGCGGGACTGTGAGCTGTCCCTGCCGCCAGACACCCAGGGCTCTGTGGCTGAGATCTCCACCATTGCCAAGGAGGTGGACAAGGTGAACCAGATCATCAACAACTGCATCGATGCCTTGAAATCCGAGTCCACCTCCTTCCAAGGGGTGAAATCGGGGGCAGTCTCCACAGTGGAGCCTCAGCTGGTGCTCTTATCAGAGCAGATCCCCAGCAAGCATGGATTCCTTTCCCCCGTCTACAAGGAAAGCTACAACCACCCTCTCCAGCGACACCACAGCATGGAGGCGGCCCCCAAACGCTCCAGCACCTCTTCCAGTGGCTCTATACGGAGCCCCAGGTCCTACCGCTCCGAGGGATCGGGCCACAAATCCGAAGCCAAATACATCGAGAAGACATCCCCCACCACCGACACCATCCTCACTGTGACACCGGCCGCGGCCATCCTGCGGGCAGAGGCGGAGAAGATCCGCCAGTACAGCGAACACCGGCACTCGTACCCCAGCTCGCACCCAGGGGAGCAGCACGACAGCATGGGCGGGCGGAAGCCCTCCATCCTGGAGCCTCTGACCCGGCCTCGCCCCAGAGACCTGGCCTACTCCCAGCTGTCGCCTCAGTACCACAACCTGAGCTACACCTCCAGCCCAGAGTACACCTGCAAACCATCGCACAGCATCTGGGAGCGCTTCAAACTCAACCGCAAGCGGCACAAAGACGAGGAGGAGTACATGGCAGCCGGCCATGCCCTACGCAAAAAGGTCCAGTTTGCCAAAGACGAGGATCTTCACGACATCTTAGACTACTGGAAGGGCGTCTCTGCCCAGCAAAAGTCCTGAGTCCTCACACAACTCGTGACTTAACACACTAACTGGACCAAAAGAAATCCGCAGCAGCTATTTTTATTCAGACTGTCTTTGAAACAAAATAAAATNNAAAAAAAAAAAAAAAGAGAATCAATAAAAAAAAATAAAGCAGAGAACAAATAATGAAAAATCTATAAATATTCTATATAATATATAAAGTGAGATATTAAAATGTCCTCACGCTGGTGAGACATGCACCAAATTTGAACACAAACTTTGCAAAACAAACAAACTGTGGAGTGGAAAAAAAAAAGTTTTGTTTCACTTTGATTTTTTAAAAAAATATAAGAAAAAAGAAAAAATTGAATATAAAATGAAAATGAAAGAGCGGGCAGAGAGCTGAGGTCTGGCGTTTCCCAATATTGCATTGCATGAGTCCCTATTCCGTGATTTTGTGGATTCTTTGTGAACAGTTTGTGTTCTTCCTTCCTTCCCTTCCAAAATCAACAGCGACAAAAACAGCAACAAAAACCAAAAAGAGACCAGAAGGAGCTCCATCTTTTGGGCTGTTTTTGCAAACGGAGTCTTCCAGTTTAGACTTTTACCCAGTTGAAGGCCCGTTCACATTTTCACTCACTAAAAGGTTTTACCACACATTGCATTGTAAACCGAAGTCGTTAATTGTACAGAGAAAATTTCTATATTTGCAATGTTTGCTGTATAATGAGAAAGAGAGAGGAGAAAAAACCCAATACTACATCTACTAAAAAAAAAATATATATATATATATCTATATTCACCTGTTTGTACCAGGTTTTAATCATGGATTTTAGAGAAAGAGATGGAGTTTTGTTTGAAGGACTTTTTTGTTGGTTGGTTGGTTGATGGGATATCTTTTGGAGGGGGGAGTGTTTGGATTTCTAAGTATTTGGTTTTGATTTCTTCCGCCAATTGTCCGTGTCCAAGTTCTCATCACTTCCAAGTGCACTGAAGAAGAAAGGCACGTACCCAAGAGCACAGAATCCCTCACCTTATTCCAGGTGGGAGACCATCACCACCAGGAACTGGGAAGGGGATGAGAAGTGAAAGGCTCTGGGTTGAGCAGGTGCCACCACGCAACGGGATTTCTCCTGCATATTTAAAGGTATTGGCCTCTGCCCCTAAACAGATGTGTCTGGGCAGTGGTGGCCCTTGGGACCAGCCACTGAGGGGTGGATTATCCCCCCACTTTCAAGCTGGGGAGCCAGTGATGAGTTAGAGCACGAAGCCTCTTGCTGCTCTGTGGAGGAGAGAACGGAGGGGCAATTTTGCTTTTGAGGTGAAAGACACTCAGCATTTACAGCTTGCCCATACTGAGACATCCTGGGGATCCCCGACCTGCCCTTGGCACTCTGAGACTGGAAGGGAAGGGGATGGCTCTGTGTCCATGGGTCCACCCAAGCAGCCACATGCCCTTCACACATTGCTGTCCAGCACTGGTCCAAGACTCCACAGCTTCTTGCCCCATCTCTAAAGTACTCACAGGTGATGCCTTACTCATGGGGTGAGAAGGGAGATGTTGAGGCCTGGCACTCCCAGGCCATGCTGGTGGCCAAAGGACACAATTTTGTCCTGATCAGCTCCAGCTGAGTCACAAGCCCCTATGTCTCACCCATCCCATGACCAACAAAAAGCGAGGGCTTCATGAGGGTGTGAGAGCTGCCCTGCTCCCAGGTGAGTGTGTGGGAGGCCAGGGAGCCAGCACAGTCAGGTGCTAAGCTCCCCAAATGCAGCTCTGTGAGGCCCTGCTGCTTGCCAGAACTTTTTCCCTTAGATCCTGCTCACAAGTCGCTTTGGATGGACATCCTGAGTCCTGATGGATGAGCACTAGGGCCCAGGAGCAAACCATATCCCATCCTGTTATTTCAGTATTTCAAAGCGATTTTGACAGGTATTCTTGCAAAAGGTTATGTTTGTTCAGAAAGGAGCTGAGCCAGGAAGACACAGAGCAGGCTGGGAAGTGCACAAGTTCATTCCCCGTGGTTATTTGTGTAGACAACAAACCATTAGCAGGATTTCATAACAAAAGGCAGGTAATTTCTCCAGGAATACATTCACTCTGCCAGAGCAAAGGCACATTCCTTCACCTCCTCCAGGTGCCCCAGATCCTGCCCAGAGCACACAGCTTCCCAGGGCTGTGTCTTGCTCACCAGGCGGTGAACAGGACCTGGAGGGGGGAGTTGAGGGTCACCCCTCTCTTGTTTAGTGCCATCATGGCAGGTCCCTCCCCAAATCTCAGCTGTAGCACCTGGTACCAAAGCAAACCCTTCAGCTGAAACAGCCTTTCCTTGCAAACCCTGAGTGCCTCCTCGTAGAACCATAGAATGGTTTGGGTTGGAAGGGACCTTAAAAGTCATCTAGGATTATAAAATAAAAAGTCATCATCATTTAGTACCAAATCCCCGGCCATGGGCAGGGATGCCACCCACTAAATCAGGTTGCTCAAGGTACCATCCATGAGAAATTAGAGTTGGTCAGCAAGGATGGATGATGGAAACAGTAACAGGGCCTCCTGGCACTGTTTCATGGTCTCACAGGATTCCTTATCAAGAGGCTGGGGTGGTCCAAAGTGGTGGCAGCTCATGAGTTAATTCAGGCTCAGATGCTCCAGTGCTGACAGTCACTGATAGATACCCAAAGAACTTCCTCAGTTGCTCCCTGCATTGAGCCCATTCCCACACCAGTTTGGAAATGGCATCGTGACCATCTCCATGGAAGTGGAAGCAGTAGCCCAGCCAGTGGAGTGTGAGGCCTCGCTGTGGAGGCAGCAGCCAGCTCAGCTCTTTAGCTGGGGCCACTCATTTTGCTCCTCTGCCTCTGTTTCCTCATCTGGAAATGCTTCGTTGTGGCACTGAGGGCACAGGCTGGCTGGGGAGCCTCAATTAATTAATTGCCTGTCTGTGAAGCCCATTTAGCTCCTAGAATAAAAGCTGCTATCGAAATGCAAAGCTGTTAGTGGCGTAAAACAGCAGGGGCAGATGAAATCAAAGCCTGATTCTGTTTTCACACCAGGATTTCACTGGTCATAAACCAACAGAGACCGACACAGGAATGTGATACAGCAGTGCTGGTCTTTCTAAATTAAACACTTCCCACATGCAAACTGTCTGCAACTGGAAAAAAGGAGGATTAGAAAAAATCTAGGCCCCTCTATCTCTGAGGTATCTCTAAGGCATCACTCAGTACCCCATTGTTGGTGGGGCCTCACCACAGATCTCCAGATGGCTCCCGGGCTGCTGAGCACCTTCCAGCCCCTTGCCCTCCCTCCAAAACAAGGTGCAGTCCTGGCAGCTGTGGTCCACATCCCTTGGCAGGCAATACCATAAAATGAGCTGTGAAAAAAGCCAGACAAGAAAAGGGAAGAGATCCCACTGTCCCCAGGGCCACCACCCTATGGATGAGCTCCAGGGGTGCTGCTGCACAGGGCCTGGAGAACTCTGTCCACAGCATCTTCCATCCCTCCAAGGCAGCTGCTTTACAGACCCCTCTGAGGACAGAGCGGGGATTTCATCACCTGTGACCTGCTGGGTGTTTTTGTTCTTTGTTTTGTCTCCTGTTCAGCCACCAAATCTCTCAAGCTGGTTCTGCAAAGAGAAGTGACACCTTGTCCAGCTAGGCTGCTCCTGCTGCCCCAAACTCATCCAAAAGAAGAGGGTTCCCCACCAAGCAGAAAGGAAGGGCACAGGAAAGGCATGTTGGAGTGAAGAGGAGGGGAAGCTAGGGATAAAAAAAATCACAGTTCCCTGCAGTGCAGTCACAGCCCTGGGGCCGTATGGAAATGCATTCTGCTGATGCCCTTTCTGTATCCACAAAACTGCTGTTGTCTCAACCACCTGTCTTCAAGGGCAAAACCAAGGCAGCACGAAAAACCCTCCTCTCATCCCTCCCCCAGAACCCCAGCTAGGACAGCTTCCAGCTGGAGAGTAAATCCAAGCCCACATTACCCACGGCTCAATCCTCACTCTGGCCCAGAGTCAGCAAAGGACCCTGCCACATGTTACAAAGTCTGTGTGGCATCTAGAGCCTGGATATTATTTAAAAACCTGTAAATTAGGACAGAAATATCCCTTCATATAGACATGCACCATTTAATCACCTGAGGGCACCTGCCAGCCCTGGTGTGCACACCGGGTGTGTCCATCTGTTCCAAAGCACGGCCTGTGGGAAGGGCCGTGCTCACAGACAGAAACGTGGAGCAGCACAGGGTGGCAGTGGTGGCAGGCACTGCCTGCCCAGCTGCCTCCCCGATGCAGCAAGGCACTTGAGAGGGGAGGTAGCTGGGGGCTGCCTTCTTCTTCAGAGCTGATGGGTGCTGGAGGTGTGAACTGTCCCCCTCCCCGCCCAGCATTTGAGCCTCCTGATGGCTTCAGCTGCGTTTGCCATGAAACCAGGTGCAGCTCGCATGGGAGGGGGCAGTGAGGATGCACGGGGGCCCTAAGAAGGGAAGGTGCTCCCAAGCACCGCCCTGACACAGACACCAGCCAGACTGCGTTGGCTCTGCTCACACCGAGCCAGTGACCTGCAGTGCTTCCTGGGTGCTCTCCTAGGGCTGCCAGGGAGCCGTGTCTCTTCCAGCCCCATTGATGCTTATGGATCAGCCCACGCATCAACCCCTGGGTGATGCCAGAGCCGGAGCAGAGCCCTGGGCTCCAGCAGCCCAGCCAGCTCCTGCTCCTGCGTGCTCCTTCACTCCCAGCCACCTCAGCCAACCGCCCTCCAAATGCTCCCCTCTGCCCATTTGTGAGGTCAGCCCTTCCCTGAATCTCGGCGAACCAAGAGCTCGGTTGCCCGCGATGCCCACGCTCATCTCGGTGGTGGATGTGGCTCCGCAGAAACCGGAGCAGCGACACACCGCACTGGCCGGGCGCCGGCTGCAGCCTGTCGGGCTGTGGAGCAATAAATCACCTCGTCTGCAGGAGAAGGGGTCAGCAGGGGTGGAGGACAGTGCGGTGGAGGTGGTCTCACCACACAGAGCCTTCGGTCGAGGAGGGGTCCGGGGAGGCAGGGGCGGGATGCGCTGCGGCGCGGCTGGCCCAGACCCAGGAGCGCGGATCGATGGGGGTGATTGAAGCCAGCACGCACTGCGTTGGGCTATTTTTAGCGCAGCCAGCGGAGCAGGAATTTGGGAGCCCAAGTCAGAATTTATTTGCATCCGTGAGCGCTCGTCGGGGGGAGGACCAGCAGCAACACCCCGCCCGGGTGCAGCAGCGCCCTGCTGCGCGTTTTTGGGACCTGCTCACCTTGGCTTCAGCTCCTCTTCAGTGCACACCGTGTCCCTCTCCTCTGCAGTGCCCTCTGGGGACAGTGCCAACCCCTCCAAAGCTTGGAGCTGTGAGCACGTGGATGCGCATGGACACGGGATGGGGACAGAGCAGAGGGGAGGGGAGGCGATGGGCTTCAGGGGATGAAGGGTTTATTTGGGAAAAGCACCGATCCTACCTTAAATGCGTAGGGCGTGTGAACAGGTCTTGTAGCACGGCTGCAACACTGCCATGGCCAGGCAGGTGTGGACTTCAGAGGTGCCCCAGCCTCTCCTCCAGCTCCTCTCTCCCCATTTCCTCTCACAGGCTTTCTGCCATGCGCCCTGGGTCAATTTTTCTGGATAAGTGTTCTGAGATGAAATTGTTCTCCAGAGAGAGGTGCACAGCACATTTCATTTCCTCCACCTCCAACCCCCTGATGCCAGCCGTACCCAAGGCACTGAAGGTGGTGAAGGTGCTGGTGGGCATGGCCAGTGCTGCTGGAGAAACCAACCCAACTCCTTGGCTTGGAGCAGTGACTTTGTCTTCACCTGAATTTACTTAGGCTCCAATTTTTCACATCTCCTCTGTGTCACAGCCTCTGTTTTACCCCTCTTAGCCAGCTCACCAGCACCACCAGAAGGGTGGTAGAGGTTATACAAATGCTGCCTTGAGAGTTTTGCTCATTCCCACCTTCCCCCCATGCCCAGAACTTAATGGAGGAAAACCACCTGATCCAGAGTGAAGCCAGTTTTCTGGACTCAGTTTCCTCTGTGCAAGGGATGAGGAGACACAGAAGTACCAGGGAAGTGGATTTTCAACACGTGGGGAGTAGCCAAGCAGGATGTCAGTTTTTACTTCAGTTTTTCTGCCCTTCCTTTTGGTTCAAATCGGATGTGAACATGCCTGTTTCCATCCCTCTGCAACCTCCCTGTCCCTGCAGAGTAACCAGAGGAGCCTGCCAAGTCTCCAAGTTTGTGTGTGTGTGCCTTTTCAATAATTCAGTGGGAATGCTAATCACACGGTTGTGCTGTTGTTCCTGCATGAGCTGATTGCTTCTCACATCCACCAACATCTGTTTTTTCACACTCGGCTCAGCTGTCTGGCAATAGCCGTTTGCTGCTCACCTTTACTTGCCTTGCCATTAAAGAGCTCATTAATGTTCTCCATACTTGCTTTCTTTGGGACAAAAAGATTTCCATTCCTGTCTTTTATCAGCTTTCACACGGCTGATAGCCTGTCCTCCCTTCACCATGCAATGCCCTTTTCTAATGAGCTCTTCTCTCCTGGTCCGTCTCATCCATTAAGATCTGTGAGTGCTATCCCCTGCATTGTCTTGCTCATCTCCTGGACTCTCCTCTGGCTCTATCATATTCCTCAGTGTTTTCAGCTGTGAAAGGAAGCAAACAGCCCCACATACAACATCCACATTTCCTCCCACCTCACTCACTCCTAGCAGCCCTCCAGGCTGGCTCATCCCACCGCAGCATCCAGCCTTGACAGACTCCTCCATCCTTGCAGAAGCCCCTGGCTGGCTTGACCTGATGTGCAGAGAAGTGATGGAATGCCTCACTTTGTGTGTGGTGCCTGCAGCTTGCCTTTGCTGGTGGCCTCTTAAATCTGTGCCTCTCTCTCAGCATTGCTTTCATGCAGCAGAGCTCTCCTTGGGCATCTCCTGCCTTGCAATCAAGAGCTCCCAGCCCATCCAGACGCGGGAGGCCTCTCTGGGTACTGCGAAAGCTCCTCTGTGGTCTCACAAGTAAACACTGGCACTCTTCACACGATGCAGCTAAATTAATTAATCTTGTTCCACCACATTTGGAGCCAAGACACAAAGGTTCCCATTCCCTGAAGCTGGAGCTTAAAGTCTGCTTCTCCCAAAAGTGCCCTTCTGCCCCAGCTGGGATTTGTGTTGCAGTAAGATTGGAGGAGTGGCAGCACAGCAGCTCTTGGGAGTAGCTCCAAGGGGCTGGCAGAGCCAACAACCCCCTGGAAAAGTGGCCATGGGCACAAACCATCTGCCACCATCCAGCTGAAACATTCCTGATGTGTCCAGCTCAGCTTAGGCTGACAAAGAGCTTGTGTGCACAAAAACTGTTGTGCTGTGGGTTTCTTCCCCAGCCATCTCAGGTGCAGCAATTTATTACCTCTCCATACAAACCTCATCTCAATTATATCCTCAGATCACTCTGGCTGTAACAACACTCCCACCCACCACAGAGGTTGCACACACACACATCTCTGCCTGGGAAATCCCAGGCAGAAGCACGGCAGCCCCAAGCATGACAAACCCTTCACGTGCTGACAGCTGACAAGCCCTGAGCTGCTCCACAGCTGCCTCCAGCCTTGCAGGGTGATCACAGCTCCTAAAGACAGATGCAGACACCGGGGCTCTGGGTATGATGTGCCAGGAGGCTGGCAGCAGAGGCTGGGGAGGGCAGGTGCCTGGCATGGCCACTCCAAACGTATTTCCCTGGCAGAGCTCACAGCCAGGGAGGACAGTGAGCTGAGGGGTGGGCTGGCTTCTGATCTCCCACCATCTAACACTCGGGTCCTGAAGACCAGACATGTCCCAGCACAGCTGTCAGGAGTGGAGAAGCAGAGCTGGAGGTGCTGGAGCAGAGCTGGGAGCTCCAGAAACCACCCGAGATGGTGAAACCCTTTTGGATACAGTCGCGAGGCTCCTCTGGCTGAGGTGACTGAGGAGTCCCTGCCCCAGGGTGGCTTTGGAGAACAGCACACCCAGAAGAGCCCACCTATGGCTGTGAAGGATTGGTCCATCCATCGCTGCTCTGAAGCTGCCAGGAGATGGATTCACCCACTGAGGTGAAGTCTGAGCCAGTCCCACTCTTCTGCAAAGCCACAGACGTGCATGGGTGGAGATCCCCAGGTCTGATGAGAGAGATTGGCTGGCAGCACAGCACAAAGCCCTCACAAAGAAGAAGAATAAACCAAAACATCACAAGATGCCAGCAAGTGGGACGAGACAGCTTATCCAGGGAGCTAATTTAGCTGGAAGGAAAGGAAAGGATGCAAGATGTTCCCCTATTAAGAAAGAAAAAGGAGCAAGAGCAAGGAGCCGGAGCTTGAAGTGCCCGACGGAAAGAGATGTGGATGCATTTGAGTTTAAGAAGCCAAAGCAGAGCTGGGGCAGATGCTGGACCCAGAACAAAGGCTGTGTGAGCCCAAGCTTGAGAGGCAAAGGTTAGGATGAGACTTGCAGAGACCTGGAAGCCACCAAGGTGGGTGAATTGCAAGTGGCACCATGTTTAATCTGAGCAGAATGCATGAAACCAGATAATGTAATTGAAAGGGTTATTTAAACTGAGTATTCAGAGGGAAAAATAAAGCATTGCAGGGAAAATAATAATACTTAGCACTTGTAATGTGCTTAGCATCTTCAAAAACTGGTCAGCCATTAACTGATTGCTCCTCTGCTCAGTCCAAAGGCTAATAAAAAGGGACGGTTCATTTAGTTATTTCACAGCTGAGCTTCTCAATAAGGCATGAGGAAGTGATCACTGCTCTCCAGCATGTTGGTAAATAAACAGTTGGAAGTAGGAAAATACAAAATCTTCTCAGCACTTGGTCACAGCTTTGTGCTCGGTTCCTTCCTTCCTCACCTTGACTTTGTCCAGACCAGACCTGTGACAGGGAGTTTGTCTGGAGGACTGTCTGGGGGCCACCCGAGCAGGGATGAGGAATCTGCAGGGCACTTCTCCGTGGGTGGATGGGGTGGGTGATGTGGGCTCGGAGAGACCCCACCTGTGCAGCCCGGTGGCCTTGGCAAGCGCAGGGGCTGAGGGAACCAGGCAGCCTTTTGGACAGCAATAAAGAGGAAAGCATTTTATATTTGTTTTACTTGAAAAGCAAACAGTTCCTTTTGTCTTTGATGAGCAAGCAATTTCATAAACTCTGCAGAGAAAACATGACACACTTGCACCTCGGTGATTTCCAGCCTCTTTTCCTGGCAGCAGCACTGGAGGAGTGGAGAAGTGCCTGGGCAGCTGCCCCACACACACTCCTCCAGCTGTCTGGGGGTGGCCAAGGGTCTGGGGGCTGCTCCTGGCCAGGCCTGAAGGGAAGCAGCCAAGAAGAGGAAGCTCTTGTCAGGATGGAGCCGTTCAGCCTGGAAAATGCTCAGTCCCAGCATGGGTGAACAACAAACCCATTGCACGTCGGGTGCTGCCACAGGCTTCACCTTGTGCCCCAGGTGCAGTCACTCACTCAAAACAAGCAGCCACTGCTTTTGCCACCCACTTTGTGATGGTTTCTGGCCTTACCAACTCAGACACCCATTAAAACCCTGGCCTCATCGCTCCAGAGAAAGGGAGCTGTGCAGACGCTCACCTGCCCCCATACAAGTGCCCTGTTTTTGGTGCAGTGATGCTCCAGATCCTGCTTTGCTGGGGCACAGGTCTCCCAGAGACCCTGCTCCAGGTGTCCCAGACCCATCCCAGGGGGATGTCTCCATGGGGTCCCACCGGACTGTGCAAGGTGTCCAGCTCACCCTGAGCTGGTGGGACAGCGACCAGGAGAAGGCAATGGTTCACCCACGAGTTTCCCAATCCCAATCCCAATCCCAATCCCAATCCCAGCAGCAGAGACAAACTCTTAGAAGATGTTAGGGAGCTATTTTTCCACCTCACTGTTGGGTCATCCAAGAGGGGTCCTGCTGCTTTATAGAAGAGATGCAAAAGAATTCATCTCTGAAAGCATTTCTTGGGATAAAGTACACACCCCAGGGCATGAGGCTGAATTTGGCTTTTCTGGGACATGTCCAGCAGCAGAAGGGCCATCATCAAAAGCCTTTGGTGGAGACAGGGGTTGAGGGATCTTACATTCCCCTGGCTTTCCGCCCCAGGCACTGCCTCCTGCTCTCTCAGCTGTGCTCGTGAGCTTTGTGCTTTCTTTCTGTTTCTTCAGGTTTTCTTCCTCTTAAATGAAACTTTCCCCAACTCTGCTGCGAGCACGGGCCTATGGATCCTGTGCTGAGAGGATGAGCCGGGTGAGACCAGGAGGAGGTGAGCAGAGACTCCTTACCCCTGAGTGTCTCTATCCCAAGGCAGGTTTTGCTTGAGGGCGGCATCTGCATCAGGACCTCGATGATTTGCAGTGCAGGACGTGTCCTCCTCATCATCTGGGGGACCCGGGGAAAGCACTGAGCACAGAGACAGCAGCAGCCTTGATGGGTCGCTTAAACACCTTTCTGACGGGAGGAAATTCGGGATGTGGTGTGCTAAAGACGCCTCGTTAACTTCTGTGAAACGCTCCCGTTCAGCCGGGCAGCAGCTCCAGGGCCTGTGAAGGCTCTGCCCATCCTCCTCTGCCTGCTCCTGGCATAACGAGGCCCAATGGGTGTGTGTAAACAAAGCAAGCATCTCTCTCACTGGACCTCATGCATCATTTATAGCCAGCTTTTCCGTGGCACAAGAAACATTTACATATGCCAGCATTAATTCCGAACACCACTTCAAAGCCATCTCTGTCTAATGAACCCCGTGCGCTGCGCACAGCAAATTCCACCCCAAAAATAATTAGCAGCACAGGCCACCAAAGCGTTACAAGGGGAACGCAGCACACCACCTGCTGAAGCAAAATGAATGCCTGATTTATTTATTTTTTTGCACACTTTTTAGCAATATTCAGGCACTGACTCAAAGCTGTGCTCCGTTCTCAGCTTTGTAGGGCCCCGGGAAGCGTAACGTTCCCACTCTGCATTCCAGGCTGAGAAGAGATTGATTTGGGGGGGTTATATAGGACCACAGAAAGGTTTGGGTCATAAGGAACCTCAAATATCATCTCCCCCAGACATGGGCAGGGCTTATGTTTTTATTACATTATTTTATTACAACTGGACAGACCTGTGCAAGACCCTGCTGATTTCTCCGTGCCAGAGGTGCCAACTGGGATTTAGGGTGCAGGCAGCCCTATGACCCTTTCTCTGAAGCTGCACAAATCCCAGACCTTTGGGATGCTGTCACCTGCTGACCAGTCACAGACAGGGAGCAGGACAGTACTCAAGTTTCACCCTGGTCTAACATTCCCACAGAGCCTTTAACCCCAGAATGGGATCAGCCTCACTGAGAAAAAAGGAAATTGGACATGAGATCAGGAGTTGAAGGTTTTGGTGCCCCTACCAGCCATGGTGCTCCCACCCAGCGCTGGCTACAGGCTGTGAACAGCTCAAGGGACAGAGCTGGCTGCACTGAAACCATTTCTTTAATCTGTGTTAGAGCTGCCCAGCCCAGCTCACAGCAGGAGGAGCAGCATGTTTAGCTGAAAGCCTGAAGTGGTGGCATTGCCGTGGGAGACCCAGGTCACGAACCACCATGGTAGAGAGATGGAGGCCAAATCTGGAGGTGGCTGTGGGCACAGGGGGTCCAGCTGTGCCAGGATGATGCTGGGATCCTGTATTCTCTTAGTTCTGTCCTCCTGGAGTGGAAGGAAGGTGCTCTGCAGGGCACTGCTCTCAGCCCGTGTGTCTCTCCAGCAACAAACCATGGAATTCAAATTGTCAATCTCTGCCTCGTTAGGATGCAAGGGGTTAAACTGTTCTTCCTATGCAAATTAAGCTTAATTAATCCTTTTCATCAGTTGCAAATATACCTTCTGAACCCTATTAAAAACATGAATATGCAAATTCAGACCTTTTTTAATACTCATTTTCAAGGACTTGGAGTCAGGCTTGATTATTCGATTCCCATTAACAGCCTGTAAAACCTGGTGCAAAATTTAATTTCCATTTTAAGTTACAAAAAAAAAAAAATCTGTTGGTAATTAAGCTAATTACAGTGTTACACTAAAGAGGAGACAAACAAGGAGGACAAGATCATTCATTACATTTAACACTGGTTACAGGACCTGGGGACTGTCCCGAGTTAACTGAGAAGCCAGGAAACAGCGGTGATGGAAACAGGGTGTGTGTGAGGAGGCTGTGGCTTTTGGGGGGCCTGGTGCTTCCCTCACCTTGGGAACAAACCTGCTTCAGTCCCATGAGCCATTCTCCTCCTCCTCCCCAGGAAAGAAGCAAGGAAGAGGAGCTGCAGCCAGGCTGGAGGGGTCCTGTTGGTGTCGTGGGGTCTCTGCACGGGTCAGGAACATGCTTGGGGTTGGAATTTCAAAGTAGCCTTACCTGCCAGAGCTGAGCATCCTGTGCAAGTGGGACTCCCATCCTCCCTGAGCACCTTCTCTGTGTGTGGGGAGCAGAGGGGAGGTTTGCTGACAACTCCCTTTGCACTGGCAAAGCCATCAGGGATGACACATGACAAGACCCTGCAGAGGCATCTACAAACTGCTGCTCCACAGCCATACTGGGGGGAAAATAAGGTACAGGATGTGACCCCCTATTGCTCATGTCCGTGGCCAGCACAAGTTGGGAGATGCCAGCAAAACCAGCTCAGCCTACAGCACCCAGTCCTCCCTTGTGGTCACCCATCAGAGCTTGCCAGTCAGTGCTGGTGGCGCTCAACTTCCCCATCAACCATCCCGTACCTCCAGGCTTTGCCTGCATGTAATTTAAAAAGAAGTAATGCTATAGGCTGTTAATTATGGCTTACCACCACAGTGAGCTCTTAAAATCAGTCCTCAGGATGCCCAGCATCTATCCTGCACTTGGTGCTTTCTAGTGAATTTGCAAAGTTAATGAGTGCCTTACCAGAGCTGTAATCCTCACCTCGGGACGGCAGCACGGCCTGCTGGGCTCAGGTGAGGAGCCCCATGGCTGGGGTGGCACGCATCACACAGGGGATGCTCTGCCCGCAGGAGGTCAGGGCTCAGTGCCCAGGACGGCGCTGCAGGACACTCCAGCAGTGAACCAGAATGTTGGCATTGCCCACAGAGCTACCCAAAGACCTCCAACACCCACCCAAGGGATTTGTGCTATCTGGGGAGCTCTTCTCGCTCCTCCTCATCTCGGCGCAGCTGCCAGCACGAGCGACTCGGCTCCCCGTGGATTCGGTTCGTTCCTCGCCATCACCTCCTCTCCAGGGCTGTTCCTTGCCCTGCCAGGACTCAGGGCGAGAGGAGCCGTCACTTCAGAGCACGCCACTCACGGGCGGCGGAGCAGGAGCCGATCACGAACCCGCCCAGGGGCTGCAGCGTGACTCCCAAACCGAGCTCAGGAAAGGCTCAGGCACACGGAGGCGCCGGGAGAGCCGCGCTGGGGAGAAGGGGTGAAGGAGGGACAGTGTGATTCACCATCACCCCACCGTGTAGGAGGCTGTGCATGGTCAGTGGGGAGTGGGAGGCACCTCCGAAATGAAGGATCTGAGTGACATCCATGGTCTGTGTTTGTTTTTAGGAAGGCCACTCCCTGGCAGTGGTTACGGGGCAGCCTGGCAGATGAACCAGTCACTACCAGCAAAGTGAAGTATCTGCTGTCCTACAGCACAAATGTCACCCAGCAGATGCTCCTTAAGAGGAAAGGTTCATCTGCCAAACTTCAGAGCCTTTCATCCGCCTGGAGAACATTTCCCACCATGCTGATAACCAGAAGTTTCTGATCACACCAGTGGAGTGTGACAACAGAGATGATAAGGGAAGTGCTCTCACCCTCTAGCCAAGCCCTTCGACCTGCCTGGTGCATCTTGTCAACTGTACCATATTTTGGGGGGAGTCAGAGATGCAGAATTACCTTCTCAGTCCCTGCAGGCAATCAACTTGCTCCCCGAACCATGAGATATGATTGCCCTTATTACTTCAGCTTGCATAGCAGCGAGCCTCGTTAATGGTCATAAAATTATCCAGTCCTTATTTAAATCCTACAGGCGTCTGTGTTTCAATGACCTCCTGATGGTCTCTGGCTTTGCTCCAGGCTGAAGAAGCATTAGAAGGACCAGGAAGGAAAAACAGGCAGTGGGAGGATTAAAGAAAAAAAACCAAAACCACAACAAGCAACAGTCAACAAAGAGAATTCAAAGTGAAACAGGGAATATTAAAGAGAGCTCAATCAGTCAGCTGGAGAGTTCAAAAAAAACATAACCTGTCATGAAGAGAAGGAAGCAGCATCAGGTAAAATTAGCAACACTAATAAACTCATCAGCACTGGAGCCTGGGCCAGGAAACAGCACAGGGAAGATGAAGGGGTTGGTAGAGGTTTGATCCCATGTTGGGGAAGCAGAAGAAAACTTACACAACCTGAGGGAATGTGCTTTGGTGGAGGAATGTGGTTTGGGTGGAGACAAAAGACCTCCAGAAGCAAGAAACCGCCTTTGTGCTCCTTAACTTACATGGCAGCATTTTCTTTAAAGTGTATTTTTCTTCTGTTTTGTTCCTTGTACTTGCTCTGAGGGAAAACACGCACAGAAGGAAGGCTGCAGACACAGACACCGTGGGTGGAAGGAACAGGAGGAGCCGCTGGGGTGGCCTGTCCAGGGCTGGGCTTTGGCCAGTGATCTTTCTGGAGCAAAAATCTCCTCTTTCTTTTGGATAAAAGACCGTTCCCATGTCCTTTCAAATAACATCTGCAAACCCCCGGAGTACCAAAAGATTTTACAACAATAATCCCCCAAAAGAGAATCAAGAACTGGAAAACCCCCAAGCAGCCGAGAACTCCTTTAATGTAACCAAGCTCCAACACAGATTTCCATCAATTCTGCAGCAAACCTGAGTCATGAAATTAAAAGTAGCATCAGCATATTTCCTATTAGCTACGGCTCCTTTTTCAGAACAGATCATACATTCCTACCCTATTTTTCTAGACACTTGTGTCAATGCGATATCATCAGATGCCGTTCAGTCTTCTCTCTTAGCCTGAAAAAAGCTTTCCTGTTGGGAAGGATGGGATTTTAATATTTAAAAAAGACTTCGTGAAAAAGCTTTGCTGATTTTTTACTTATTTATTTATTTATTTATTTAATATCCCTCCCATGATCAGAGTGGGTGCGTTTTGTAGCTTTTAAATATCATGCAAGTTTTAGCAACGCTGCTATTAAACCCGAATCTGCTGTCACAGCAGGCAGCAGGAATGTGATTCACACCAGCACAGAGAGCCTGTTCCGTCCTCCCCAGCTCCTGTCCTTAGCTACAGTCACCTGGCATCAGACACCACATCATTGTTTTCCCAACATCTCTGAACAGCTAAAAGCTCCAACAGAACCAATCCTGCCCTGGCTGTGCCCTCTCCCACCCCGAGCAGCACAGCCCGACGGGGTCTGGCATCACCTCGGTGATGCCTGAGGAAGGCTCTTGCCTGTCACCCCCTGGGGTTTATTTTGACACGTCCGCCCATCAGCACAACTCACAACACTCTCAGCTGCCTCTGAGCCCACTGCTGGGTTGGAAAATGAAAAGGGCAGGTGCTGCTCAGTGTTTGTTTGGAGTGAGGGGCGGGGAGCAATGGAGAACAAACAGCAAGGCCGGCACTGCAGCTGTTCAGACACGGTGCTTCTCCTTCCACCCAGCGCCCTGCTTCTTCCATCCATCCCCTGCTCTGCTCCTGCCCTTCACTCTCAAGGAACCCAGCTCCATCATGGCTCCATGCTCTTCCCCCTTCTCCTTCCCTTGCTCCTACAGTGTTACATGGAGCAGATCCAGAACTAACACCTGCAAACTCCAAACTTCTCACAGCTCATCCCAGAAGGGTTTCCCTGGTTCCCTCTCAGGCATTGCACACTTCCAGGGCAACGCAAACAACACGTGACCACACCAAGAGCCAGGAGACACAAAGCAGGAGCAAAAGGCTCCAGGTTCAGAGATGTGCCCTTAGGAGAGGCACGAATCTGGTGGGACCTGCCTTAGCCCAGAGCTCTGCTGCCTTCAGAGTGTACGGCAGCACCCGACAGCTCCGTGCCCGTTCGGTGTTTGGATGTGCATACAGATGGACAGGGCTGGTTTGCAGGGGAGCAGTTTGAGTGAAGGGAAGCTTCAGGCAACACTGAAAACGAGACAGTGCTGTGATACACACACACTCATACACACACACTCCTGCAGCCATGCACCAATAAATCATACTTTACAGCCTACAGCACATAAACCCAGCGAGCGTGCACGGAAACCCAGCGAGCACACGCACGCTTGTGAGCGCTCCCGCCTCTCCCCTCCACCCAACTGCAAATTTATTACCCAGTTCCCAAGATTTTCTAAAAGGATTTTCCACAAACAGGGCTGGAGCTTTGCAAGTGATGAGCCAAACCCAGATGGGACTCGTGCCCTCACCACCTGGGGTGGTGGCCACTGGGATCTCTGTTTGCACTGCCCCAGGGGGCTGCACCCATGGAGGGGGGATGCAGGGAGTGGTGAACACAGTGGCAGTGCCTTTGATGGGCTGCCAAGCCCCTATAGCTCATAAAGGAAGGAGTAATCACTGCGAAATTCAGTGTCACAGTTACTCCCTGCAGCTCCCTCAATGGCTCAGACAAGCAGGATAATGACAGTGGCAGAGGTGGGAGCTGCCGTGGTGTCAGGTACAGCCATAGGTTTGGGGCTTCATCCTGAATTCAGTGTTGGAACTAGAAATGGGGGAGTCTCAGCTCCTCTTCTCCATGGCCCAAGTGGCTTTGCAACGGTCACACCTCCACATGAACAACTCCCAGGCTTCCATGTGTGAGCCTTAGAGAAGGCAAGCTTCCCAGAAGTCCCAGTTTCACATAGTGCCCCGTGAGCTCTCTGTGCAGCAGCAGAACGCCATGAGCAGGGCAGGGGTGCTGCTGGCCATGGCAGGACAGTCACCCAGCAGCTTCCCCAGCCACGGACAGGTGCTGCACCACGCCAGCACATCCAGCCAAGCACCCATCCTCACCACACACCTCTCCCAGCCACGCTGCCGTATTAAACTTAGTTGAACCAATCAGTCTTGCTGGGAGAACGGGGAGCAGAGCAGTAATTCACGTCTCCTCCCCACCGGAGGCGTCTCGGAAGCCTACTGTGTGTTCTCTCCCAACTTATTATCCTTTCCCTCTCGGGAGGCAACTTTCCAACGGGCAGAACATGTTTTCCCTTGTCGCTCTCCAGCATCGCTTCTCGCCTCACCTGTGTTTTGCTAAGATAGAGGGTTTATTGTAAACTTATTAATTACTTCATTTCTCCTGCAAGGAGCCAGGAGAAAAATTTTCCGCGGCAGGCAGGATCCGCTATTGTGTTGGCGGCGGAGCTGAATGCGGCTGACGTCATGATTCATTTTCCCCATGACTGGGGAAGGCGACTCTCCGTGCCACGCCGTGCATATGAATCAGGCAGCCTTCCCCTGGCACAGCATGCCCGGCAATTCATCTTCCACCAGGACTTCTTCAAGCAGAAGAGAAAATGACAAACTTTTGCTATTGCGCTTCCCTGCAGAGAGGAGGGCTGGGGAGATGGGGGCTGCGGCCTCCCCAGACCTCATGCTTGTCCCTTCATCTCTGATCTGGGGGTCGATAGCAGATGTTTTCTATGCCTGTAGACACATCAACAGGTGCCCACGTGACTCCAGCAAGCCTGGCCAACCCTGCAGTCACTGCAAGTATCTCAGCTAACTTTCTAGCCTGATCACTGCTACCTTCTCTTTGAGCTTAGGGAGGAAGTTCCTGCTGAAATCAGGAGGAAATCAATATACACAGAAGTTTATAGCAAACTGATTTGGTTTAAGGCAGTGGGGGTTGGAACTAGATGATCTCTAAGGTCCCTTCCAACCCAAACCATTGATTATTCTATAATTCTGTGAATGAGACTTGCCTGGAAAAACAGAGATAATGATGTCCTCCCTTTGCAAAGCACTACCAGCATCGGACCATTGATGTGCTCATCCTCTACATGTGGGAGAGCACAGCAAGGCACAGTGTGCATCCCAAAGAAGAGTCGTGCACCCAGTTTGGGAAGTGACACTTTATTGTTAAGACAGAAGAACTACATCCATTATAACACAAAATGTCAGGCTTCTGGGGATGCTCCACCCTCCATGGAGGCAGGGAGGAGGGACACTTCCCAAAACAGATACCCACAGGGTGGTGGCAGGCAGCAGGCTAAAGCCACCAGCACTGAACACAGCCCAGACTGCTCCCTTCCACTTTCTACAGTCCTGAGATAACCAAGAGCCCTGAAGCCTTGGTGAGGAACCAAAAGCATGGCAGTGACTGAGCCACAGAGGGGTCAACACAGGTAGAGGGGCTTCAAATGGCCATTTATGCTTATGCTTGTCTGCTGAGTGATGGCAGACTCAGGTCACTGATATCTTAAAAATAATTTCAACCTTGCTGAGTGATGAGATGTTTGCAAGAGCAAGAGACTTTCCCTGGGTCTCTGTCCTTGGGGACAAGCCCTTGGCTCCCATTAGAAGAGGACAACCACGGGGCAGGAAGCACCAGCCTCATGCAGGTTTGTCTTTTTGCTGGGGCACAGTTTTGGGGGATACCTTTGGGAAAAGCTGTGAGTGGTGATGCTGGGGGTCCTCAAACCAGCAGTTTCCACTGTATTCCCAGACACATGCTGAGAATCTGGGTAGTGATGAACACACGGCCCAGTTCAAAGGCAGGGATTGGATCCTGGCACAGGAGAGCCCTGGGATGGAGCTAGACTTGCCCTCCCACAGGAGGACAGTTACGCTTTTCAGAGGAATTGGTGGGATTTGTGACTCAGCATGAAAGAAGGGGAAAGAAGGAGTTCCCTGCAAAACAGAAGCAATCCCATACCACAAGTTAAGGGTGGTGGACATGAGAATTTTTCCTCACTACCTCAAGTGTCCTGCCCAGGAGGGCCAAACCCTGGCTGGCAGCTGGCAGCGGGACACTAAGCAATGGTCTGGCGGCTGAAGAGGTCGAGGGTGAGGGCGCTGAGGAAGGCTGGGATGCTGTCCTGGCGCAGCAGGTGGAGTTCGATGAGCTCCCGGATGGTTCGGGAGAACTCCGTTTCCAGAAGCTGCATTTTCCCCCCGGAGGAGCTGGAGGCCTAATGGGAAAGAAGAACAAGCCCATTAATACCAGAGGGTTTTAATTCACCTCCCGTGGCACAGGAGCAGCGTCACCCTGAAGCCTCCTTTGGCACCAAGGACGCGCCAGCTGTTTGGCACACGGCATTCCTGAATCCTGCATTCCAATGTCCCCATGCAGGACCCCTGTGTGAGCCTTCCCTGGTGACAGAGGTGGTGATGGGGAGGTGAGGGGTTTGACCATCCTGGAAAAAGCCAGCACAGAACAGGGGTGCCCACGTGAGGGTCACTGTCGCCAACACCACCCACGGTGGCGGGAGCTCTGCACAGGGGTTTTCTCTCCATGAAAACACTTATCCCTGAAGTCACACCACTTCTGTAGGAGGAAGCAGACCTGTTCCTGATTAACATAACTCCTTCCCCATGAGTACTGATCCACCCTGCATCCCTAAAGTGTTTAAACCAGCCTGGCAGCACACGGCCGAAACCTCCAGAGGAATTATTCCAGAGATGCTCTCAAGAAAATAAGGAAACTCAACATGTGGGAAGACATTACAAATCTCCTGTAACATATAAAACAAGCAAAAAAAGAGCTAAATGCAAGAGAAATAAGGAATGCTTGAAGCCTCTCCTGCCCCCAGAGGCACAAAAGCAGCTTGTTTATTAATAAACAGCAGAAACATCACAGTGCAAATGCTAATTTTTTTCCCCTGCTATTTTCCTCTTCAAAATTCTCCCATTCCTAATTGCTTTGCAGCTCTGCTTCCTGTCAGAGCCGAGGTGGGACAGCACAGGTGGTGCCAGGCACAGCCAGCAGCCCCCTCCTCAACCAAAGGATGCCAAGATCCAAAGTGGAGGATTGCCATGTGAGGGGAGAACCTGCAGAGAGCCCCAGGGAACCTGCTTCCTTCTGATTTCATGTTCTCAGGAGCCTGGACACATTTGATTATGAACTTTCCACATTTGGGTCCCTTGGGATTGTGAGGAGTGCAAAGTAGAGAGGATGCCCCTGTCATCCCCGAGCCAGGCAGGGGATCAAAACAAGGTTTCCACGTGGAAAACTGAAATCAGCTTTAGTTTAAAGCTTCATTTTGGCTGGGTTGTTTTTCAGCAAATCCTGTGCTTTGATCTGCTGCTTACTGGAGCCACCTGATGCCTCCCGTGCACCTGAGCTACCACTGAGGGTACGCAGATCAAAGAGGGAAGCGATGGCAGATGCAGGAGCCAGTTGGAGGCATCGGGAAGGACGTAAATCCCCATCCCACCTAAAGCCAGAGGTGCCATGCGAGGCTGTAGCAGAGCAGCAAGCACAGTGGCAGCAGAGCAGGTTTTATTTTGCAAATCCTCCCTGGATGCAGCTGATGGGAAGTGCCAGTTTTGGAGGAAGGTCCGAGTATTACGAATGCATCACTTGTGTCTCCAACGCTCTCAGCGCCGAGTTGGATCCATCTGAAATGGGAATTCAAGCTCTGTATGAAATACACAGCCTCCCTCGCAGATTTAAAACACTCCTTGGGCACAGAATTAATTTTCTAAGAATTTACAAGCAAATCCATTAATTGGTTTACTAGTTTAATTAATTAAAGTAAATTCCTTCAGAAATTTAGCATCCAGTGCCAGACCATTTGCTTGTGTTTTATGACCTCAGAAACAGAGCAACATAAATGTTTTAAATTTCCTCTACTTTGAGCTCACTGGTGTCGTGGGTGAAGGCTACATTTGAATATCTTCTCTTTTTTTATGAGATTAATGGTAGTTTCTCTCTACTATTCTTCATAACCAAAGTTTCCTCCTGCAGCAGAGGCAGAAGAATAATGTTCAGAGAAAGTTATGTGGACAAATAAGTGCTTCTGAGAAGATTGGTATTTCCCACTGAGTTTTCTCAGCTGTCAAGGGAGGCACCATCCTCCCTCTCACCCCCACGGCCTCTGTCTCCCCAGGAACTCCAAAAAATCAAAGAAAACCCCCAAATGCTTACAAACCCCAGACATCTCACCCAGGTTTCTTATGACTGCTTCTGTAACAGGCACAAGGCAAGAAGGCAGCCACTTGGAGAAAAAGCAATTCTTCCTCTGCTGGGAGATGTTTACATGTGAACTCAGAGGATGGATGCACTTGCAGTGCAGCTCATTCAATCTCACACTGCTTTTAAAAAAATGGAAAAACTATTTTTTTTTTCTTCCCTAGGAGTGTTTTAAAATTGCTATCATTGTTACTTTTCTTATTATTTGTTTTTATTGCTTTTTTTCTTCACCCATCTGCTCATAATGTAGTATAGACTGGGATATATAGATAGATTTGCTGCTTTGGGTTCAACAGCGGGAGTAACTCTGCAGCCTGTGCTTTACAAATAAAGTGATTATATGAAATAATAGCAATATGTTCCCATTAATTCACAGGATTTCTTTTCAAAAGGCAGCCTGCACCCTGCCTGCTGCACTCGCTGGCAGAGAGGGAAGTGCCCAGGGCAGGAACAGGAGCGAGCAGGGGATCATGGCAAGGCAGGGGGATGCACAGGGGTGTGCAGGAACACCGAGGGGGAGCACATGGGGGGGATGCTCTGCTGAGTGAACGCTGCAGGGTCTGGTGTTTCACACCATTCTGGATCAATGCAGAGCATGCCTGTGACTCCAGCTCTAAAAACTGGATTTATGAAAATAAGAAAAGTGAAATTTCCAGTGGTTCAAAGCTGCAAGGGCACTCGAGTCCTCCTCTTCATGTTCATAGCTAGAATTCCCTCCACCCATTTTTAATCAATTTTTTAAAATTAAAAATAGTCTCAACCCTCAAAGGCAAACCCCTGGACACAACTCCTGCTGACAAGAACTTGCAGGTGCCAGCACAAGCCAACTATTCACAGCACACTCCATGTAATGCAATCACCATTCACTCTGCTGATGCATTCCCTAAAATTCTAAGTTTAGATGAAGCCAAAAGCCACCCCAGCCCATCTAGGAATAAAACACAAAGCTGAGAGGAACATAAACAAGTGTCACTGATCCATGGGGACAGTCCATGAGTGGGAATGGGGTGGAAGAGACCAGAGCATGTTCAAACCCAGCCCTGACTGCTCTGTGCCCAGCACTACTGACTCCATTGCTAGAGTGTGTTGTTGCTCTTAAAGAGAGGGGCGAAAGAAAAAAGCATCAACATTTAGAGTCAAACTGAATACATGGGATCAAAGGAAAAGCTGGACCTGTGAACATCCCCATCCACCCCAGAGTCAATGCATAGAGGAGACAATGCCAGAGGACACTTTGGGGACCACCATCACGCTTCACTCCCCCTTCCCCCTCTGCGCTGAGCCAGACAAGTGCAGTGCTTCACTGGAGATGTAAATATTCCCTCCTCAGCCTCAGTTTCCCAGAGCACAGAGCAGCCTGGGATGCTGAAGCTGAGCAATAGGAGAATGCCATCTCTCAGGTACTCTGTACATAGCCCTATATTAGTTTCTTCTAATTCATGGGAAAAGTCTGTGTGGCTCACTAAACTACCAAGATTCAGGTCTCTGTTATGTTTTATTCAGATCTCAAATACTTGCAAAGGGAAAGATTTCAGCTTTCACTAAGCTCTGTTGCCAGTTCAGTCTGATTTAAGGACTGTGGGGACCTTTTCTAGAAAAGCAAAGGAAATCACTCTTTGCCCAGTCTTACTGCACACCCAGCTCTGCTGGGCTGGGTGGGATGTGGCTCTGGCTGTAGATTTGAAGGGTGACACCCTGTTTGTCTCCTCACAGGCTGTGCTACCCCACAGCAACCAGATCAGGGGGCAGACCTCTCTGTATTGTAAACCACATCAACACTGGTCTATTTAGCACAGGACAACATGAACTTGGAGGAGCTGCTCTGAGAAAGGAGCTGTTAGCATAGCTGTTTCTTCAGGGGAATTGAGATCAGCAGCCGCCTGCCAGAAGGAAACATCATAAATCTTCCTCTTAACCCTGGAAACTGGTAAATTATTCAAGGCTTTATAGTTCAGATATACATGTAAAAATCTCTCAAATAACCACCAAGGTGGTAGAAAAGCGGGTTCTTCTCTCTGACAAGTAAGGAGCAGACAATGCAGATGATGTGGAGGAGCAATAGGCATTCCCAAATGTCCCTCTTGGGGGACAGACCTGCAGCTGGATGAACTGGGCTCATAAAACTGCAACATATGGACTGTCACAGGGTCTCTCAACTACTGCCACTTCAGTGTAATATGTACAGGACTTCTGTCTGCGCTGGTCCTGCTGAGATGGCTCTTTGAACCCATGCTGCTGTCCTGAAAGCCAAGACCCAGCATTTCCTTCTCTGCTTCTCCCAGCAGCTGAGGGGCAGCTATGTGAAAAGTGTGACAGCGTCTCCTTTAGTCACTCACAAGCTACCATGGTGTGGTTCAGAAGTGCACTCTCACCCAGATACACTCAGGTTTATACCTGTTTCTTATTCTCTCTGACATATTTTGGCAGCTAAAAACAATGGCTCCAAAAGTGCCATCCACTATAAACTGGCATGCAGCATGACTTTAATCACACAAAGGATGCTTCTTGAAAAATACAGGTTGGGCGTAAGACCCAAGGTTATATAGACCTTCAGACACTGGAATAAGACTGAAAGGAGGGTGATTGCATGCCCCAAGGAGAGAGCTGCCATGGGGATGTGGTATCATGAGAAAGTACAGAGTAGAAGTGCAGAAACAGGGAAAAGAGGGTTTCGGCATTCTATACAGCTTAAGGTTTTCAACATGAAGTGAGGACATTCTACCTCTGATTTCCACACTGAGAAAGCACAGCTGCCTTTGGGGATGCAATCCATGCAGGACACGTGTTCCTGCAACTTCAAACACACACCTCCAGTGCCGCAGGTGGAGTTCTGAATGGGTTTTGGCAAGCTGACAACAGGGATGGTGGAGCTCTGTGCCAGGCACAGCAGGCGAGACAGTTGTGTCTCAGCTTGGGAACAAAGGAGGTTCAAACACCTCCACAGAGTGAGGAAGGATGAAGTCCTGGGCTTTGGCAGGGCTGCCAGAGCCACCCCTTGGCGTGGTGACAAACCTTTGCTTTGCAGATGCCGCTTGGCCACGCTCTATGGTAGACAGTGCTTTTCCAAGGCTAAGATGCAGTAGGGGTCAAAAGGAGCAAGTGAATCATTGCCCGGTGACATTTACCCAGTGAATGTATCTCGAAGGCCCCATCTCATCTGCTCTGCTCCTTCCATAAATCACTGTCCGTGCTGTGTCCCCACGGACGCCGGCTCTGAGCACGCACGGCAACCAGCCCTGTGTGTGCTGAGGGAAGGGGCACCACGGCTTCCCACCCAACGCTCCACACAGAGCTTCTCCCTGCTCTGTGCAGGCTGCTCCAGCACTGTGGGCGGTGCTGTGGCCTCTGTGCCCCAGTTCTCACTGCCTTTTCCCTTCTCCTTGTGGTGTTCCCCACCCTACCCTGAAGAGCGCTGTGCCATCCACTCCAGTGAGGGTTATGCACATCTCCCCACCAGATCGACCCCTTTGGCAATCTGCCTCCATCACATGAATTCCTCAGAGCTCCTCTTCATGTGGGGCAGTCAATCCCTCTTCCCAAAGCCTTCACGTGTCAGCAGAAGCCCTCAGGCTTGGCTCTTCCACCCGATCACCTCCCGAAAGCTCCGCAGCTCTATTGCCGTGTGTGCCTCGGAGCCTCGGGCACACCGCTGGTCCTGAAACCCCCTCAGCGCCCTGACACCTTCCCCACGGCACCCACGGCCTCCCTCAGCACCCACTAACACACACAAACCCTGCCACAGCCCAACAAACCTATTTGAACATTTCCTTTAAGAAGCTGCTGGCTCTGACCTTTAAATGAGAAAATCCTTTTGTTTCTGCCTCTTGCCTCAGATGCCAAGATTTTTCTAAATGTCAAAGGCCTCCTTGTCCACGTGCAGATGTTGAGGGGGGAAGCAGTGATGCTGAATGGGCTGGCACCCTCTCTCTGGGTCTGCAGAGCTCATAAATCACCACTTCAGATCACCCCAGACAGACAGACAGACTCAGGGCAGCCCACCATGCACAGAACCAGCCAAAAAACTGGAGTGCCCAGAAAAAAACCAAGGAAAATACGTGTGTGTGTGTGTTTGTGTGTGTGCACATGCAGAAACTGCCTGCTGAAGTTATAACAACCCAAACACGAGGTTTTGAGATTTAATTGCTCAAACTTGGCTCTCTCGGGTGATGATACATTTATCAAAATACCCCAACTGAGTTATGCCTCACCAATCAATCTCTCCTAAGCATCATGCACTGCTCAAATACCAGGTCCCCAGGTAGCCTCTAAATCACTTTAATTACAGGCCGTTCATTTAAAATTAGGGAAATATTAAGGGAAAAGAAAAAAAAAAAAACCAACACAAAATTGAACCACTAGACCTGCTTATGGCTGGAAATATTTATGAGGTTATTTACCAAACTGTTTACTGGGTTCCTTCTTTTTTTCATGGCAACTGGCAGGTTCCAGCTGGCCTGACAGGACGCCTGCCCATTGTGGCTCCCGCAGGATGTGCAGCATTTAATCAGTCAGGTCACCTCCCTTTCACAAATGACCACTCCTTGTCTGCAGCAAAATTTCCCCCCAATTTAATATCCTCATTGTAACCCAAAGAAGAAGAGCACTTCTTTATAATAATTGTTTCTTGCCGAGACCTCTGACCTCTGTGTCACCAGCTTGGTATATAAAGTGAATTTATGAGGCAGACAGGGATGGATGCCTGTAAAGGGCCTTCCAGGAAATGTAATGAAAAAGCTGCTTTTAGCTGCTGAGCAAAGAAAACCAAATGCCTGGCAATGCCAAGAAGAAAATTGAATGCTGGGATGGGGTAAGTGAGAAACGGCCCTGTGTGCACTGAGATTTATAGCAAACATTTCCTTTCTCTTTCTTATTATTCAACACTGAGATGAACCACAACCCCAGAATGTCTTTGGAACAAGAGGTCAGCTCGTATACTTCTATCTTAATCAGAAACACGACCCAGGCACTGTGTACACGAGTGGCAGCAGCGAGGGGGTCCTGGATGCTGCACCAGCTCCGCAGCAAAGGAACGCAGAGCGGGGTGTGCTGTGCCAGCTTCTCCCCACAGCTCCCTGTTTTGATCTAGGTGAGCTCTCCTGCACCTCACGTCAAAAATGAAACGTGAAAAAGAGCAGGGACATCTGCTGAAGGGCTGCACCCCTCTCCATGGGGGAAACCTGCTGGTGTTAATCCTGGGGGACTCTGCGCAGCAGAGGGCGAGTCAGCACCTTCTTTCAAAAGGTTTCTCCTACAGGTTAATGCCCTTTAGACTGTCAAATGCGATGCCATAAAAATAAGATCAAAGGCTTTAAAGTAAGGGAAGCATATTTTTTGATTCATACTATTACTATTTTATATCTGAATATTCCTATAGAGCTTTTCATCCTGGAAGACAGGCCTTTGAACTGCTGTGATTTCACCTATCACTGAGGAACAACCCCCGGGGTAAAATGTGACAGCTATTATCAGGGTGCATTAATGTTACTGAACAGTTCAGGACAGACAGAGACAAATACATCCAATTTAAATCATAGGTTTGAAGAACTACTGCTCAGTGTGGATTAATACCCATGCATTTTCCAAAAGTGCTTTGAGTGTTTTTAGAGAACAAGTGCTGAAACTAAAATTCCCTGTCTCATCTGTAGGATTCATTCAGGCTCCCATCATTATGCTTCAAATGGAACATTGTCAAAGAGGGAAGATGGCAATGTAAATGATTCACCCATACTACCTACTTTTGCATCCCATTCTGATGGGATGTCCAAACCAGCCACCAAGGAGACTCACCCTGTGGAGATTTGCTGAGGTGATACCTAAAAATGGTTCCACTGAACACATGGCTGGTGAGAGTAAATCACAGCAGATTACTCACATCACAGAGAATGGAAAATCACATGGGATGTCACTCTAAACTAATACTGGCAGCCAGCTGTAGTCGGAGCTTGAGGTCATAAATTATAAGTTTTTAACAGACTCAGATCCGCTAAATAGTGTTCACCAGCCAAACATGCTTATAAACATCAAGCATGGAGGAGTAGAGGTGGGAACAAGGCACAGAGCTCACAGAATTTTTCCAACCCCATTCCACATAAAAACCCAAACTACGACATTAAGCCTTTAAAGCCAATACCTCCACAAAATCTCAGGAGCTTTACAAATCAGAGTCTCTCCTTGATACGCAGTGAAGCTGTGCCGATCCCCCAGCCATGGCTAACTCTGACCTACAACAAATCCCTTTGGAAAGAGCAGCCAAACGCGCGTTATCCCAACTGCTGTCACACCACGCGCGGCAGGGATGGACTGCTCCAGCAGCCCGGCTGCAGCTTCCCAACCATCTGCGAGGTGACCGTGTTGGACTGGTCAAGCTGCAGAGTGAGTAGCTAACAAGCATTAACAACATCTAGCCCATGTGTTCTGTCTAGTAAAATGCCAACCCATCTGTCTGTAACATCAGCGACTCCGTAGAAGCCATATGCAGGAGAGACATAAATTAGGGAGAGAAAAAATCTCCCGTTACTTTCTCTGCAGTGACTCTGCAGTTGTCACTGGGAATGCGAGGGACTGGGTGTTTTTTAAGTTCTCTTTTCCCAGCCAAATCTCAGGCTCATGTAGCTCTCCAGCCCTGCCAACCAGAGGCAGTTTCTGGTCTGCACCTGCCCCTGGTGAACACAAAGAGAAAAGTAGCTGCAACTCAAACCAGGTTCCAAACCGCTCCCCCAGGAGAGCCAGAAGAAGACAGACAACTTGAGGGAGATACCAGGGACTGGCAAGTGAACCCAACATACAAGAATCCCTCAGTTAGACAGGAGGCTCATTAACCAGCCAAGCTGCTTATCACATTCCTCTCCATCCCCCTTGCTGGAAGCTCTCTGAGCTGGAAGGAACGGAGGAGCAGTAAACCAAGAACACGGAGTTTCCGGAACATGAGAAGGAAGCACCTATGAGAGAAATGCAAAAATAAAAAAAAAAAAAATCATCTGTGTGGGCTGTAATTAAGACGGTCTGTTGCCAAGGCAGGAGATACTGCACTTGTGAACTGCAGCCGGGAGCATGAGGTCTGTAAGAGAACACGAGCAGCAAAGTTTCCAAACCCTGCATCAGTGAGAGACGTCTGGAACCACGGAGAATTTTGACGGCAACTTTTGAAGCTGCGGCGTTGCCTGGGAGATAAGCACCCCCTCCCCAGAGCAAACCACTGCTCCCCAAGAGGCAGAGCTTGCTGGAGCCTTCATCCCTCACTGAGTCACACCAGACACGCACCATTGCGCTGCTTGGCTGCTCCTGCTTCATGGTCCTGCTCAGAAGCCTCTGCTTTCCTGTCTCTGGATTAGAGCAAATCAGCAGTAAAACACAAGACTCCCCTCTGAAGTGCCTGCACATGACACTGAGTGAAAATAGGTCATACAGACTCCAGGACTCACCAGCTGCCAACTGGAAGTGAATCCCTGAGTTTGGGAGCTGGGCATCTCACTTTGCATGAGATGGAGGGAGAGTGCCTGGGGCTGGGAATGGTTAAATGAGCAGAGGACACACGCCTGGGAGGCACATCTGGAGTGACTGCTACTCTGCCACACTGCAGATGCCATCATGTGATTACTACATTTATCCTTATCATCTTTTTGGTATCCTTCTGGAAGACTTGCCATAAGCAGGGTGGATGGAAGGCTACAGAACTGAACAAGGTCATGTGACCAGTAATGGCTCGAGGGACTGTAAGAGATAAACTTAATGACAAGCAGACAATTAGACCTTCAGCTCTGTGGCTCAGGGATGGGGCAGTATATGGAGCATGCCCGTTCTCGGCTCATTGAGTTTGCAAGGCTTGTGGGGGAAGGAGTAACAGATGGACCTGATGGCAGAGTACAGCTGAAATTCTCACCATGTTTATTCATTACCCTCTCCTAGCTCTTGTTTGTCATAGCCTGGCACCCCGGGCTAAAACGCAAGTTCAAGCCTTACATCAAGGAAATTGGTGACACGTATTAGTCACCTCTGCATAGAGCCAGCGCTGCGCAGACCAAAGCCACCGCTCATCTGAGAACAAGAAGAATTGGTCAATAATTACCCCTTCCTGTGGGACCGTGTGACTTGCTTACAGTTATGATCTACCAAAGTGGAATTTAAGCGTTGGCTCTGGGAATAGCGTTAGTGGCCGTTGCAGCATCAATAACCAAATGTCACAGCGTTAGCGCGAGCTGAGGAAGGTGCTTTTACTGCTCCCGCTTTTTTGCTGGCTCACATTTTCTTCGTTTTTCTTCATTTGAAATCGCTGCCATCAGCACGGCTGTCAGCAGGACCAAAGTAAGCCTGAGTTGTCAGTACCCAGAAAGTCAAAGAAGGAAGTTGATTCTGAACGTGCAAAATTATTTTCTTGTGTCCTCAAGAATAAGTTTTAACCCTTAGCAGCTCACAGCCCCACTGTGGGGAAGCACGTTTCTCAGACTGCCACAAGTAGAAGTTTATACTGAGAAGAGATGTTATTATTTTTTAAATGTCAGCATTTCTTTCTCAACTTCAAGACTTCTGAGTTCACGGAGCTGATGGTTACCAGTAACTCTGTTTGTGGAGTTACTCAACCAGACTTGTAGTCGACAGGCAGGAAACCTTGAAGAACAAGATAGTAAGGAAGCCAGGCACCTGGCCTGTGCAGGTTGAGTATATCCAGTTTTCTTGAAATGGGCTTTTAATGGTAAAACCCAATGTGAAACAGAGACATAGGACTCCTCTCTCCTTGAGCAGGAGAAAGAAGAAAGCCCACGGCTCAAGAGACAGAGGCTGCAGCTAAGGAGTGAATAAATAGGAAGATTTCAGTATTCACTGAAACAGTAGGAGAAATTCTACTGTAACCCCTGGGGGGACACTCAGCCCTTTGGGCTATGATGCATTTGCTGAAAGCTCCTGCTGTGGCCGCCTGTGCTGTCATTTGGCACTAACCTCCTGCAGAACATGGCAAGACAGCACTGCTGGTTCTCATGTCTGGATGAACATGCTCCTCTCCCTGAAGGGAAAAGGAGAGGCTTTGTGTTTAGCGAGTGCACCATGTTCAAGCAACCTCCAAGGAATCTGCCTGGGGCCCTGGGCCTCTCCATCTGACACACATCTGACTGGCTGTCTCTTCCTGCTGGTGTTCTCCCACTGATGTGCTGCCATCCGCCAGTCAGCTCCTTTTGCTGCAAGTGCAGGGAGGGGAGAAGAGATTTATGCAGACACCATGTATGCAATTATGAAAACAGAAGACAAGACACCCGGATATCACACAAATTGATGCATTTTTGCTGGCAGGCTTTTTGCATGATCCAGTAACAGCTGTCATGCTCCAGCTTCTCTCATCTGAGCTCTGCTACCACTTCAGCATCCTTCCACATCCTTTAAGAGGGCTTCCTTCCCTTCCTGGTGCAGCCTGCTCCAGATGCCACAGCAAGGCGGGCAGTAGCGTGGGATGCAAAGGGGAGACAGCACGGCTGCTTTTCATAGCAGCACTGAAATGAAATGTTCACTTCTTTAGGCAAGATGCTGCTCATTAGCAATGACCTCCAGGCATGCAAGCTGCTCAACCAGCAATCTCTCCCACTCTGGAGCTCTTTAAAATTTGCCCTTTTCCTGTGCCAAGTCTTTCAGCAAGCTTCCCTAAAGCCCAGTAGTGATCTGCAGAGATACACACACACTGCCCAGTGCTTTCTGGAGAAAGGTGGTGCAGGGGCTTTCTGGAAAAAGGGGAGCTGGTATGGAGCTTGGACTTCATGGCTTGTCCCCTACTCAGCATAGCATTAAGGAAAGGAAAGGACAAGCCTACAAGTTTCCCTGCCAAGTCAGCTCCTGCTGTGAACTCTAAAGCCTGGGAGCCTGTTAGTGCCCACATCCTCCTGTTTTCAGCACTCCATGCTATGTTTGCTTTTGTAAATAGATTTAACCTTTCTAAAATTAACAACAGAAGAGAACTTCTTTTGGCAGAACACCCGTTTTAGAAAGATGGAGGAACACAACATTTTCCAAACACTTGAAAACTGCAGACTGAAGATATGTGTTAGTCTCTGCAGTGCATGCTGGTTTTGCTCATTATTCTGAATGCTAATACATTAATAGATCCTCTCCTGATTAACGGCTGCACTAGGCTCTCTTTCTAGGAACACATATGGCTCCTTCTTGCCACAATATTGGAATAGAGAGCCAAAATATTTAAACATTGACACTAAAAAAAGATTTTTATCACCCCCACCCTGATGTAAATAACTAAGGCTGGAGCCAGCTCTTAGCTCTATATGCCTATCTTTCAAAAAGTCCTTAATCAAATATGAATGAACTGGCTGAGGCCCATTTGAAGTAATTGGGCTGTCTGTGGTTACAACGCTGCAGCAACAAAGCCACTGTGACATCCTCTCATCCCACGGGATGCTCTGGGTCTGGCTGAAAGGAGCACATACGAGTTGGGGTTTTAGACCCAGGTGTGTGTGCAGGGGCTGGTTCTGCCTGCAAGAAAAGGGAGCACATTTTTTCTTTCCCCACACCTGCAAGGTTAAAATATTGTCCTGAATTAAGATGATTTTCAGGGGACTCCAAATGCTTCTCTCCCAGATGTCTACACTCAGCAGCGTTTATCCCACCTGCTGAAGGACACGGGAATTACCCAGCACACAGCCCAGAGGGTATGGTAAAAATTCTGGTAGCGTATATCGGGCTTGTTTGGAGTTGTAGGTCAATTGCCAATACAGAATTGCCTAAAAGATCTGTTCCTCCCTCACTTTTTCCCATGCTGTGCCATTACCCTTCCTCTCAGCCATATGTCCTGCACTAATCCTACCTGTCTAGTGCCATCAGCTGCTAAAATAAACAGCAGTTCCCACTTGGTGCTGTTTGCCCTGCTGCTGATCAGACCTGTCACTGGCTAAGAGTGACACAACCAGACTGCTAGCAAAAGCCTGAAATTAAAACAAACTCTTTCTACATTTCAATGAGTGAGACCTGCAAGGGGAGGGACTTCAGGTTTGTACTCCAGAAAACACTTATCACTACAGAGCTGAAACACGGTGTGAAAATAAAAGCCCTCAAAACCTGCTTTCACACATTCCCCAGCATGCCCAGAGGTGCTCCTGCTATGACCCACCTAACAATGCTCTTGAGAATTGTTTTCACAAGCAAAAAAACACAAACAAAACAGCAAAAGAGTCAAGAAGTATTTCTTCAAATGCCTCCAATTTAGGCTGTGCTCTAAATACATTGTAGCAACAGCACTAATATATACTCAGATGTTACAGAAGGCAACAGGAAAATACCTCAGCAAACACTGAGCTGCAATGCAGAGCAGGTCCTGACTTTGGTGTCGGGATTATTTGCGATCACTGACCTCGTCCTGCTCAACCAGACTATTTTATAACTCAATTACATTTATTTCTGTACATGTAGATGTACATGAGATACTTAACATTCTTTCTTGTGCAAGAACCAGACAGAAAGCAGAAGATGCAGATGAGAAAACAAGCGGATGAGCTCCCTTGGAGGTTTCATGGACAAAGATGTTTAAACGAAGTAATTTAAAACCAGAAAGAACCTCCCAAACAAAGTGCTTCTAAGCATCTCATTTCACTTGCTTGTTTTCAACTACATTTGAAAAAAAACCTCAGAGGGAACCAAACCACTTTAGCTGCTGCTTCCTCGTTCCTGATGTCCTCTGGAGAACATCACCAACCTTTTTTCCTACCAGTTACACACCAAAATTTCTAGAACAAGGAACTCTACAGCAGCGAGGAGAATTGAAAAACATTATGTAGTCACGGCTTGTCACACCTCTGAAGGGCAGGGAAGCACCAGCACGGCCTGAGACTGACAGGCAAGAAGAAATGGGCTTCCTACACCATCAGAGCAACAAAGAGCCCAAAGGATTCGGAGCTCGAGTCTTGCTTGCCTCCTGTGCTGCAGAAACCAGAGCTTTCCCAAAACACGGGGCTGCAGGGAACGTGCAAGATGTGGGATTCAATTCTGCAATAATCAGCCCCAAACTCGGCGGCACGGTGCGGGGAGGGAGTGCCCCCAATAAAGCCGGCAGTGATGCCCAGGCACCTGCAGCATCCCCTGGGCACAGCCCCAGCCAGGGCTCAGCCTGCCTCGGGAAGGGCCCTGCAGTGTGCACAGGGCTGTTCCAGCCCAACAACCAACCCATTCATCCCCATGACTGCTCCATTCAGGACGAGCTGACACATCCTTCCCACAACAGAACCCTGCAAATGATTTTATTTAACCAGGAAAACAGATTTGTGTTGTTTCTAAAGACAAACAAATCTAGTTTTGGCTGCAGAGGGCCGAGCTGGGCCCCTCTCCGTGCCAGTAAAAGCATCAGGATTGTGGAGGAGACTTAAGAGACTGTGTTTACTTTCAGTCTCCCATGGATCATAACTGAACAGAAAAAAAGGGCTCACACAGCACAACAGATCAGGCTGTAACTGTAAAGGAGTTCAACACTTTGGAGGTTGTTTCTCTCCAGCTCTCAATGAATTTTTTTGAATTCAGCGAAAGATTTCCCACAGTTTACTGGTCTGCAGTGAGAGTGGGGCATTTTGGGGAGAGGATGGTGAAGCAGATTTCATAGAACCACAGAATAGTTTGGGTTGGAAGGGACCTTGAAGATCATGTAGTTCCAACTCAAGTGGGATGCTGCCCACTAGATCAGGTTGGTGAAGGAAGATGCCATTCTTTATTATTTTGTCACTTTTCAGCACATACATGGCCCCAAATGTGGCTGAGCTCTGCCCAAAGATGCAAATATAAGCGTTTCTGTGCTGGAGGTTCCTGCCTGTGTGCTTCAGACAAAAGGGGAATGGGGAAAGAAGAAGAGAAGCAATCAAAAGTGCCCAGGGGCACAAAGCAGGTTGGCAGCAGAGGCAGGAGCCACAGACAGATCCTGCAAGGCCCCCCAAAACACCCAGGCTGTGGGGAAATCTCTGCTCCCTGGTGCAAAGGCAGAGGAGGATACAATGACATGGATTTATCCTTAAGCTGCTATGCAGGGAGGCACAATTCTTTACTTCATAGTGCCCAGTTATTTAACCTTAATGCTCCACTGGCATTATTTTTTGTATGGAATGTTACATATGTGTCTGTCTACAAATTTGCAGTGTATAAATAGCACGGATCGGAGGTGACCTTTAAGTTTGTGCATGTGGAGATTCATGCAGCATGAGGGCTAGCTGGGAGGATGAAGTCATTAAGATATGTTCTCATCTGAAGTTACTTATGAATTATTTGTAAGCTATTTTCTCACTTATTTTGTTATAATACCCCCACATCCTCACTCACCAACCAGTAAAAATAGCTTACCAGTGAATACACGTTTCGGAAGTCTGTTTGCCTTTTCTTCCTTTGTGCTGCAGCTGCTGTTGCCATGCTGTCGTTGCTATGTTTTCCTTTTTCTTTCTTTTTCTTAAGAAGGGAAAAGGAAAAAAAAAAATCTATTCCCTAAACATGCTAGACTCAGTTCATGGAACAAAATACCTGAGGTAGAGCCTAGAGAAATATAACACAATCTGGCTGAAAGAGCATGGTTTATGAGTAGAAGAAAGCCTTTTTGACACTAATATACAGATTCTTCTCTGAAAGAGTTAATGAAACCACAAATATTATTTAGATCAGGTAAAGATCACTAAAAAAGAGTATTAATATGGTTACAAAATGGTCAGGGAAAGGTAAAACTCCATGCCAAAGAGGTTCATAAGAAGGCAGAGGGGAAAAAAATGATTTAAAAGAGTAGATATGGCCAAGTCTCATCTGGAAGACAAGACAATGAAGTTGCTCAATAAGCTTGTTAAAACAGTTCTTAAAGCTTGAAAGGTAAAACTTGTCTCTGTGGGACAGCCCTGAGAAATACAAATGCTTTTTCCAAAGGCTGCAAGTCCAAGGTGGAAAATTTGGTTCTGGGCTGTGGGTCGCAGGTTGCTGCCTTCTGCCTCTGGTCCCTGTATGAAGAGCAGGCAGAGTTTGCCAGACTGGGGTTGGGGCTCAGCAACTAAGTTCTGAAAAGACAGTTTGGGTTGCCCATTCCTTCTTTGTCTCTCAGCTCCAGAGGAACTTGGATGATTCTCCCATCCTCAGTCCCCTGCCAGTCTCCGTGGAGGACCGTGGAGAAGAGTTGGCAACACGATGACAAGAATCGATAGTTTCAGCCCAACTACTGATGATTTAGAGCACAAAAACCCTCTGTGAGATGGCAAAATGACTTGGGTGGCTTAGGAGTGTGGAGAACTGTGACGGAGGACCTGTGAAATTTGGGTCACTGGGCTGGTCTACAGCAGAAGAAATTCGATACAGACGAGTGCAATGTAGCACGTGTTGTTCTGCCAATTTAAAGGACTCTTAACACGCTGATGTGTTGGAAAGGATGTAACCTCTCAGGAAAATAAAAAGCCAAGTGCCACCGTGGCCAACTTCTAGACAATTTCTCAGTGTACAGTGTCACTCAAAACATCAAGCAAAATGTAAGAGTAAAATGTGTTTGAAAATAAGGCTGGGAGTACCATGTCATGGTTTTATACAGGTTGAGAGCATGTCCCCTTCTGAGCAGTGAGTCAGCCTTGGTGAGTTCAGTACAACACGAGGGCGAAAGATAAATTAGGTTTTCCTTGTCTGAGGCATGTGCTGTTTAACCTGCCTTTCTTCTCATCACTGGCTGCATCCCGGGGTCACCGGGAGAAACATTAAGGGCTGCAACAATTTACTGCAGAATTAAGACAGGCAACAGTAAACAGAGGATGGGCAGGGTGGTGAATTCTGAGTCAGATGTTATACTAGAAAAGAGACTTCCAGTATTTCAGGTACTCTTCAGCCATTACCCTCCTTGACCAAGGAGGGTGAGAGTTACAAAGCGCAGCTGGATTCAAGATGTCCCTTTCTCTTTACAAAGTTTGGGTGCATTAGCTGCCATTTTTCTTCATGGAAAACCAAGTTTCCACAGGTCAAAAATCCTCCAGCCCTGACCTGAGTGGGGCAGGGGTGCTACTCCTGACTGTGAGCTTAAAGCACAGCTCGCTCAAGACCAAAGTCATTAACTGCGTGTTAATTACTCCTGCATTTCCCCACACCCTGTCAGTCCCAGACTTTGGGGTCTGACAAAAACCTCTTCCCATGAGGACTGCCACTTCCAGCCAAGCCAAAGAAATCACACAGAGCTACGTAGTCCCATGATTAAGAGCTGTGAGTCAGGAGCTTCCAAGTTTATTCCTCACTTTGAATCCCAGCATGAACTACACAAGTAGCATCATTTCTCTGCATCTCAATATCCTCACCCTCCACTAGAACTAATAACAACTCCTCCACTGAGCAGCCCTGCTGTGAGAATCAATTGGTATTTGTAAAGGCCTTTGAGAAATGTAAGGCACAGTCTGTATGTGAAAATTATTGATATGATTCATTACCAGGCATTCATACTCTATTTATGCAACTCCCAGTCTATTACTAAATATATTGTCCATTTGAATATTGAAATCACTGCTGCTAGTAATTTCTCCTAATGTTACACTGGTCTTTCAGAGGTAGCTTTTTCGACTTGAATGGGAGAATTGTGGAGGCAGTGAAAAGGGGAACAAATGCCAGAAGAGGAATTTAAAAAAGGACAACAGCTCTGTGCAGGCTTCATGGAAAACAATAAAAAATCCATTTAACAAATAACTTTGTGCTAACACTTTCCTGATTCCTCTTCCCGTTCTCTTTTTCCCTCAGCTGAATTTGTGTGAAAATCTGATCCCCATTAGCCTGTGTCTGCAAGATGAAAATGAGCAAACCTGAGTGCATTGTGTCTCTCCAGACAGACCACTTGCTCCTCACACATGAGCTCGGGTGATGCCTGAGACCCTCTTTGGGACCAGTCTCCTCTTCAGAAACTGCTGAATCCATCTCTGTCCAAACCATCATCCTCCAACCCTCAATCACCAGCTCCAACTTTCCCCAGCCTTTTTCGTTGCCATGCTGCTGAAAGCAGCAAAATCTGGGACTACTTGGAGGGTTTCTGAGAAGAGAGAGCATATGTCTATACATTATATATTTATTCACACACTGAGACATGTTCTCACTCCCGAGACACACACGGTATGTTCCGACTTTCTCACTCCAGCATGTTTTGCAAATCTCTTCTCCACCCCCTCTATTCCCCTGTTTCACTTTATCAGTATCTTGTTTAAGGGAAATGCTGCTTACTGTAAACTGGCAACGTTAACATCAGGTCAACAGACCATTTATTAAGATGCAGCTGTGGGACAGGGAGTGATTGGGCACAGCTATTTTCCTGGCTCAGCTTCTTTTCCTTCCAGTTGGAAAATTTATTTCCTTGCTGTGATCCTTCTACTCACTCTTGGTGCTGACAAAATGTTGCCAATATCCGTGGGGTGGGAACTCAAGGACGATCGATATTTCGTTTGAATCAAATACAATGATTTCTTTTTGTTTGTTTTGTTTCCAAAGCTCAACATTTTGCAATTAAACACGTCAAGACATGGGGAAAGTTGAGGTGGGGATTCTTCTGTAAAAGGCAGGAGGAAGCAGCACAGAAGTAGAAACCAGAGCAAACCAGCAGTGAAGCCAATAGAAATCGGCTGCGTCGTTTCTTCTTCCTCTTAATACATTTTTTACGAGAAGTGAGATCTTTGATTACATTTTTGATTAGGAGAGACAGGCATTGCCCTGCCCAGTGCACAGTTAGAAGGAAAGGAGCCTTTCATGTTCACAGATATCAGACATCAAAACAGCCATTCCCAACTCCTAAAAGGATCAGACAAAACTGCAGCTCAAACTGTGCCAGGGTACTTTGGTGCAGGCAGGTTCCCGGTGGAAGGCATTCTCAGAGCTGTAAGAAATCCTGTGGATGCTGACACTCCTGTTGAGTGATGGGACAAATACGGGAAATTTCTCCCAGAGAAGTCCAGGACCATTGTAAGGGCGTTTCAGAATGAGCAGACTGTGAGAGCCATGACAGCCAGGCTGCAAAGGGAGCTGCCAAAAAGGAGCTCCTGGTTGTAAAGAATGGGTAGGTGCTCCATCAGAGGGTCCAGGCAGGACGGCTCAGCGGGGAAAGCAGCCACCAGAGCACAGCCAAGAGCAGCATTGTGCCGATGAATTACATCTCTCCTTCCTGAATACTCATGGGCTCACTGAAACTCCCAAACATGCTGATGCCCAGCTGCAGGACAAGAGCACTGACAACCAGCTCCATCCTGCAACTCAACTGGTCTCTGTCTTCAGAGCTGCAGAGCCCCAGTGGCCTCCCTGGTTTAGAGGTCACCTTGGCACCCTGACAACCTACAGCAGCCGAATTGTGTGAACAGGAGATCGGACCTCTGATCTTGCACGACTCCAGTTGAATACAAGCAACACGGTGTCCTGGCTTATCCCTCACCACCACTGCAAATGGCCCATCACCTGGCTGTGGAATCTGCAAAAACTCAAAGGCTGAAATGAGACAGGATAGCAAATCATCTCATGGATTCATTCAGAGTTCAGTTCAGCCTGGATTCAAGCACCTTCTCCTGCCACAGCTTGCCAATATGTATGACAGAAGAAAAAACCCAGATCCTTGATAATTTTTCAAGGTCCAAAGCGGGGTTTGTCTAGGTTGGTGGCAAACATGATGCCCATCTTCCCAGAATTTGGCTCAGCTGTGCAAACAGATGTCCTGAAAGCATCGGCTGCACCTGAAACTAACTTGGATGCTAATTCAGACACCTGAACCTTCTCCATGCATTCCCAGTGCTGAATACTGACCCTCAGCCATTAAATGGACTTGCTGGTGCAGAACCAGTCCTATCTCATCAGGCATAAGTCTGGCCTCCAGCCTGTTTTTAGTCTTTCTCTACAGAGGAGTGTCCTTCAAAGCCTTGCAGCATCACTTCACCTCCACCATCATCTTCTGTATTCCAAGTCAGGATATCTCATAGAGAGAGCATTGAGACTGCACAGCCACCAACACCAGGACACATCCAGTCCAGCCTGTCTCTGTCTGTGGCCTTCAACTGGCAGCAATGATCCAAATGGCATTAAGCTGACTCCATGCTCAGACCGATAACAAACATGTTGCAATGGACACAACTGTTCCTCCTACCAAGGCTGCCACAGATTTTTGTCCTGTTTTTCCCTTCTAATACAGCAATAATGTCAGACCAAAGGAGTCTGGAGATTCCCACAACTCACCCTCAATGGTGCATTGACACCCAGCCCTACATCTACATTAAGGACGAGCGGAGCCATCCCTCAAACGCCGAGTGCCAGGGTAAGGTAAGTGCGTGGATGACAAACAGCTGCCTCCAGCTCAGGAAAGACACTGCAGAGCTGCTGCTGGAAAATTCAACCCCATCTTCCAGTGAAGTGCCATATCTATCCGGGAGATAAATAACCCTTATTTCCCTCTGCACACATGTCTGCTACTGATACGCACCAGCAGTGGCTGTGAGCATCCCTTCTGCTGCTCTGAGCAGCCAGGAGGTCGCAGCCTTTCACTCCGATGCAGGCTTAGCTCCTGGGATCCCAGCCTCTCTTCCGGAGGGTGTAACTCACAAGCACACTTCCCAGCTGGATCAGCTCGCAGCAGCCTGTCCACTTAGCCCAGAGGCAGGTGAGAACACGCTGTACTCCAGTGCTGCCTCGTATCGGCTTGTCATTAAACAGCAGAGAGGCTGCCATTGATTTCGGTTAGATTTCTGTTCCCAGCAAACTCTCTAGAAACACTTATCCCAAAGCCTGAAGTGCTCCTGAACACACGCCCTCCTTGTTTTCTACTGTTATTGATGCACTCAGTATCTCTCAATGTAGAAGGCAGACTGGAGGAATGCTGCAATCTGATTTCCTCCCCAACATCACCAATGGGATCAAAGCAGCAGTGGGAGCACAGCCATTCTGTTGCTCTTGTGGCTTTTTCCTCTGTGCGACATGCAGACCTTTGATGGTGTTTGAGGCTTTGATTTCACTGGCTGCACCGATTTGATGACACCACCAATTGTTATTTTTTAATCTCTACCAAACAACAGTGAGCAGCTGAAGCTTGAGTGCAGCCCCATGCAGCGATTAGCTGCATGGTGGAAGAAAAGTAAGATTCCCCCAACACTGAGGCATGAATAACAATGAGGTAGATTAATTTTTCTAGGAATGCTTTCCTGCAAAGCAGCCTTTAGAAAAATCCAAGGGATATTTGGTCCTCTGGATGACGAGAAGAAACCATGAAACAGTTCATTCTGCAACCTGAAGAAACATTCCTGTATATGATCTCAGAGTTAGAGGATGAGCTCGAGGTATAGAAACAAACAACACATGCCATGGACTTGTGCAAAAGTCTCCTCCCAAGTACAGCTGCCTCCTGTTGATCTCACCCTAGATCCTGCTCACCCATGTGCCATCACAGCACACTAAAGCCAAGACCCCAAGCTCTGTGCCTGGCCCACCTGTCAAAGCTAGCTGCTCTGTGTTCTCATGCTACAAACAGGGGGAGAGTGAGTTTGCAAGGAGCAAATGCACTTATCTAGATATCTATGATACTAAAGGGAACTGTGTTGGTGAACAAAGGAGAGAAGCAGGAATGGATGCAGAACCAGGGAGTTAACAGGCACCGGCTGGGCATGTTCAGCTCAAGCAAGCATTATCCCACCCAATTTATATGTAACTACCTTAGCTGAAATGCCACTTAATTTAAAACATCCAGGAAACAAAATAATGTCTTCAAAGTCAGGTGAGGCCAGCTTGTTAAGGGCAGGACAATTTTATTTCCTGCTGACTTGCCACCCATACTGATGGTCCCACCACAAGAGCATTGTCAAGGTGAAAGGAGCAGTCCACAATTCGAAACAGCCCTTGATGTGCAACCAAACCATTGGCAGCTTCCTTCCCATGGCTGGTACAAACAGCCCAGCTCCCAGTCCCAAATGCCCAGCTGCCTGCAGGGGCTTCTGTTGAATTGGAAACGAGAACAGAAGCCTTAGGGAAGCGTTTCAGAAGATGAGCCTGTGGTTCCCCCGCTCTCCAGCTGTGTATCTGGTGGTGGGCACCAGAGGAAGGGACTTCCCTTGACAGCAGTGACACTGTGAGTACAGGTATTTACAAACCACACTGGATGCAAACGGCTTAGGAGCCCCTCTGCCCCAGGTTCCTGTGGTGCTGCTGGCACACACTGAAACACTAAGGAGGCTGGGGACAAGAAAACTCAATCCACTGGTGTCGAGGAACACCTGGGATCTCAGAGCAGCGTGAGCCATCAATGGCTGCATGGCCACCTTCTAATGCTCTCCTTCCCTATCCACAAATGACCATTTCCACAAAGGCTGAGGGATCAGAGAGGAGAAGGTGCTGAATGAAAAACTCCACAGCGTCATCAGGAGACAGGTTCTGCACAGCCACAGGATTGCACCTGGTGCGCAAGAAAAGCCCTGAGGCAATGCCCAACCTGATTAAAATAAAGACATACACCTCCACATGCTGTGCTGCCTTGTACTCATGCTGTTCCTCCGTTTTTCAGTTTGTAAAATAGAGGAATATTTGCTGTACCTCGCAACAGTCCTGGAAGGCTTAATTCATGTTTGTGAAGTGCTTTCAGATCTTAAATTGGAAGGCATGAGAAAGCACAAGTTGTTATTATAATTGCATTATTAAGTGCTGTTAAAAAAAAAAAACAGCTTATGTTTCGTAGAATTCAGGTCCTTCTTCAGACTAGCTTTATGTCCCTTGACACATGTATTTGACAATAACCCAAATAGCCTTGATCTTTTATTCCCAGCAGGGTTTTCTTTATACCTTAATGAGGTCTCTTCTTAATCTTTTTTCCGAAGGATAAACACCTCATCTCAGTACAACCAAACTCTCTGAGCTGCTGTGGGTGAGCCTGGTTTCCCTCTGCCGGACTGGATCTGCTTCTGTACCGCCAGTCCAGAGAGGGGAACAGACTGGTCAGCAGGAATGTGGGGTGGGATGTCCCATAAACCTCACAAGATGCCACGGTACACTTGCAGATTTGCATCAGATATCTCTAATTTTTCTGCCACTTAGGACACAGCTCCTGAGAGCCATGCCAGGTTTAGTCTCAAACACAGCAGTATTTTTATCCCTCTTGTCCATAGTGCCTGATATTCAACCTTATTTCTGTTGCGTAGCAGAAGAGGCTTCCAGGATATATTCCTGGACTATATTTCTGCCTCGAGACTCCAATATTTCACTTCCCTTACCCTTACCATTACCAAATCACTCAGAGATCTACAGCCTTGTTGATATTGACGTTCTTCTCCCCTCAATCCTTCTCTCAGGTTTCCTTTTTTTCCTCTCCTATCATCTGCAAATTGCATCGTTTTTATCTTTTGCTATGCTGGAAATCTTATCATGAAAGAGAGACTTTTCTTTTTTCTTTTTTTAATTAGTACTTGGTAATATTACCAAGCTGTGAGTTTATGGCTTTGTAGATCTTATATTTTTGACACTAATTACTCACAAAGGCTTTTAAAGCAGCATTTCAACATAGCAACCGGCATGACTGTAATTAAGTAAGAAGCAGCAAATTTTTTTTTACATTTCAGAGGAAGTCTCTAACATTCCTGCCCTGTATCACAGCTCAGCCCCTGGTATTGCTCCAGTGAACGAGACCAGATGTCAAAAACATATTACTCCCAACGCACACACAGCTCTCCCCACCCTCACCCAAGCCCTTGGCTGATGTATTAATAGTGCTGTCAGCACAGAGGATCCACAGGGATTCACCACTTGCCTATTGCCAATCTGAAGGGCTTGGCTAATTTTAGATTTGTGGTTTCTGCTACTTGTGGGAGAGTGTTTTCCCCCTGTTCAAACCTCAAAGACTCATGTTGTACCGACCACATGACTGTGCTTGATTTATTCCCTCCCCATCATCTCCTCGCTGGGACCCAGAAGGAACACGGAGGGCTGTACTGGTTTCCATACTGATGCTGGATGTGCTGCCTGGAAGGTGCCAGGGCAGCAAGCGCTCTCATGATATGTTTGTAAACTAGCTGTTATGGAGATGATCAATTAAAGGCGTCTCAGTGGGGAGAGTTTCATTCCACTGGCCTAATTCATTTTCAAATTACTCCAGGATGCTGCCTTTTACTATTACATTATTTGTTCTGAAACTCCAAATTAAGATTTTATAGCGCCATTAATTTTTATGCAGAAATTACCATTAAAATCAATGTTTTCTGCTTAAAAGTTGACAGTTGGAGATGACTGATTGCCCAGCCTGTTTCCTACTGCTTTACTGCCTTGGAAGCGGATGGGTCCATCCTCGTGTGCTGCTAACTCTGAGAAATGTTTTCACTGCCCCCTACCAACACCTGAGCACATCCATCTGAGGGAGCTGTGACATCCTCATCACCATGTGTGTCTCCAGCACCACAGGTTGTTTCCAACACCTCCTGGAGGATGCAGATCCTCCTCCTGCTCATGAGCCGAGGGTAGTGGCGGAGCCAGGTCTCCGGTGCAGGTTGGAGCACTGCCCTCCCTTCTGCTCTGGCAGGGAGAGCTCAGGGCAAAGGGCATCCCTGGCCATGCCAGCTCCTCTCGCTGCAGCAGCACAGCCACCCAAGCAAGGTCTGCACCTGGGGTACCACCCTGACCAGGCTGCTGAGGCCACTGCATCCCTGCGCTGGGCACTCCCTTAGCTGCCTGTCCCCATCCGTGGCCTCTTGTCCTGTGAACAGCCTGAACACTGAATTTTTGGGTGCTTTCTACAAGCCACCTTCCAACCCCGGGCAGAGGTTCCCATGCCCAGCAGTTATACCAGGCCCCAGTGGAGCCTGTCGTGACCAGGACTATGAAGGTGCACGTGGTTTTACATTTTACACCACATCAGGAGCACTTCACACTGATGCTGGCAGAGTGAACAGTAGGGCCACTCCCAGGAATCACTCCCAGGAATTCTGTTTTCTAAATCTGAAGGAGCCTTCAGGGAGCTGAGCAGTAGTTAAGGGGCACAGGAGAACACAGAATAATTAAAAAAATCATAGAATGGTTTGTGCTGGAAGGGACCTTAAAAATCATCCAGTCCCACCCTCTGCCATGAGCAGGGACACCTTCCACTATCCCAGGGTGCTCCAAACCCTGTCCAACCTGGCCTTGAACACTTCCAAGGGTATGACAAACACAGCTTTCCTGGGCAACCTGTGCCAGGGCCTCACCACCCTCACAGGGAAGAATTTCTTCCTTATATCTAATCTAACCCTGCCCTCTGTCAGTTTGAAGCCGTTCCCCCTTGTCCCATGCCCTTGTAAGTCCCTCTCCTGCTCTCTTGTAGTCCTCCTTTAGGTACTGGAAGTCTGCTATAAGGTCTCCCTAGAGCCTTCTCTTCTCCAGACATTTTATTTCAAGATGCTTTTTGAAATAAACAAAAAGTATTTGCCCATCCTGTGGCAGCCAGAGGGAAACAAAAGAATAAAACAGAGGGAAAAAAGTTTGATCCTCTAAATATGAGGCATATTAAGCAAAACTGAATGTGATGTGTAGTGAGTATCTGTGACAAGAGCAAACCGATCCTGCTGTTGGAATATTCATGCAAATAGGAGCAATTTCACTATGATTAAAAAGGCAATTAACTGAAAAAAACGCCAGCAATTTCAGAAGCAGCTTGTGTGTCAGTGAGGCCTCCACGCAGTGCTGAACTGACATTTTGCTCACTTTCATATTCCATCAACGAGATCCTCACTACTACAGCTTGAGAGTACTAATTACCCCAACTGGAGGCAGATGCTCTTAGAAAGACTCCGGCAAAGTCTCCACGAGGCACTTTGTGCACCCTGCACAGAGAGGGGGCTGTGCCAGCATCCTGCCTGTGCCACCCCCGCTCGCTCCGCCGCTGGGATGAAAGGCACCGCCACAAAGAGCATCCACTGAAAGAACCGGCCCAACCTAAACGTTTTCAGCCTGCAACACAAAAGCCTTCAGGGAACGGAGCACAGGCAGAACCAGAGCTGCTGCCTTCTCCACTGTCTGCTGGTGGGATTGAAAGCACTTTCCCCGCTGTGGTCAGATCCAGAATAGCGAGATACTGATGAAAAATCTTCAATTACCCACGTGATAATCTGCATAGGATGAGCGCAATAGCCAATAATCCCTCACAAAGCAGAGGGATTTAGAGGTAGCAGCTGCTGTTGACACCTGAATGCCCAAATAACTTGTCCCCACTGCAGAAGAAAGCTGAGACCCATGCACTGGGCAGAAGTGCAGAACCGCCCATTTTCAGAGCTCTTCAAGTCCCAGACCACCAAAGATCTCCATGTGACCACCACGTACCCCAAGCATCTGGTGAACTACGTGTACAGTGGGCTGGCTGCCACCTTCCAGAACCAGGCAATCCACCCCCACCAGCACAGGCTGCACCCACCAAGAGGCATCAGCAAATTCTTCCACAGTGGCTGCTGCTCCATCAGCGCTCCAGCACCCACACAGGCAGAGCCACTGCAATATGCATGAGGTGGCTTCAGACTTGATCCCTGTGCAAGCTGAGTGTCCTCTGCTTGTCTTTGATGATTAACTGAGCACCAGGCTCACCCCCTGCTCAGGACTTTCTGTGGCTGAGGTATTTTGCAGCTAGTCAGAAACTCAAATATATTTCCTGTCCAGCAGATACTGTCTACTCTTGAGAGCAATTTTTATTGGATTTGTAATCCCCATTTCATTTTTTTCGCTCCCCTTTTAATATTGTCTTTTAAGCCCTTTACCAGGAGTTCACTTTGTGAAGGCCAGAAGGAACAGTGGACAGAGCCTTTGGGTTTAAAAAGGAATATGCAAAGAATGTTAATGCAAGAGAAATATGCAGCACTCTGACCCCTTTCAATTAAGGTGTCATCTCCATCACCTTTAGCTGTCCTCAAAACTTGGATGTGCCCTGAAACAAACAAAGGAAAGACCCAAGAAATCAGTGCTATGAGCTGAACCTGAGACATTTAACCATTTATCTCCACAAATGACAGGTGCTGAGTCTGCCTTTACTTACACAACCTCTCTAGACCAAAGTCAGTGCCAAGTGCTGACCAAGGGCAAGCAAGAAATGAAACTGGAACTGTTAAACAGAAGATGAAAGGTGCTTATGCAGGGGTGGAAAACTGCAGCCACTGGTACCTGGAGAAGCACTGGCACTGAATGAGGATGGGCTACACCTGCCTGGATACCCATGAAGGGCAAATCCCAACCATCCAAGGAAATTTGGAATATGCCCACACCTCTCCTTCTCGGATCCTGAATCCAAGATGCAGAGAAGGATGGGTAGGGAAAGAAAACATTCCTTTTAATCCACCAAAGAGTAGGCTGAGAGGTCACATAAACAGAGGAGGGCAAGAGCAAACCCCTCACTTTTCTCTGAAGGAGATGAGGGCCCTGCAGAGAGAAGGGTTGCAAATGCCTTCGACAGGTTCTCCAGCCACGTGGGCCTTCAATAAAACCAGGAGAAGGCAGGAGGGAGCAGCAGGACATGCTGAGGCAAAATGCCAAGGAGCAGACTTGGTGTGGAGCTCTCAGGAAGCATCCCTGTGGTCCCCTACTACACCATGTCCTCTTTGCATTCAGCTGAACAAGACAAGGCTTGAGGTTCACTAGAAGCAAAAAAAGAGTCATTTTTAGACCATGCTAGCAGGTGGAAATACAGGATTACAACTCCTTTGTACCTCCAGAGTTTGGATGAACTAGACTTCTCTCCTGTAATCAAGGGTTTTGTGGACCTCTGGGGCTCCTGGTGAAACATGTCTCCAGCCCTGCAGCTCATCTCAGTGCTGCAAAGCCCTCTGCAAATTGAGAGGTACCTGAGGTTCACCAGGGTGCCTCAGCCCTGGCTTAATTAACAGCAGCGACAAAGGGAACAGCGTTTCCCTGGCCCGCCGGTCTCTGGAGAAAAGTAACCGAATGAAGTGATGTGTGGAAATCATTTTGTCAAAAAGGAAGTGGAAGAAACTCTTTTCTGTTAATTAGCACCACGGGAGATTGGGCTGGCGAGGTCTTCGAGGCTGCGCTGCTGGCTGTGGCTCTGTGGCCCGGAGCCTGCCCGAGGTGCAGCAAAATAACCCGGCATGGACAACATGAACTCCATCCTCCCACACACACATTTCTCTTTCCACCTCTCTGTTGATGACCATTCCAGTATCTCCAGTATCTCCTTTACAGGTGAACAAAAGCTCCTTAGGTTTATTTTTCATGCTGTTTTTTAAATTCCTCATCTTGGCACCGGTCTCCCTGCACGGAACAGCGAGCAGGATGCTACAGCCTCCTTGCATCATTTTGCTTTATGTCTGCAAACATCTGTACATGCAATTAGAGGGCCAACTCCTTTTATGTCCCTAAATGAGTAGTCTTAATCACCGCCATAAGAAATTAAACCCTGGCTGGGCAGCACAACTCAGCAATGCAATCCTGAGCCGGGCTGGCACTACCTGCCTGCAGGATCAGCCCTCGGGAGAAATCTCCCACCCAGGAGCAAGCTCTTCAGGCTTTTCTTCTCCGTGGAGGCATTTTCACAAGTCTAATTACAGGGAAGCAGTGAGATGCTTCCCTGCTGTGCCCAACACTTTTCAGAGGCTTTTTGGGGCGCTGAGAGACCGAGCTCCAGGTGCTGGTGCTGCCTCACAGAGATGTTGGTTGGGAGCAAATGGCTGCAAGCTGAGGTTTGGCTGCCACGCTGCAGCTTCCTCTGGCACGGCTGAGGGAGTTATAAAGGGAATTGTGTGACAGTATTATAAAAGATGGTATAAGCAATGGATGCCTGCATTCCTCCAGAAAGATAATTCTATTCTCCCCTCTCTTCACCTTCGGCTTCTCCACCACCAGCCTTTGATGACTTGCCCTCTTTTTTCTCCACCTTTCTCTGTCATTTCTCCATCACCACAAAGCGCAGACCCTCACAACAAGCTCACTTTCCCCCAGGTGAAAACATCCATGTTCCACAGCCCCCACCAAAAGAAACAGGCCCCCAGAGGTTTGCTGGCACCTCCCTCGGCTGAGGAATCATAGAGTATCCTGAACTGAATGGACCTACAGGGATCATCAAGTCCAGCTGCTGGCCCTGCACAGCACAACCCCAAGAATTCCACCTGAGAGCAATGTCCAAACTCTTCTCGAACTCTGGCAGCCTTGGGGCAGTGACCACTGCCCAGTGGAGGAGAGCTGGTCCCATGTCCAACCCAGCTCTGGTGCTGCACCATCACCAGCTTTCCACCACCTCCTCCTCCCACCTGTGCCTGCTTCTGCCTTTCTTCCACCCTTCTTAAAATGATCTCTTACTTCCACATCCACTTTCCAAGCAAGATTCCTCCCTGAGCAACCTTCAAAGTCCGTAAGGCCAGAGAAAGTTGCGGCAATGTAGTGCATCCATACCAACGGTAGGAAGCATTTTGTCCCCTGGAAAGGAGCACAGTTGGTTTGATTTGTGTATGTGCAAAATATATTAACTCCATTTTCCACTTCATCGGCCCCGGTGCCTGCATGAAGCCTCTGCCTGTTCTCAGCACTCAGGTCTCGAGGAGTATTTTGTTCACCTTGCCATTAGATTTTATGGCATGCATTCCAGTGACCATTTTGGATTCCAAAGGAGTGCTCAAAATACACACAGTCCTGATTTTTCTCCTTTAGATTTATGATCTGTTCTTCTGCTATGTAGCTTTAAGTCATTTTATTTCAAGCAGGAATATTTTAAAAGAGTAATCTGTATGTGCATGTCAGGGAAAAGAATTAATTATTGCTCTAATTAAAAGGGCCCTGTTGAAAATAATCTCTCTCTTTTCCTGCTGATTTTGCCCTTTTTCTGTAAGCTTTACATTTTTGCATGTATATGTTTCTCAAGTAGTTTAAAATTAACAGGGCTTATTTTATTTATGCAACAGTATCAACCAGGAGTTGTGCATCAGCAAAATGCACATTAAGCTGATGGCAAAGGCAAACATCAATGATTTTGTGTAGGTCCTAGCTAAGTAGTAGTTGTTATTATTATTATTGCTGCTGTTGTTGTTGTTATTATTACATAAAATGTTGGATCCTTTAGAGAAGCCTAAAAGGCATTCCCTCTTCCCGAGGCTGCACTTCAGGTTTAAGACTCTGAAATGTGTCAATTAAATTTTGTGACTGCAATGTGCTTTAAAAGGCACGTCCCTGGAGAGCCACCTCCTCCTCCCCGAGCAGCGCAGCCCGGCCGTCAGGGCTGGTTGGAGGGACCCAGCCTGGGGACACCACAGGCTGTCAGCCTCGGGGTCCCCCTGCTCTGCCTGCTTTCCTCCCTGTGTGGCTGGAAAGGTGGTTCTCATGCTGTCCCCAGCCCGCCCCACGTCTCGGGGTCCCCAGGCAGGGCTGCTCAGCCGTACGGGGATGCTGGCTCTGCTTGCACTGGGGATGGGGACAGCTGGATGGAGCCACCTGTGAGCTGTGAGCTGGCGCCAAGCTCAGGCACAGCTATCAAAGATAATGTCAGCACAGCCTACATGCATCTCCTCTTGTTTTGCCTTAAGGGAGAAAAGGTTTCTTTAAGCACAGCTTTATGGCAGCGATAGACAGGGAGGGATGGGAACTGCACAAGCCAGCACAGAACCAGTCCCAGACATCTTAAATTAAGGAGGAAAAAAAACCAGATTAATCCCTGGGAAGACATCATTACATGAAAGTATCTGGCCATCAGAAAGCTGATTATTTGAAACTAGAAAAAGCCTGGGAACACAAGGAGGGGAACAAGCAGGAGTTCATGGTGGGATGTGTGGAGTGATCCACAGAACGCCAGGGTTGTGTCACAAAATGGGTAAGGTTGGAAAGGACCACAGTGGGTCACCTGGTCCAACCTCCCTGCTCGTGCAGGTTCCCTAGAGCACCGTACCCTGGATTGTGTATCCAGACAGCTTTCAAATGTCTCCAGAGAAGGAGACTCCACAATGCCCCTTACCAACAGTGTGCAAAGCCTCGACACACTGAAAGACTTGCCAAGGTTTACATTTTAAATCATACAAAATCCAAAGCGTTCCACCCAATCTGAAAGGAAATCCTGACCTCCCAATCGATCACTGCAACTCTTCTTCCAGCAACACTTAAAGGAGAAAGAGAGAGAAGAAAAGGAATGCTGGACCACTGCATAATTCAGCGTGTTTTGACAGTCACCTTCGGGGCATGTCACGCTCGACTGCTCATCATTCTCAAAGATGGATATGAAAGAGGCTGGAGAAAGGGACGCTGGATGATATAATGAAGAGGCAATTAAAGAGCACAGAAAACGAAAAGACAAACCAGCTGCATCTTTCTCTAATTTATAGGACATGGAGCAGGCAGTATGACCCATTCATAAGCTTCTCATCCTACGGGAGGAGAGTATGCACGGGTAAGAAATGACATGCAGTGTGAAGAGCACAAACTAGATGGCCTCTGTTGACATGTCACTTGGTGACACTTCTCCCTCTTCCCAGGCACATGCTTGTGGAAAACCCATCAGGGCTTAGCACTTTCTCCAAGCACTGATGGTTTAATGAGACACCACGACGCTCGCTGTAAATGCAGACTCAATTTTTGCGCAGAGCTCGCAGTACCGGGGGAATGGCTGCACTAAAGGGTGGAGGGACTTCAGCCCAGTGACCTCCACATGTAGGCTCAAACTTAAATAAAAAGCATTTATAGTTCAGAGCTGGTAAAATGCTGGTAATTTGCTGTAGATCCTCCTCAGGTGATGCCTTGGAAGAACAGAGATTTCTCTCATTTTCTCTTTCTAAATGTTCTTCAGGCAACTCTTCCTTACCTTATCCACTATCACCCCCTAGATGCTGACAGTTCACCATCAAGTGTGTCAAACACATCTGTCTTTCCAGGGTATTGTAGCTGTATCCTGACTGGCTTGATCTTGTGTAAAAATGTTAAAAATGTCATAAACACACTGTTATACTTAACAAGGAAACAGAAAACATGGGGAAAGCCAAGGATCGGTGTGAAATAGCTTGTACTCGAATATCTTTAAGGTGTTCTCTGCAAAAAATACAGATGATGGAGAAAAGAAATCATGCTGGAGAGATCTGGGTGGCTGCCCGTAAATCCAGAAGAAAATTAAGTCCCCAAAGCTCTGAAAGTTGCCATTGCTCTCCCTGAAATGAGCAATTGGGTAATCAGCGTTAATATTAAACAGCTTGTTCTGAAAAACATAAAAGACAAGTTTGAGAGATGCTGCCTTCCAGCACCAAGAGACAGTCAGAAAAGCTTGGACTAAGAAATGGGACATTTTGCTTGTTCCTAATGATGAAATACCAAAAAATGGGGGTCGTGCCAGAATTACCTGTCCCCTTGCCTGGCAGCATCTCAGCTCTGTACTGGGAGGATTTACTGGCTGAGGAAGCAAAGGGCTGGGTGACCCATGGCAGCATTGCCTCCTGGTGCAATCTGCTTGCACAGCAGGTCCACCTTGAGCCAGGCTCCCTCCTGTTCTGAGTGTGAAACGTCAAGTTAAAAAGAAACAGGGAGTCATAAGAGACTGGATATTCAAAACCTGAGCTTACAAATGCTATTAACATTGGACAATTTTTATTCCACATACATATATACATAGAAATATATAAAATACCTATCTATATGTAAAAAACTCCTCTATGTTTGCCATGCCAAGTTTCCCTTGCTAACTTAAGTCCAGAGCCCTTTAGAGACCATCAGCAAGTAGAATTTGTGTAGATAAACATGTCACTAAACTGCAGTGCATTAAGTTGAGGACTTTCTAGGCTAGATGCAAGTTCTGTGGCCTCTGGAAAGCAATGCATCTTCTGTTCCCAACAGGATGAATATTTGTTTCCTGACCACTTGACACTAAAGGGAAGATTTAAAATCAGTCTGAAACAGTAAGATTGTCTATTTTGAAACTTACACAGTCCAAATTATTTTAGGGGGCAAAGCTGGAGGCATAGATGAAGCAAAATGAGTTAAGAAGAGCAATTTTTCTTTTTAAAGTGGCATCTGCATGCCATGGCTGGAGCAGTCAGAGGATTAACATGAGTCCCTGGGGAAAATCATCAGGGACAGCCACTGTGTCTCTCAACAGACACAACACTCATTCCTACACCCCCATGGATGTTCAGGCATGTTCCAGCTACCTCTGGCAAAACCAGGTGTTTCTATGCATTCACCCTCAGATGGGTGTGACTCTGGCACGTGGGTAAACACAATCACACACACACAGCTCCCACTGCACTGTGCAGAGTTCACACAACCGGCAAACACGGAGATGGATTCATTCCCTGCCTTTCCATTGGTTTCCTGCTGGAACCAGTGGGGCTTCTTGGTGCCTGTGAGCACCTGGGTTGGTAGAAAGGAACCATCAAAACCTGCCAGCACACGAGAACAGCTTCCCTGGGGAGTGCAGAAGGCTCACTCTTTTAATGAGTGCTGGACAGGGAGGACAGAACAGTGCAAGCACAGCAAACGCCAGAGAGGTGGGATGCTGGAGCAGAGTCTGCAAAAGCTGGAGAGGTGGCCAGGGTGGGCTCCAGGGAAACACAGGGCTCCACCAGGGCTACTGGAGTGCCCGTGCCTTCCCCTGCTGCCCACAGCCCCATGGAGTAGCACCAGCTGTCACACAGGGCATGGGCTGCTGCAGACGTCTGCCAGCTGCATGAATCAGGGAGGGTCTCCAAATGGGTCAGAACTCATGGGAGCCCACTCGAGCCATGAGACAGAGACGTGGAGAGAGGGCCCAGGCTCAGGGCAGATAGGCTACAGGGCTGCTGCTGGAAAACCAGGAGACCCAGAGGCCACCACGAGATTCCCCGTGTTAAGGGCAGAGACAGAGTTCCTGGTGAAATAGCATTTTGTGCCATTGGTATTTACAGGAAATCTGGAACTAAACTAGGCCTTTATCAGCAGATTGCAGCCTTTATCAGCAGATTATGGCTTCAGGGGCTGGGCACTTCTGAACGTGAAATAAAAATATACCGACTTCTCCGTCCCTTGCTTGCTCCAGTGGCCTTGCAGTAGGTGCACTTATCCCACTCAGCTTTCTTGGAGGCTATTCATTTTTGGCTGCGTGCACAGGACTGTCACAGGCCCATTCATAACCAGCCTGCAGAGCACTTGTGACACCACCAGCCGTGTCCTTGAAAACAAAGGTCAGCTGCATCAGGACCTCCGAGTTCCCTGTGCACCACCACAGCACGGCATAGCACCATGCCAGGGGCAACAGCACTGCTCCACAGGACCCTGGTCCATCACCACAACAGAGCCAAAGGAGACAACGCTCCCCTCCCTCTCTCCCTCTTGCTCAGGGTCCCTCATCCTGCTCCCTCCCTGCACCCCTGAGCTCTGGGAAGGAGCGCATGTGCAGGCCGGTTCCCAGCTCCCGCCTGCCCGGTTTCACATTCACAGGCGCAGGTCTGCTGCTCCTGAGGAGCCACAGCTCCTGCAAACGCAGCACTACCTGCCTGGAATTGAAAAGCTGGACATCACCACCCCGTCCCTCTGCTGACTTATCACTTTGCTATCACCTGTGCCTCATTATCATGCCGTTTCTCGCCAGGTCTTGGCTTTCCTAATGCATTCCCCCACTTCCTGGCTCTGCACCTCTCTCTCTCTCTCCCCTTCTTATTAAACATGGGCTAGATGCTATCTCTCAGTCCTGCTCGCTCGTCCCTCACCCTCCCTCTATTGATTATTTCCTGGGAGCTCCTGCTGGCTGCTCCCCCAGCACCACGTTTGACCTTCCCCGGGAGGAAACAAAGCCCCAATGTCAGGCGGCTCTCAGCGACGCAGCAACGTGAAACAGCCACTTCAGCTCGCTCCCATTTCACAGACAGACAGAAGAAGATGGAAAACTTGGTCAGACCAGCTGCTAAGGGAAGAGATCAAAATATAGCATTTGAACTTAACAGCTCCTCCTTTGCTCAGAGCTGCCCTTGCATCACTGAAGCACAGCTCACAGTGCTTGCCATGCCCCAACCCACTTCCTTCCCTATTTTATGGAAATGGTGGAGCTTTTTGACTTGCACATTGACTGGCAGAGAGAAATCCTGGCAGCTTAATGGCATCCTGCAAATTCATCATCACCTGAGCTGCCAAGGGCCTTGTAATGACCATCCCATGTACTCCTGCAAGGATGCCGTTGGCACTACACACTAATGGTCTCGGTAATCTTTGGTTCGACTTGCATTTATGTAGCCTTCCCATTTTTAATGCATTCAGCAGCAGAGCACAGGGAAGAAAAAGGAAAAAAGAAGAAGAAAAAAAAAAACCAAAACGCAAAAAAGCTTAAGAATCACTTGGGTTTCTGCAAATCAGATGAGCTGGAGGGAAATATCCGGGACGTAGCATCAAATGAGGGGCAGGAGCACAGCGGGAAGGTACAGAGCTGACGGCAGCCCAGCTCACTCCCACTGCTGAGGTTGTGCAGAGAGCTCACACACAAAAGGAGGAACTTTAAATAAAGATGAAGCGGATGCAGTGACATTGTTGCACGGCCAATCAATGCCACCTCCACCTCAGGGGTCACCTGAGAGAGAGAGACCTTTCCAGTGGCCTTTTCCAACCCTTCCATTTCTCACCAGCAGGTCTTTTCACACTCATATCTGGTATATTAACCCTTAAAGCCTCCCATTGCTCTCCTCCCATTTGTTATGTCCACGCACTCCTTTAACCCAATGCTGACCTCTCTGTTTCCTGCTCCACAAACCCTCTTGGGTCACATCTGTGCTGAGGGCAGCCCTTGGTCTTCTCCTCTTCCAGTGATTTTTCCCTTTCTCACACTCAGCATAATTGAGCACACTCAAGCATAATTTCTATGGCAATAATTGACAGGTTTACTTCTCTCTCATCTGTTTTATCTCTTGGCTCTCTTGCTTAGACATCTCAAAGGCATCTCTCAACCATTTCCTTAAATGTGGACTCAACTTAGTGCTTCTGGGGCACTTTGAACTCAGAAGTGCTGAGAAATCCCAGCACCTTCATCTTTTTGCCTCCTAATCATTCTGTGTTCCTCTTCTCCATCAGTACTAAAAACTTCATTATTTGGTTTGGGTTTTTTCTCGTAGAATAATGAACATCCTAAAGGATTAGCCCTAACAGTTAATGTATGACTCCTCTGAGACTGAGCTTCCTGTGCACAGGATGGACTGAGCTCAGTGCAAACAGCCTGGCTGTGAGACACAGACCCCACAGACTGCTCCCTCCTTTGGGCTGAGGGAGGGACTAGACAATCTTATGTTTTAGCTCTTTTTCCTGTCATTCTGCTCTAAATGCCTACAAAATGGATGGATGGATGGATGGATGGATGGATGGATGGATGGAAGGAACTATAAGCATTTACTGGGTCTGACACTGGGAAAATGCACAGCTGGCATCTTCTTAGGGTAGGAGAATCACCAGTACCAAGGCAACTTGTATCAGAAAAGAGCAAAAATGAATAATAAAGACTTCCCTGCCAAGCAGCTTTAAGCACCATGGGACACATTTTGCCTCTTCCTAATGCATTCCTCTGTCTGTCACTTGCTGGGTAAGCCCATCTCATGACCAAGTCCATGAACTGCTGTGTGGATACAGAGCCTGTGAAACCATCAGTGTAAAGTTATTCTGGACACCAGAGAGCTGCTTCACTGACCTGAACTCACAAAGATACCACCCAACATTAACTCAACAGCACATATTTTCAAGCCCTTAAGCTGCAAGTCACTTGCCTTCAGCCTACGCTCTTTGAAGGAGAGAACATCTGTAAGGGAGGAAAGGGCAGAGGGGAACCCTGCTGCCTCCAGAAGGTGATTTTATCAAAGGGGGGAATTGAATACAACTGCAGCTCTTGCTGTCTCACGGGCTTGTAGAATTTAGAAAGATATCCAGGTGACATCGTATGATTTACAAGTTAATTAAACTGAGTGATATAGTATAACAGCCCCAGGTGTTTATTTCAAGCTGCCTAGTTCTGCAGCACTTGGAAGGAATGAATGGGGCAGGGGGAAATCTAATAAAAAACCTTCTGCGTGTTGCACTAAGAAATAATCACACCATTAAATCATTCTGGTTCTGGAGCACTTCTAGTACCTTAAAATCCTGGCAATTCTCTCCAGCTCAGGCTCGTTTCCATTGTTGTGCTGTCCTCCTTCCCAGAGCTGGCACGTTTTTCCTTTTAAGAACCCCAGGAGAGAGCTGCACAACCCGGCAGCCGGGGCCTCGTGCATCGGCCGTGCTGGAGGCTACGCCTTTGCTGGAAGGCACATCAGATCCCTTCTGAGCACTAATGCAGTGCCTGGACTGGCACCATCCCTCTCACACAGCTGCTGGGATGGGAGGGAAACAGCTTGGATACAGCACTGGGCACGCAGCAAATGCTGACAAACCTTAGGAAAGTCAAGGGAGTGGCTGGAATGCGAGGTGTGAGCAGGGAGGGAGGAGCAGAAGGATCCATAGGAAAGGACCTTCCATAAAATTGAAAGTTTGGGAGAGACTACTTTTCTCCTTCGAAGACATTTTGTATGGAAAATGCAAGAAATTTCCCAGGGAAGACTGAGGTACAACAGCTTCTGTTGTTTCCTGGGAAGTCTCCCAGCACGGGCATGTCTCCTTCATAGGCACAGATCTTTCCCCAAGACCACGCTGATGGAGAATCCTGTCTTGCAGGACATTTGTCCCACAGGCCTCATAATCATCTGACACAAACAGCTGACCCTCTTCAGAGTTCATCACCTTTTCTTCTACGGGTTCAAAAGTCTTCTAAAACTTTTGAATTTCAGACCTCAACATCTGTGAACCCCCAGCCAAGCACTGTCTCTATGCAGTGTAAATCCAAGTGACACAGGATTTGAGCAAGAACAGGGAGATGGAAGTCTGAGATGAGGTAAAAAGAAAAAAAAGAGGTTTCAATATCATCAGTGTCACTAAAGGCCCTGAGTTATCTCAAAGGCATAGTGTCTAGGAAAGTTCCTCTGCATTCTGAGGAAAAGTCCACTTTTCTGTAATTCGTCAGGTTAATAAATGACACCCTCTTCTCCCTACAGCCTCTCCTGTTACCAATTCTCATGCAGCATTGCCAGAGCCTCTTTTCACTATTAATACCACTCACTGTGAAATGTAATTACCAGCTCTATCACAAAGCGTCAGGCACATTTATCCACTGTACACACTCGTTGACTCCAGATCACATCAGTCACTGGTTGGCTTGTTCTGACAATGCTGTCCAAAGGAAAAAGTGTCTGCACAGGCTCCCAGCTAACTTGGGCCGCTTAAGTGGAGCAAGAAACTTGTTCTGGGGGTCCAAAATGGGTTCAATAAGCAAACACAAAAGCAAGAAGCAAAAAGAGATACTTAAATTAATACAGACTCATAATTTAAATCCAAAAGAATGAACGATGATAGGCAGAGAGAAGTGTTTGGCTGGAGAAGATGGATTAGTAAGCGCTCTAGAAAGCAATTCAAAATGATAGAGTGAAATTAATGGCTCCCTCCTTTAGGCTGACACAAGCAAAATCCCTCCTTTGCTTTATGCTTTAGCTCTCCTCATTATGTTTTGATTAAAACTGATACAAAAGAGCTCACTTACTGTCCCTTGCTCATGGCTTTCTTCTCCTGCCTCCCTCTTTACACCTCCTTGCAGCTGTTTCCAGCGAGCACACAGGATACCCAGAATTCACATTGCTCAGCCCTTTTGTCATTTGGTGAAGCTGCAACTCTCACAAAGGCCAGGGACTCAGCCAGACGTTTCAGCTTTAGCTTTATTTAAAAATCCTATTAGTTAGAAGAGAAAATAATATACATTCTTACTGATATCAAACTGACTCTTCTACTCAGTGCTTCTAATTCCATGGGGCTAGAGGCAGCTTCTCCTGTCCTGTCTGAATATCAAGTATGTGCTTTGAAGGTGGTACCTTCACTGCACCCAGTATTCCTGGAGCTGCTTAAAAGCACACAGCCTATGCCTATAATGGGGAACAGATAAAAGGTGAATTTTATTTACTGGTTGAGTGTTACCATGAGGCTGTGAACACTGAAATAGAACCTGAGGAATGCAACTCAAAAGTACTGCTGACAAAATAAAATTAGAATTACCAGCATACTCGAAGAGGAAAGAAGTGGAACTGAAAGAGGATTAGTCATGTTAACTGCTTATCTGTCCCTGAGTCTCCAGCGTTTAGACTCCGGTGTCCAAGGCCAGCTAATGATCTGCACACCAGCACTTCCCTAGGCAGAGACAGGGAAGAGATGCCTGTGAGAAACCAAAAATTTTTTTCTTGAGGGAAAAAAAAAAAAAATGAAAACAGGAAAGGAGAGCTTGCAAAAACCTTCAGGTTCTAAAAAACCTGAGGATTAAACTGCTGCAGATGAGGAAGGAAATGAGGTAGGCGTCTTTCAATTAAAATAAAGCACAACAGTGTGACCTGCTACGGTGTGTTTGTCCTAGGTACACATCCCAGCAACACCTCCAGCAAATCTCCGTGCTCCCAGGACCATCACAGTGCTTCCTGGAGCCTGGCTGAATCCAAGGTGTCTCTTTCCACCTGAATGGGCTCCTCAATTCCAACCAAATGCAACTGGTGGGGGAGAGGAGAAGCAAACAGCCGAACTTCAAACCTTTCCCACGCCCTCACCGTTCTGGTGTCTCTTTCAATGATGATGAATTTGTGGATCATATTCTTCTACTCTCACACAATAATGATGTTTCATGCTTTGATTCAAGCCCTTTTAAGCATGATGGTGGCAGATGGCAGGCTATTACACAGCATGGCCACACAGCAATGGGAGCAGGAAGGATTATCCACAGAAACAGTGACTCTTCAAAATCAAAAAGGTGAGGGCCCATGGAAGAGCTGTGGTTTTATTTTTACCCCTCAAATCAGTTATTTGAATGCATTATGAATGCTGTAAATACACCCAATGGATATAACAAAAATACATTATTAATTGACACTCATTATTAATGAAGTTATAAATTCACAAGTGATGGAGCCATGACGGTGTGAGGGAAAGGTCATGAATAATAACTGGAGATAAATAATATATGCCCAGTTAACTCACAGGATACTATGTTCATATGACTGTAGTGCCTCATGTTTATTTAACTCAGCAGTGCATTGACTTTTTATTCTTTGCTAGATAATAAGAGAAAGAATTACAGGGACTATAATCTCTATTAATTCAGTGTAACAGATCACAACGGACAGCTGATCCTTCTGCAGGGGTGCTCCTGCATCTTAAGTAACACTAAAATGCTGGAATCCCTCTCTCTTCTCCATCATGCTCTCCCTCCATGACATCTTGCTTTGCCTCATTCATGCACTGCTGGGAGATGGAGAATGTCACATCTAGAAAGTCACAGCAGACCCAGAGGTAAACCCATGACCAGCCCAAATGGCACAAGAAGGTGACTATCAGTGGTGAAGTGCCAAAATCTCTGGTGATGTTCCCAGTGTGACAAACAGCGGAAGGCAAGCCGTGTGCTGTGTGCACATACAGACAAATTTGTTTTGGTTCCATCTGTTAGGACTAATTTGTTAATTATTAAATAGATAATTTATCATCTCTGCTTGCTTGATCGGTGTTTATTACCCACGGTCTGAGGCAGAGAGTGCTGTGTGAATAAAGATGGGATTAATTAATTACGAAAAGTTCAGGCAACTGCAAACTTGCAGCGACTGCTTCCAGTCCCTGTCTACTCCTGAACAGAAAGGAGGCTGGGGGATGGAAAAAGCATCAGGAATTCAAGCTTTTGAATGCCAAATTTCCTCCTTTCCTCACAAATTAACCACTGCTGGATGATGAAAAGCAAACTCTGTCTCTTAAGACTTCGCCTCAGCACTTTCCAACCAAATTCTCTTGAAAAATCTCTGGATCCAGCTACCCTGTGAATATGCCAGCCTATGCAACAGGCTACAGGTGAAGCAAACACCAGCCTGCCTAAAGACACAGGAAAGATCCTGAAATTCAGGGATGCTGCACTGCAGGAAACAAGAGAACATAATTCACATGCTATCAACTGAGGCTACGAACACACGGGTAAGGGATAACTTCCAAGGAGCCCAGCATTCAACTCGCCTGCTATTCAGTCTTCTGAAGGGAGACATCAAGGGAAATCAAAGGCAAGAGATGGTAAGTTATTTGATCAAAGACACTTTTAAGGTTAATGGACAGGCCACAAACAGCAATCACGCCTCCAGTCACGCAGCCAGAAAAATAGATACATCATGTTTGGTTCATGGTAGGAAAAGATCTTCCCCACAGAACTCATTCAGCCAGTTCTTTAGGGATTTTCAGGTGAGTTTTTGGGTAACTGTTGCCCTGCTACGCCTCTGCGTCGCTGCATCTTCGCTCCCTCAACTGCTCATGACCAATTTAACAAGTATTTTGTACTAACTAAAGTTTTCTTGCTAAATAAATTAATTACGACAGAGTAAACAAAAACTTTTTTAAAATGCACGTTTTGATGTAATTACAACTTTAACTGGCTGGTTTAACATTTGAAATTTGATTTAATTTTAAACTTGATTATCCTCTCGGCAGGGTCAGGCTGCCAGAGACACAAACGAGCACTGAAGCCTCTGGCACTCCCTATCCAGCTCCCAGTGGAGCCCCGCTCTGTACTGCAGCATTCCTCCAGCCCCCTTCCCTCTTTTATTATTCTTATTTAAGAAAGGAAGATCAAATTCAGGCCAACAGCACACATACGTTTCCTAGCACTCCATTAGTAATTTTAAAATGAGATGGTGGCTCTGGAGCCCTGAGTATTAATCCCAGCTCTGACAGCTCCTTTTTCTAATTTCCTGAATGAAATCTCCACCCCACCCCAACTGTCCTTAACCATAAAACGAGCAAGGATAACAAGAAGCCAGAAAGGTATGCCAGGGAGTGCATAAATTATGTTTGGGAATTGCTTGAAAGATGGATGCTCCAAGGTGGGACAAAGAAAGCCACTGCACTGTCAGTCGTGTGTCAGAACCCACAGGCCATGATGAGTCTGAAGAGGTGACATCTCCAGCCACCTCTGCAAAAACCAGCCTAAGGTGGCTTTGCAGCCTGATCCCTACTGAAACACAGGAAAGCCATTTTCTTTCCAGCAGAATTACCAAGTTCTTAGTAAATGTTGCCACAGATTTCTCTTTCCTGCTTCAAAAGAGCCTTTTGCACTATTCTACCACTTCCCAGTACCAGTATTTGTACTCTCAGGTGCTCTGCTCATCAGCACTATCCCTGATTTCTCATAGGTTCCCAAATTGTGGAGCTCAAAAGAACCATAAGAATCAGCCAATCTAAAAACTGATGAAAAGCACAAGCTGGTGAATTAAGCAAAGCAGTTCCTGCATCAGGCTCATAATTACTAGCTGACTTAGAACATTTCTTGTACGAGAATATCCCATCTTCATTTAGACACTTCAAAGTGATGGCAAATCCCCTACGTACTGAGATAAATAGCTCCAATGGCTAATTACCCCTGTTGTAACAAAAGCATTTCCTTATTTCTAATCTTTTCTGGTTTCTACTTCCACCATTTGATCTTGTTATGTTTTTGTCCGATAGATTAAAGAGCTCTTCACTAGCCAGAATCTCCTTCCCATATAGGAACTCAGACTATGATCAAGCTGCTTATTAACCTAGCCTTTGTTAAGTTAATTAGAAGGAAATTCTCCAGCCTCTCACTGGTTTTAGATCTTGAGGTGAGGCAGGAGAAATAGAGACTGGTCACCAAGGATTTCCCCTATTTTTAGAGAAAACAGGTTAAGATAACGTCTTGATAAAATAGAGGCCCATGTATCATGTGCTTTATGCGATCCATCCCATCTTTATGTCACCTTTCCTGCCTCCTCTTGTCCTGGTATAGGTTGATGCAGGAGGTGGTGCTGGAAGCTGATTTCAAGCTGAATTTGCACATCTTGAAGATCACTGACCCCACCTCAAAGGAGACATAAAAGGAGGGAAGCAAAGACTGAGATGCCAGGAGATTCTGCTGGAAGAGCCAGAGGAAGCACACTGCTTTTTGTCAAGAGGCTGCTAGCTAAGTCGTCCCCTGTCTTCTTTGAAGGCCCTTAACCAGCTCTGCTCTCCTCCCAAGGCTGCTTTGCTCTCTCCTGCCTGCATGGCAAACTACCTACAGAGTCATCTCTTCCCCCAGTGCCAATGGGAACTCTTGGACTACTCCTCCCCTCCTACCTCTCTCACATGTGTGTCTTCTCTTCACTGTCTTTGCCAAACTGCCTGAAAGAGTGCTTTCTCCCTTCCCTTCCTCCTTTTGCTCCACATCTTCTCTGTGGGAGGACTCACAGGGCTGGTGCTCTCCTCTGCATCCATACAATCCCTCTTCCCAAATCCTGCTCTGAACAGGAGCTGGTTTTCTTCTCCCTCAATGAAGCTTTTTTGGTTCCCAGTGCTGGGAGTTTACACGAGCACAGCTCCTGTATGAAATACTCCAAACCCAGATGTACCATGCCCTTTGTCCAGCCCTTTGCAACACTCCTGTCCAACTGCTTGGCCTTGCTGTGCTTCTTGCTGCCCTCCGAGCATCACTGTAAGCACCAACACTCCAGGGCAAAACTGCTTTGCTACCAGTAGGATCTCCAAACATCATCATCTTTCTGTGAGTCACTTGCTGGGAAAGGGAGATGAGAACAGCTGTGCTGTTGCCTCAAGACTGATTCCTCTATCCCTGCGCTGCTTCACAGTCACAGAAATATTCCTCCTCAAGAAGTATCTCATTCTGACTTATGCTAACCACTGGCTGACTTCATTCATCATTGATTGTCTCCTCTCTGAGAACCAGAGTGCTGCTGCAGATGCATTTTGATTTGCTTTAAATTGAGTGGTGATGGGGGTTTCATTATGCTCGTGTTAGTGCTGAACAGCAGCGTGCCGGTGGTGAGGGAGCAACGGAGGAGATCTGGTGGGAGAACAGTGATATCTGGGGGGAAGCAGGGAGAGAGATCCATTGAGAGGCAAATCCTAAACTGGAATTACAGACCAAGAGGTGTTGGGTCATCTAACAGCATCGTGCCCCCATGAATGAGCTCTTAGTGGACAGGAGGAGGATCCACCTTGCCACACGGAAGGAGAAAACAGGAGGGACACAGCTATCAAGCTGAGGGGATTGGAAAGAGCTCACACTGTCTCCCTGTTAGCCCAATCTGATCTGTGGGAAAAAGGCAGACTTGGGAGAAAAGGTTGGGGTCAGCTTAGTGTAAGAAAATTCGCAGGGGAAAAATTGAGGAAAAATTGTCAGCAGACAATAGAAGATGAATGCAGAAAACGTAATTCCTGCCCTTTATTTTCCCTACTGTCTTTAGCACCTTCTCCTGCAAAACAATATCCCAAGGCTCTCAGCAATACCCAGGAAATGGTGGGATTCAAACACTACTCAGCCTGTCTGTGGGGTAGGATCCAAGGGTGCTCTCCATGGTTTTCTCTCCCTACAAGCAGTGCCAACCCCAACACGCTGCTTCCTCCTGGTCGAGTGGTTTAATTAGAAGTGAATTTAGAAGGGTGGGAAGGAACTAATGGCAAGCAGCCAGAATGAAATGAGCCATCCCAGGAGAAGGGTGGTGAGACAGAAGAGCTGGGCTTAGCATACCATGAGGGGTGACATGCCCCAGTGTCCCCTAGACAGGGAAGACTCAAGTCCTCTCCTTAGAACAAAGATTAGCATGGTGGATCCTGGGCTGCTGGCAGCAGGACACAAGGCTGGGATGGCTTCTGTGCTGTTCTGCTCTTTAACAGGAACCAGATAAAGAGATAAGACCCTTCCTAGTGAGAAAAACTACTGCTCAGTGCCAATGATTTTCTGTCACTTCTTGCCAGAACTCTGGGTGAAAAACTCTGGCCTGGGGACCTCTGGGTGAAAAAGTCAGGTCTCAATTGACTTGTATTCTGGCAGTGAATGCTGTCTAGTGGTCTTCTGCCCAGTGGCAAAAGACAATTTTTCCCATCAGCTGGGGCTGTGATCTATTGGTAGAGGGGCTGAAATTCAATAAAATAAGCTCCCCCATCATCACCTCCCAGCAACTGTCTTGCTGCCCTGCTAATTTCACAAAGACAACCTGAGAAGACACCCAAAGCCCAGCCCCAGTGAGGCAGGAGGGTCTCAGGTACACGTGTTTGTGCCACCACAGTTTGTAACTGGCACTTGCAAAGGCAGCTGCAGAGACAGAGACTGTCCCAGGTGCAGAACCTGAAGTCTGTGCTGGTGGCACAGCCAAGGCTCCGCTGTGTCAAAAACTCCTGGATGCAGAGTAAATGCAGGAGGCTGTTAAGAGTCAGCCCATCTCCCACTGAGGCCTTTAGGCAACAGCAGCATGGGGAGAAAAGAGAAACCAGCTCCTACGAGTTGGTTTGGACCAGTTGTGAGGGTACTCTGGACATAAATTTTGATATATTAATGAGTCACAGCGGTCACATAACCCGCTGTTCCATCATTTCTTCCTTTCTAACAGCCCCTTTCGGAGATCTAATCTCAGTAAAATGCTGGAGGAGCCTCTCAAAAGGACATGTTTTACTGCTGTCAGTCTATCACCGGTTCCTCACGCCAAAGGGCCACGGGGGAATAATCTCTTATCTCAGAGATCAAAGTCCTGTATTAATGACTGGGAGCTGCCACTCATCCTGTGCTCAGACCACCCGAGAAACATGCTGCTCTCCCCAGCTCAAAGCCTGGTTTGTTTATAGCAGCAGCATTAATCTGGAGGATGGCCTTTCAGTACAGGCAGTTTTTATTATTTATTTAGTACCCAATATTCATTATTTATTTAGTGTCCAAAACGCCACAGGTCTTCGTGGCAACATGACAGAGGCAGAGTCCATTCCTTGAAAAGTCTTCAGGCTGATAAAGACCCTAAAAGAAGATGAATGGGGCTGTATGGACAAGGATGGGCTTGAAGAGATAAAGTGCTCAATTGCTCCTCACTACTCACGCTCACAAAGCTATTTTACACAGCTCCCTATATGCATAGAACACATGCAATGGGATGGCTCCTTTATTTGGATGCAAAATGGGGGATTGAAGGGAAAAAAGGTGGAAGTGGCTGTATGGACTCCAAAGAGAACAAATAGGTGGAGAGATGGGAAGGATAAAGAGCCTGAGGTCTCTTCCAGGCTCTCCTTGAGGTACTCGGCCATATTAACAATGTCCTGCTTTCCTCTGGATCCAAGGTTCCCTACGCAAAGCCCATCCTGCTGCTGCACTTCATGTTGGACTGGCTGATACAAACATTTTCCGGCTCTTATCCAGCTTCTGTGGAGCCACGTTACCTTCCTCTTTCCCATATCTCAAAGATAAAATATCAGGGAAGAGCAGCTAGAGAACTACTGATCCGGCACAGCCTTCCCCAGAGAGCAATCCATGCTTTTGGACTCCAAGAAAACAAGGACCTAGTCTGAAGCTCTCAAGACTTTTACATTTATGTGCCGTAAAGTGCTTCAGAAGAAATTCCTGAGTATCCTTCTCTATTTAACACGGGGTGATGGTCTTCAATCTGTAGATCAGCAGACAACGTACAAAGATCTAAGGTAAGGAGCAAGAGGAAACATCATTAGGATGTGATGTGGCACGTTAGCAAAGGCTAGGAGACGGAGGTAGGCAAACCTGAAGGTTTTTGACTTGACAATGATCAGAATTACTGTTGCTTTTTTTTGCCAAGGAAATCTCCTCTTTGCAATGGTAACTCGGTCCTCCCATATATTACTTCGCAGCAAGATTCCCATTAGATGAGAAGCTGCATCTTCCAGATGAGAAGCTGGGGGGAATGGGATGCTTTTGACACCAGGAGAACCTGCTCAGTGCAGCCGTGCTGGAGCCAGAGGCTGCTCTGCCTCTGCTCCAGACGTGTGCCAGTGCACTGACTCTCCACAAAGCACAAATCCAGCACAAAGAGAGGCTGCTGTACACGAGCAGGAGCATGAGCTCATGCAGAGAAGGTGTTACTTCTGCTGGCATTAGGAATGGTGCATGGAAAGCCATCTGCTGGGAAGGAGCACGTGCCTGGCCTTGTGAGGATGCTCCGTCCTCTTTGCCACTGTTCTCATCACTGCTGGGCTGGTTTCAGGCATCTGCCTCGCACTGGCTGCTGCTCTACAGGAGCATCAACACCCCATCATTGCCAGTCCCCTGCCCAGTGATGCTCATTCCTTCATCCCTTCAGGTTGCCAGATGTCTCCTGGCTGTGCTGTCCTCCACCCTGTGTACAGCTGCCTCCCACCCTGCCCTCTCCAGCGTGTCCTCACTCTGGGGACAAGCCCAAGAGCAATGATGCAAAGAGATCTGTGACCACGCTGTCACTGCCACTTCTCTGCCTCTCACCTCGCAGATTGAAAGACGTAGAGGAGGAAGAATAATGAAACAGAAAAGAAAGGCGTTGCTTGCAGAAATCGTATTGCTTCTGCTCCAAACATTAAACACAACAGCCCACAGCACTCCCCTGGGGACCTACTCCAAATCCATGCACACAGACTTGGACATTTCCTGGATAAAAGCTTCCCTGCTTGGGTTCATTTCAACTCTAACAAGCCCATTTCTTAAGAGAGAGACTGAGCTAACAGAAGGCAAGGTTGGAGGCTGCAGACCTTAATGGATTTGGGAAGAGCTGGGGGATTGTTAGTCCCCCTGGTCGTCTCTACTACCAGCACAGCACCCTCTGCTCCCACAGGACAGCCAGTCTCTGCTTTTTTCTCCAGCCTGAGAGAAGGGAAGCTGTGGCTGGGCATACACCTCTCAACCCTACAGAAGAGGGAGCAGAGCCAGCACCGATGGTAGCACTTAATTGAGGATACCATAATGCCAAGCAAAACTGAGTGTTTAGCTCTCCAAGGGAGCTGCGTGACCTTTCCTGTGTGCCTGGAGATATTTAGCACTGCACACTTTGGATAAAGAGGGTTTGTAGAAAGGGAAAACAACAACAGAAATCCCAGTTGTCTACACTGACAAAAACGCACACAGAAGGCAGAAGAGCAGCAGCAGATTTTCATGCCTTGATGGAAAGACTGCATTTAAAGAACACAGAGCACCACATTTCCCCCTGGCTCCACGACGTTGCTTGTTGAAGGAAATCCGTGTGGTTAACCTGGCAGGGAGAACACAGCTCTGTGATTTTCACTGAGCTAATGGGAGCCAACAATGCTACCTGTAACTTGGAGGACAGCATTCCCACCCATCCCAGTATTTGCCTAATAAAAGGTCAGCCCATTATACAGCACCTATTTGCAAAATTAAGAGCCTCTCTCCAGCAGCTAAATGCTTGCTTTAGATTTGGAATGACTGTAATTAAAGTTACATTGTGCTCGGATTGGTGCCAATCACTGCGGAGCTCCAGGCGTGACCCGCGTTGCCGGCGCCATGCGCCTGGGCGTCCCACTCCATTAGCTCCAGGGAATTAGCTGTCATTAACGAAGAGATGCACACTCCTTCGTGTTGTCAAACCGCAATCAAGCGGGTCACAGGTGAAGAATAAATACTTTCAGAACAAGCCCAATTACACCATTTACATTTCATTACAGAACCTGTTTAATCCACTGATGGGCTCCCAAAGTTCTTCTGCCTAATAAACAGCATTTCAGAGGAATTAATAGGCCCCGCAAAACATGCTAATTATGCTCTTTTGCATTGCATTTGCAATATTGATTTTAAAGTTGCCACTTCCCCCCTCCACTCTCCTTTCTCAGCCCCAAAGTCTTAACTTTCAGCACAGTACACTCAAACCAACCTAATTACTTGTGAGTTTGGAAGCTAATGCGTCTCTCTTGTCAAAGCTGAGTTCCAGCAAAGGCCAACATACAGGGAGGGATTTTCACATCCATAACTTGTGCAAGTTTCTCCAGACAACCACTGGAAACAGCTGCTGAATAGCAATTACAGGCAGAGAGCAGGCATCGGCAGAGACTTTGCCATAGCAACGAGCCTGGCTGGACCTGCTCCCCAAAGACGCCTCCTCCTCCCAAAGACCAGAGCAGCGGAACAGGTACAATGACAACACAACCACCACAGTCTCATTTTGATTTGAAACCCGAGCTGTCTGATGCTCTCCTAGGCACTGAACTGTTTAAAAAACAAAAGGAAAGTTTATGTTCAAATTGCGGGTCTCAGCGAAACCGTTCGGAAGAGAGGAACAAATCAGCCACGCTGGTGGAACACGCTGGCTGGTTGTTTATTCACCCTGGCTATTCTGCCCAGCTCCTGCCATGGGCTTTCAGTTCTCTTCCTCCTCTATGTGCTCTCTCTGCCCTCTTCTCCACTTCTCTGAAATCCATTTTCTTTAATCAGTGGGTTTACTTCCCAACCTCTGACTTTCTGCACTGGCTTGGCAGCTGTCACTTACCCTTGGGGTTTTATCCCAAGCTTACTGACAGCTCAAAGCATTTGGAGGAGGAGCTGGGAGAGGGACAGAGTGTTTGTGGTGTTTCTCTACAGCACCTGCAGGTTGTTTAAATGGAGCCAGCAATAAAGGACAATAGCCTGCTGTGTTTAATTCCTTTGCTAACAAGAAAGGAAAGCCAAAGGCAGGTTTACCAGAAGACAGAAGAGCAGCCATCCTACCACAAGGGCTGATACCTACTCCTGCTCCTCAGAAACTCTCACCAATAGTAGGTTTCAAAGGGAAGGGATATGGAAGCAGATACTGCAAGAATGGACATAAGGAACAGTCAAAGTTTAATGAAGACAACACATGCTGCTCATTTGGGCGCGTCCCCAGCTGCACCGAGGAACAACACAAACACAACCCATGTCCAAAGAGTTAATCTCCTGAGTATCCAGTCTGCATGAATGTTCCTGCAGGAGCAAGCCACTGCACGAGTCAAAACCGTTTGTGTTTGCCCAGCCATCCATGCAACCCTCTTTGTGAAGTCAGGACCAGGTGCTCCTCGGTGCCCCAGGTGATCCAGGGAGTGCCGTGCCCTTCCACCGTCTGGCCAAAGAAGGCACAGCAGGAGGAGCCTCCACCCCTACGTGCCCACACTCCTCTCATGAGAACATCTGCCTCACAGGAGGCAGCAAGAGGCATCCCAGCCGTGTGGGAAGGTTGGCTGTCATCTTCTACTGTTTTATACCATTTATTTATCACGTGTATGGAATTTTCTTTTGCCTCTCGGAGATTCTGTAGGGATTTACAAACATGAAATGCTACAAATAATACCTTGGGATCTCTTTCCCCTCACAGGCACCAAACTGGATTAGTTCGTTATTGTCTGGAAAACACTTTGAAGTATCACTTAATGCTACTAATCATGCAGCACCTCTGTAACACCACCTACCAACGCCAGCACAGGCTGGAAAGGAGATATAAATACCAACCAAGCTTGGTAATTGCACTGCAAATACATCAATATTTGTCAAGAACTACTCTTAATCTCATAAAAATGCCACAAGAAATCAAGACCTACGAACAGTTCTGTATCTCTTCCGCAGGGCAGACCCTTGGGCAATGCAACATCTCTTGACTGCACGCTGTGCCCATCGCTGCCTCAGACAAGGGTGTGTTTTTACTGCAAAACCTTCTGACAAACCTTTTAGTGCAGGTTTTACAAAGCAGGCCTAACCCAGACCAGACCTGCATAGTTTGAAACAGCAGAGAAAATCACAGGACAAAGAGAGTTTGCAAGAGAATGGTTAAGACCATCTCTAATTTAAGCTGACAGAAAAGCAAATTGAGAAAAAGATATAGTCAACTATTTGAAGCTTGGCCCTTCTTAATCATCCACAGAAAGCAAGAGCTCAGTGTTGCCATCTCATTGCACAGGTAAGATTAAAGACAGGCAGAAGATTTTTACCCCGTAGTTACAATGATTAATGTTTCTAAACAGACATATAGTTTGAAAGCACTATTACTGGAAAAAGAAAAGTTGTTGCCTCATATTCTCAACCCCCTATTTTCCCTGGGCACTGAGCCAGCAACTGAAGAATGAGGAAAGTTGCTATTTTAAGAGTTTTCTTGAATTGCAAGGTTTGGTAATGAACACGACTTGTTACCGTCCCCTTTGCTGAAATCAGGGGCAAATGGAAAAGGTGTGGATGAGCGCTCTGCTGAGCACTCTGTCCTCAGTCAGACTCTGAGGAGGAAGGCTGGTGATATGCTCCTGACAGCTGTCCCTCCATCCCAGTCTCCCCGGTGGCACCAGAACAAACTTCACTCCCTCATTGTCCGCAAAGAACCAGGAGCTGCTCTGCACAAGTTCGCCTGCTGCTGTCAAGAAAGATGCAGGAAAATTATTCATAGAGTCCCAGAATGGTTTGGGCTGGAAGGAACCTTAAAGATCATCTAGTTCCAACCCCCCTGCTATGGGCCACTGAATTCAAAGAGCAGGACACAGCAGCTTTGACTCTTTATACAAGATAGGACACTATATAAAGCTACCGGTCTCACAATGGTGACATAATGCACATTCTACAGGTGATCATGCTGGGAAAAGAAAAGGTGTGAGCTTCCATGAAGCCAGTGTTCCTCATTAGTTGCTGCAATACTTCTGAGAAGAACTCCTGCCAGAGCTGGGATGCAACATGTGTGCTGGCACCTTGCTAGGAGACGCAGGAAATAAGTTGGAATAAGTTCCTGCAAACCCAGCTTGTGGCCTGGCTGGGCATGGTGCGTTGCTCTCAGTTCCTATTGTACCTCATCATGCCCCAATGTAATTTAAATAGTTCACTGTGGGAAGTGAGAGGAGAACATATTCCATAGGTTTTGTTTCCCGCTTAGTCTCGGGAACACTGATGTTGTGAGTTGTTGCTGTAAAACCTCGCTGACAAAAAGCCCAACGTGACCTCCTGCATCCAGGGCTTCCTGCTATTATAAACTCAGTAAAACAGCATGCTGTGTCCTGCCCATGAGGCAGACAGACAACAGACTGTGGTCTAATTAGGAAAGACATGCTTCCCACATTATCCATAAAGCTGCCTCAGCCTACAACTACGGACAAATAAATAACTGTCAGGGCTAATAAGCCCAGAATCATAAGAGGAGGGAAAAAAACGAAATTGGATCTACTCAGACCTCAGTTATGTGATCACAGAAAAAGTGTGGTAACAACTGTGAAGACAAACAAAACCAGCTATGGTTGAGCCAGCTCCTCTTCGGCAGACTCAGACATGCTCCACCTCAACAGATTGTGCCAACCCCTCAGCATTTCTCCGAATTTCCAAACTAATAAGAGATGCAAACTGCCATAGGTGATTAATTGGCACATTTGAGCATCACGAGAAGACCTTCTCCATTTCAGCATGCCAGAACACAATAGGAGGACATGAGGAGATACCCAGTGTGGGGAGCTGGAGAGAACAACCCAGAAAAGATGATGATTGTGAGGGTGGCACAAGCTCCTAGGGCCGGCTATATCAGGAAGTTGTTTAGGACATTCTTGGGATAAAAGACATTAAAGGGATGATGTCCAGAAGCTTTGTCTGCATTACCCATTTGGATCACAGGCAGTCATTACACAAGTCCTGACTCTGGAGCCCTTCAATTTTGCATTCCCTCTCCCTGCATCTCCATAGGAAGGGACAGACCAACTCCAGGCACTCTTCTGAACTTCCCTGGGAGTTGTGTCCCTTGTGTTGTTGGCACCCTACACTGTACAATTTTACAAAGCAAGTTCCTCAGCTGCTTACTGTGGTTGAAAAAAATTTTAAGAATCCACAGAAAGGATTAACTCCAAGTGACAGTTTCCACCAGAACACATGAAGAACAAGTTGGAGTTACCCAAATTGCCTCAGTTCGGTCTCTCCATTCCTTCCTCAGCCACTGAGTGACAGCTCAGGAATCTGTTCGGAATTAATTTTCATCAATCTGTTTCACCTTTATGCTCACGGATCCAACGCAGGGCATGGGCCCTGGACGTCTGCAGGGTGTTGGAGCAGTTCCCACTGGGAGCCTGTCCCTGCCAAGTGGCAGGGGAGCATCCACTGGGACGAAGCCGTGCCAGCTCCCAGCTATCAGCAGCACTGTGAGTCAAACGTCACCGCTCGGGTGCAACCATGCTTGACAGAAACACTGGTGTTTCCAGTGCTCTCTCTCATTTGGTGAGGGGAAAACAAGGGCTGGACTCGAGACCAGGAGGCTGCTCAGAGCTTTTCCCACAAGAACAGTGACAGCAGGAGCCACCATATGGGATGAGACAGGGAGCAACTTTGCCTTGGCCTTGTTGATTGAACAGGACTAATCAGGCTGAACTTGGGGCCCATCTGCTGACCACTGATCACAGGCTACGGAACCAGGACACTGCCCACGAGCTGGCAGGACTACAGGCATGGCCAGTGGGGAGGGAGCACCACCCACACACTCACCCGCTCCTTGGTTCTTCCAACTCTGCTCTTTAGCTCTGTCCTGGAGGGATCCGTCTCGGGAAACAGCAAGGCAGTGCCACGTGCTGCTGCTACCTCAGATCACTGATCAGCCTGGAACATGCATCTTCTGAATCAGCTATTTATTCTGAAAGAAACATCATCATGCTGCAGAGACTCGATCCTCACAAGGTGCTCCTCAGCTCCTGGAGGCCACCAGACATCTCCTGCTCATGGCTGCAGCGTTTGAAAGAAGCAGTAACCCCTTTGGGAGGGTGTGGAGCCCTGGCTGAGCAAAGGTCAAGGAGGATGGAGCTTCTGCTCTGCCTCAGCTTCTTCTGCCCTTGACAAAGGTCTGAGCTGGACCCAGAGCCATTCTGGTGGGGCACAAGGAGGCAGCTCTGGGGCAGTAAGGGGACATGACCTCAAGAGACACAATCCCCATTGACATGCACTTCATTTCACCACAAAGGTAAGCTCAGCATGAACCAAGGACTCAAAACCCTCCAGCTTTTGTCCCTTCCAATTTGTGGGTGCATCAAAGCACCAGCCAGAAGCTTGGAAGCTGATAAGGTGGAGATCCGTCATGGAGAATTTGCAAGATGCACCAAGGTAGCAGATGACAGCAAAAGGCCTAAGCCAGACTTTGTGTAACTGCATCTTGGCCTCCAGGACACCTTTGCATCCTTGGCCCGTGCTGAGGTGGCTGGTTGTGGTGCCTGTCCATGCCAGGTCCGTTGATTGCTTTCTGCAGACAGCTTATCCGCAGAGAACTGGACTAAACCCAAACTCATTTCACATAGGTCACTGACCAAGAGGGCAGCATGTAATGACTTCTCATCTCTATCTGCCCGGACTGGATCTAAACCACTGATCTATAGCACCATTGAAACTCCCCAGTTTCACCCCATATCCTCAGTTAAAGGACGTCTCCTTCCCACCACCACTCCCCTGGTGCCTGTCAGAGCCAGCAGAGCTCTCCCTCTGCAATGCCTAAAGGAAAATTCCCCTTTCATAGGCTCAGTTACAAAGGAAAATCTCAACATCTGCCCATGTGAGTCAGCTATTTCTCTGAATCCCAACCACTTTGTCTGTAGGAGATGGCTGGGAAAGGCAAAACCAGAAAGACAAAAAGGGTTGTGTCCTAAATAAAAACAAGTCTAAACACTTGGGAAAAAAAAAAAAAAAGAGAAAAGAGAAAAAACCCATTTAGCTTTGTAAGGCAATAACAAGCAGAGCAATATGTAGCTTCAAGGCTACACAGCCAGGTCAGAAAACCCTCCAGAGAGAAAGAAGTAGGCCACAAAGCTCTGATATTAGCTGCTAAATCTGCCTGCATTACCCAAAATTTGTGGGGGAGGCCCCTCTGATGGCTGAGCCAGCTGGCAGCTCTCCTTTGACAGGTATTTATTCACTAATGCTGATGGGCTGTGGAAGCAGCTCTCAACTCTCCAGCAGAAGATGTGACCAGGACGCCAAGAGCTGCAGGTGATGCCTCCACCTTCCCAGAACTCATAGACCACGTTGGGTCTGTGACAGAGGCACCCACTGCTCCAACAGCCAACATCTGGCTGCCATCCCTGCACTAACGTGTGCAAGATCTGGAAATCTGGAGAGCAGCAATCCCCAGTCTGCTCCCTCTTGGATCCACTGATGCCCATGGTACAGGACCTTAAAGACCATTTAGTTTCACCCCCCTACCATGGGCAGGGACACCTTCCACTATCCCAGGTTGCTCCAAGCCCCGTCCAGCCTGGCCTTGGACACTGCCAGGGATCCAGGGGCAGCCACAGCTTCTCTGGGCAACCTGTGCCAGGGCCTCCCCACCCTTACAATAAGATAAAAATTTACCTCTGCCTCTAAAACTTGCACCTACAAATCTGGTTTAGTGAGAGATGGCTTTTACAGATGATTTTACGGAGGAAAAGTCTTGGAGGTTATTCATCCCTATCCCCCTCAAGGGAAATAATTTCAATATTATGAGCAACAGCACTGCTGAAGAGAACATGTAAAAAACCTGGAAAATGCCTCATTTTATCAACAGAAGCAAGGTCATCCAAACCCGGAGATGACGGCATTCAATATTAATATCTCCAAGCAGGGTTTGAACCTCTTGGTAACCATCCATTCCCCAGAGAAACGTCTCCCAGTAACTTTGACGTGAATTAATTAGGCTTGCACAGCTGGTAAGTGCCATCTGCCTGCCACCACAGTTCTGGAGAGTCCACGGCATGGCAGAGGATGGGCTGTCTCACCCCACAGCACCTGCTGTTCCAGCACCCCTTCCTGCATCCCCCTGTATTTCACAAGCCCCAGGCTGTCCCAGCTTCCAGCAAAGGCAACAACTCAACAGGGCACCGAGCAAAGACAAAGCTGCCTCCTCTCTGACACATGCAGCTTCCTCATTTGAGCCCTGGTTTATTCTCATTTCCAGGAACTCCACTAGTTTCTGCTGCTCCAGCCCTAAGCAGTTGTGTACAATGTTCTAATGAGGTCTGTTCCACTGATATAAAGGGCACATCGAGCACACTGCTCAATTTATTTCTGCTTGGAGCATCTAAGAGCTGCTTCTCAAGGAGTTTGAGAAGATCTATTAAGAGTCCAGCCCCGACTGGTAAACAATGTCCATTTCTGGACTGGCACCATCAATCCAATCAGCAAAGGCATTTGAGGACAGGACATACAATATTGGAAAATGAAATTACTTTGAAAAAATTCCTCCTTGCTTATTTGCCAGCTAATGACAGAACCAATGCCAAGCACAGCCAATCTGTGCTAGGGTGTTCAGAGAGACAGTCCTTATACCGAGGCATCTTTTTTTCCTTCTCATCCACCTAAACACATCCCACGCATTGGTCCTCCCCCTCACTTGAGCCTGGGAACACCTCCAGAGGCTTCTCCAGCAGTACAGAGGCAGCAAAATTCCCAATGCTGCATGATCAGGTACCTTGTTTTGTCTCTTTTTATAAAATGTCCTGAATTTTGCACTTTTGGCGAAGTTGTGTTGTTGAGTTGTCTTCCCCTTGTAAATATTTGCTGTTGAGAACCATTTGCAATGTGAAATTTCTCTAAGGAAGGGGAGAAGGGCTGTTGCTCTGCTGTATCTGATACTATTCCTTATGTCATCCTTATGGATGTTTCCCTTCTACTTTTATAGGTACTTTCTTGAAAGACTGGATGATATTCATCATGCAGAAATACAAAGATAAATGAGAAGAAAGGCAAGACAACTCAGCAAGCTAAACCCAGAGAGTTAAGCCTAAGTTTGGGAGATCCAGGCTTAGTTCCTTGCTGTGCCAGACTCCCTGCATGACCCTCCTGCCCATCCTACAAAGAGATTAACAACATTCCCTGGCAAAGGTACAGCCCCACACCCCTCCTGACATACCTGAGAAAAGCTTCCAGAGGGTTTGTCCCAAGCAAAGTCCAAAGGAGCACCATCAGCCACAGCCTTTGGCTGCCCCAGCTGTGTTCCACAGCATCATCCGATCACACCTTGCACTCTGCCCCATCCCTTCTCCCTGTGAACTTCCACATAATAACTGAAAAATGTGACAAGCCTAACTTTAATCATGTTTTAACTCAGGTTGGTATCACTAATCTTGCAGCCACTGATGGGTAATTTAATTAGGGTGCATTTGTAATGAATTACAATCATCATTTAGTGCTATTGTTCCTCACACGAGCAGAGGGGAGTCAGAAAACTGGCACAGTTGATCTTCTTAATTACACTCACACACTATGCACGGCACCAGCAGCCCCAGCCTTTCTGTGCTGGTTTTATAGATAAAGGAACATCAGCACCAGGCACTCTCCATATCAAGCCTGGCAAACACCTCCAGGAGTGCTCCTCACCAGCAATTGGTGACTACCAGGCCTGGGAGATGGAACCTTTGATGGAGGAGGTGTCAAAGCCTAAGCAAAGAGCTCAGAGCTGAAGCAGAGAGAAAAGTACCCAGCCAGAACAGAAACTGGGCTTCTTCATTCTTTCTCACCACCTGTGAACACCTGACAGACGTTAAGGTATGGCAAGACACAAAATATGAATAAATGGATGTATTATAAGTCCAGAAGGATCCCAACTAAAGGACTGGATGTATTAAAACATGCTCACTTGATGGTGTTGTACAGCCACACCAGAGCTACAGGCACATGAAAGGCTGTAGTCACTAACGATGCTCTAATGGAAGAATATTTGCCCCAGAGCTTTAAATCCACCTCTACCCAACAGTATCAGAAATTTCCAGCCGACAACGCTCATTTCTGCTCAGCTCTTCCACTGCTCCGTGCAGGATGCGCGGCAGTGAGTACATGTATTTATTTCAGACATGACTTCAGTCTGCAAAAGAGGAGCAATCTGTTGCTGTGGCTGAGAGCCAGCCCACTTCCTCCTCGCTATCTCCGTGCAGAACAGACAGACTCCACCACGGACACCGTTTGTGCCATCCCCCCTTTGGCAGCCAGGCTAACCTGCTTCTGAACTAAACCCATCTGAAGAGCTGCTCAATTTTGTTGCTCTCAGTGAGGCATTTTATACAAATTTATATTTGTTTATATATATTTATATCTGATGTGTTTTACACAACAGGACAAAAGGAAAGCAAGCCCTTTGTATCTCCTCCAACAAGGTGGTCAGGACCCCTCTCTCAGTCTCTACTCAGAAGAAATCTGGATTTCCAGACCTCAGAGCAAGCAGAAGGAACTGCTGTTCCCCATATTCCCCAGCTGGGACACCCCAGTTCTGTCACATTGCTATGGGGAAGCAGAAGCTAGGTCAGATTTTTGAGAGAAAAGAAACATCAGACTCTGGGTTCCGTGGTCTGGGAAAGTGTCCTGAGGGCAACATGACTTTGTCTCTCCCCTCCTCGAACATATTCACTGAGGCTTCGCAGAAACACCATCTGAAAATGACTAAAAGTGTCCCAAAGTTCTTTTTTTTCCCCATTAATTTTGTCAGGTATCATGAAGGACTCTTTCCTACGTGTGTGGAATTTGCCTGGAAACCAAAGGATTCTTGAGCAAGGCAAAACACTGGGGTTTTGTCAAACCTAGTTTTTAAATAAAGGCTCGGGAAGGAGCTTACCAATTTGGAGTGGCAAACTGTGACCCCATGCCAGCAAAATGAGCAAGGAAAAATTATTAAATACATGCACAAATCCTCGTAGTATAATATGTAAGAGTAGTATAGTATGGTAAGAGAAATTGATGTGGCTCAGGGCAGAGGACAACCAGGCCTCTGTTTTGGTAGTGCTTTTTCCAAGAGTTAGCAAAACTTGGATAAAGCACTGGACAGGAATGAACAGAAAATAGGGATTATACAGTAATGCAACTTTTTAATTGGTGGCTTATACTTTTCTGAAGCATGGTGCACTTTCTTTAAGACAGGCCCAGGAGAGTAGTGAAAAGCACTAGAGGAAGCAAAGAAAGAGGTTTTCATAAATCCCTCAGAAATTCTGGGAAATCTGTACAAAGGGACAAGAAACAAGAGGCTCATAAAAGAGGTCTGTAAAATACCAAGATTATAATAAGGGAAGCAAGAGCACTGCTCTTTGTTCTGAAGAGAAGAACAGGAGAGAACTCAGCTGAAAAAATACTATGTAAGGACTTTAATCTTCATACAACATGTATTAATTAACCTGTGCAATCATGGTTGTAGGGGAGCAGAAGCACAGAATTTAATGAAAATTAGAACAGACAACAACACCCCAAGTTCTAAATGGTATTTCTGCCATTTCCATTTTGCTTTTGAGAACGGGATATGGTCAAGAGGAACCTCCTTTTAATCACGTTATTAACAATGCAGTCACTGAGCAGCACTTAATTATGTTTTCCTAAGTCACGAGGAACTTCTGCGGCGCGCTCACAGCTGGGAGCTCAGATGGCAAAACCCTTCTGAGTGACTCCTCCTGTAAAAGGTCCTGCCTGCTCTGCCCCTGGTCTGCTTTAAGGGCAGGTCAGGACCAGGATGGGTGTCCCGTCCCCGCTGCCAAGCACAAAGTGCTGTTGCACGTGGGGATGGAGCACAGCTGGAAACGTGTAACTGCGCTCACCGGTCAGCATCAAACCCTTCCTGCCATGTCCCAGCCCGGGACACTGCCAAGCCAGAGACACGCTGCAACTTCACACAAGGTTTCAGGCAGATTCCTTACCTGCTCCCATCGCCTGCCATTATAAAAGCTGAAAAATACAAGGGAAAAAAAATTCTTTTTATCGTTGGGTTGCTCGCCAAATGCAGAGTCGGCACTTTTGCTACGTTACCATCAGCATTTCTTTGTCAGTCGCTTTTCTCCACTTGCTTTCACGTAGCGAGTGAAAAGGATAAAATACCTTTTCTAGCAAAATGATTGTGAAGCCACTTCAAATTAGGGGAGGGATGCAGGTGCAGGTGCAGCTCTCAGCTGCTGCACTTGAAGATGACGCTCTTCAGCTGCAGAACCTCCACTGCAGCAGCTCTCAGCCCTTCCACTCTCAACTCTGTGAAATCCTGACTTTTGAGAGCTGACATCACTCAATTATTTTCTCTGCTGGAACTGATATATTTCAAGGATGCACTGGTAAAAAGCACAGAGTGCTCATGAGATGTGCTATCCCAAGTGTAATTTTCCGTTTGTAAATAAATTTTGGCCACCGCCCAGTCTGGGTGGGATGACTGGGAAGCAGCTGATATTTGAAATCTCAACCATAGCATGAAAATAGTCTTTAATGAACTGTGCATCTGAGGGAAAAAAAAAAAAAGAATTGGCTGCAAAATAACAAGTGATAACCATTGGAAAAAAGGCACAGCATATGCAGGAGGAAACTCCATTAAAGCAGCAGCCATGCAATTAAAGATGGATGTGGGAAACACGTGTGTGAGCAGCTCACGGTGCTGCTGTGACCCACAGGCCCATTAGCTCTGGAGCACTGGTAAGCTGATTAGCTCTGGAGAAGGATGATGGCAGAACTCATCAGCTAAGCTTGTTAGCTGCCACACAAAGTTGGTGTACCTTGGAAGCTTTGCAAAGTGATTAGCTCGGGGTGGGAGGAGGCAGCAGAGCCTGCTCCAGGAGATGAATAACCCAAAGCAGTCACTGCGTGGGCACGAGCTCCACGTACAGATCGGCTGCCTGGGCTCCGGCTGCCTGGCAGAGCTGGCAGTGGGATCTGCCTCTGTTGGGGTGTGGGGGAAGAGATTCCAGGGCACAGCACGCCTGCAGCTGCCAAATCAGTGCCTCGGTCGCAGCCAAGGTCTGCAGCCTCCTTGTACAACACAGTTAAGCCCCCAAGGTCTGTAAGTCCCTCCAAAATCCCTGCCGGCCATGGCTGAGTGCGCTCGGATCCTCACCACGGAAGGCTGGGAGGTGGATGCTGTCCTCGTGCCAGCCCAGCCCAGTTGAATGTCTTCAACTCTCCCCAAAATACCTCTTAACCAAGAAGTTTATTTTAAATAAAACCAGAGGAGCAGGATAACTCAGCCCAATGAAAAATGACCATTTTCTCCCACCTGCCTTCAGCCTGTCTGCCGATGCCCTGCGGCCATTCAAGAACAACAACTCCTGTCTCATTTGAGAAACAATTTCAACGGTGTCCAGCTCTAAACACCTCTCTTCCTTCTGTGGTGGGATCCCACTTCTGCCACAGAATCACAAAATCATTTTGGTTGGAAAAGACCTTTAAGATCGTTTGAGCCCAACCATTAAGCCAGCACTGCCACGTCCACCACTAAACCATGTCCCCAGGTGACACATCTATCCAATGGGGAATGTGACCTGCACTCCATACATTTCTATACAGCAAGGTAACCATTTTATCCCAACTTAAAATGGTTCATACAGCTGCTTCACCTCTCCAAAACCTGCACAAACCTACTGTCACTGCATGTCCACAAGCTGAAGCAAAAAAAAGGAGCTTTGGTCTTTATGCCGGTTCACAATGGCAGCAGTCTTGTACATACCAGCTTCTGTTTGCCTTTTTTTTCCTTCTTTTTTCCATAAAAACAGGACAGAGACAAGAATATCTGTGGTGGAATATAAATATTAAAAAAGCTGTAATCACAAACCCACAGATTATTTAGGCTACATGTGGCTGTAAGAGTGTAGCAAATGTCTGTAAGGGTGTAGAAAGCTAATTCTTTAGGGTACAACCAAAGAGGGAAAATACGTGTTTTAATTTAATGCTTTCTAATTTCCAAGTGCCTACCTGCAAACATTCATTGTGAATGCATGGAGATGTCTGATGCATTCATTAAGTCTGTTTGGTTAATCTGCTTTCACACAAAACTAAAAGAGATTAATAAACTTCTCTAAATGCCCTACCATTGCCAGAATTCCTCCTTTTCTGAAAAGCTTTGCAAGACTTGGTTTGATTAAAAACTTTTCTTCAATTTTGATATCCTAAAGTCAAGGTACTAGATGGCAATCTTTGTTTTTGTTTCAAAATAAAGAAACTTCACAGTTGCAGAGCAAACATGATGCAAGTATAACCGACAGCTCAAAACCAGATGGCAAATAAAATTATCTCAAAGCATATTGTTATTTTTTACATTGCATTTACAATTTTCAGCACTCATATTTGGCAACACTGCTGTCCCTCATTTTATGTAGGTTAAAAGTGAGAAGCAGCTGTCTGCTCACTTCAAAGTCAAGTATTTACCCCCAGGTAGGATCTATTTATGTGCATTTAACCAACTATTTATAGCCATTTGAAAACAGAAGGTTTTCATGAAAAGTGCTGGCACAGCCTTCACTGTAACAGCGTTGGTAACACGTTCTCTCCGTTCCCATTGGACTTTCTAACTTGATAACTCCTTTGGTAAAGATGAACTGGAACGTGGGGACCTGTGATATTAAAATTTCTTTAACCAACCAACCCCTCTGCTTCCCCAGATGCTTTTCTGCTGCTTGTAGCAATAAATCTTCCAGTCATGCAGCAAGGCACCAAGGCACTCATGGCTTTTATTAGATAGGCTACTAGGGCTTTGGGAAGTATTAATAGTCCATCAGAGGAGGCACAGACACTGATCTCCAGGTAGCCGAGGCAAAACATCTCAGCGTGACGGGGCTGGTGATGAGCACAGGACAAAAGCACAACCAGAGCGTCACCCACAGACATCATCCCCCTTCATCCCACGATTTATTCTCCCTACTGTCCTTTCTAAGAAACACGACAGTCACACCGTGAGATTTCTAAAATGAGCTCTATCCCAGTCCCTCAACAAAGCAGCAGCAGGGGCAAGAAAAACAATTCATTTCTAGAAGCTGATATTCATCAGCAAACCCCACCTCTCTGCTCTGTTTGCTGCTCCACCACAGCAAACCGGGCCTTTCTCATTCCCAGGCTCGACTGCACAAAGATCCATTAGATAAAACAACATATCTAAATGAGAAATGCAGCAAAAAGAAATGAGTTTAGACAGCTCCTCCTCTCTGATCTGGGCTACAATAATTATGCCCACGTCATGTGAATTCATGACTACGCATGCTCAGCAGAGCTCATTTTACCCATTAACTTCAAAATCCTCTTCCAGAGGCTGCTCTCTCTCCTCACCCACCATTCCAGGTATCCAACTCACTCATTTCTCTTCCCCATCACAGCTTCCCATCGCATGGCCCTTCCCTAAAGCAGTGCTCCTTGGCAGCCACACACATACCTTGCTCTGCCAAGGAAGGTTTGCAGCTTTGTAGCCCAGACAGTTTCACCCATATGCCCTCCCAGGCTTTTCCCCACGCTAGAAAAGAGCCTGGAAGAGACTTTTGGGAGCAATCCATGCACACATGAACACATTCTTCTTTCAAATTTTTCCAGACGTCCTCCTGCAGAGAGAGCTCCAGAACTCTGGCAGTGGATCAGGACGGGCAGGTGATGTGCCGGCTCTGTCCCTCTTCCTCTCGCTGGCTGCCAGCTTCCTGCTGTGCCCTTCGACCTATCTCTACTCCAATTAACAAACCAAATGAACCAACAGCCACAAGTGTAAACTGATGACGTTGTGCCAGCCACCACCAGTCCATTTGCCCATGGGCTGCTCCTTCCTTCGATGCTCCTTCGGGTTTGGCTTTTAGGCTGTGAGCTTTCTGGAGAAAGCATCTATCTCCAGTTGTTTTTCCTACAGCACTGATGTGGTTAATAATAGCAGCTAACCTTTGGCTGCTAAAGTATCAGCAATGCCACCCATAAAGCTGTGTCATATTTAGTGAGCTGTCAGAGCAGCAGCATCATTAAAAAGCCCGAGCACATAACTAATGTATGTAAAGCACTGCAAGAGATAATCATTTGGTTGGTTGGTGATTTATTCCAAAACTGATGGAAGCAAAGGGCTTGGCAGTGAGAACTGCTGAAGGGAGGGAAGCTGGGCAGGCTAACACTCATACTGGAATGGTCCTACCGCCTGCCTTGCAGTAGCAAGTTCTGGTGAAAGCAATATATGTGGTTTTTGAAACTCAAATGACCCTTGATGGTCTGTAGACTCACTCTCCTAATGATTTCTGCCTGGATTTGCAAGCTCTTTTTTTCCTTCTCTTCTCGTTTCACATCAGAGGGATGTCAAGACTTTTGCTGCCGAGTGTTAACTTTGTGTCTGTACACGATGTTCTCGCTGTGCTTGCCGGGACCCACAGGCTTTATAATTAGGGCCGGATTCAAGCAGCACCAAGCACACTTGCAAAGATTTTCTTCAAACCCAAACTTCCCCACTCCTTCCCAGTGCCGTCCCTCCCTCCCTCCCACCGCAGCTCTGCAGGCTAAAGGAGATTCCTGAAGAAAAAAGCGACGCCTTCCCCTCCTGGGCACAGTGAACCCGGCTGGCTGTCCATGGGCAGCAGCACCAGGCTGCACCTCCCGAGCTCTCCTGGTCCTGCATTACCCAATCTCTTTGTAGCCTCTCTCCCCGTGGAGCTGAGACCCGCAGCCCTTCCTGGGAACACCGATTCCCTCTTGCACAGCCACGTCAGCCCCTCTGCACACCCAGCCTGACCCACAGAACCAACCCCAAGCCCGAGCCCCGCGGGGCCCGGCCCGTTCGGCAGCTCCCATGGTGGGAAGACAAGACCTGTTGATTTCTGCGGTTTCAGATAAGTGTGAATTGATGAGCTACTTCAGGAAGCTAATATTAATTCCTAGAATAACGAGCAAGGGCTGCCTGGCTGATTACCCCTCATTCCTGTCTGCTTACAAACAATGATTACAGTCTAATCTCAGCACTCTTGGAGGAGCTGCGGAGAGTACCCTTCATCTACTGTAATTACGTTCCAGCTCCCTTGGAGCTGGAGCTCTTATTCACTCCTAGCATTATCTGCAGTCTAATCTAGTTGGCTGGAATGGAGGTGAAAATTACTCCAAAGAGCTGTAGTAAGCTCTTGCTGTAGCTCCAAAGCCAAGCTAAAGAAACCAAATTGTTTTGTGATGGTCAGACAAAGGCACAGGACGAAGGAGAGAAAGATCCAGCACATGGCAAAAGCGAGTGTTGCTGGCACTGCTGACAGTAATACAACTCAATGAATCCTGCAGACATGTTCACCCTGCTGTATTTCCTTCAGCCTCTCAGCAGGATGGAGACACAGCAGACATCTCTGCAAGCTCTTTTAAAACAAAGCCTTTTCCCAGTGGGACCTGGTCATACAATCTCCCCAAGCTGCTCCTCCACACTTCAGTGAGGCCTCACATGGTACTACGAGGCATTAAGTGTCAAAACATCACCAGCCTTTAGAATGTGATGGGAAGGTTTAGCTGCTTCCAGAAGTTTTGTTCTAAATATCAAAAGTCAAATACAGTATATGCCTGATTTAATCCTGCAAAGGCTTCCAGGCAAATTCACTTGGCCTAGAAACCAATTCTAGGTAATGTGCAGGTCAACAACCTCTAAATCCACTTTCTGATCATGTTATTTTCTCCAATGTCTACAGATTAGATATAATGACAAAATTGTTCCCTGTGAGGCCCTGGCACAGGTTGCCCAGAGCAGCTGTGGCTGCCACATCCCTGGAAGTGTCCAAGGCCAGGTTGGATGGGGCTTGGAGCAATCTGGGATAGTGGAAAGTGTCCCTGTCCGTGGCAGGGGGTGGAATGAGATGGTCTGTAAGGTCCCTTCCAACCCAAACCATTCTGTGACTCTATGAAATTATATTGAACTGTTTCCCTTCAACATAACTACATTCTAGAACACCAGCACTGCTTGCTGCTCTTGCTAAAAAGACACATGGTTTTACACCACCTCCTTGTGCAGGCACAGCTGAGACCCTCTGCTCAGCCACAGGAAAGACCTCTCCCTCCAAGGCTGTGAGCAGGATCCTGTGCTGCCTTCCCTTGCTGGTGGGGACGGCTCAGGATGATGGTAACATGCGCTGGCAACCACGGCAAGGGCTGTCCAGCAACCACAGCCTGCACTGACCACTGTATCTTATCCACTACTGCTACAGGTACCTGTGAGACTGAACATGAAAGAAACTGTTTGCACATGTTGCAATTACATTTTGCCTTTGCTGGGGGGACAGGAAGCCACCCCTGTGAACAAAACGAGGGCATGAGCTCCAGTGATGCCTGAAGCACAGGAGGTTTAACTGCAGCAATCTGGGAAGCGAGACATCACTCCCCAAAGCCTGATCTCCCAGAAGGCAACCTGATACCTGGGCTGCCAAAGGTCCCGTGTTCTAATTAAGTGTTAAATCTAGTTTGCTTTTTTTTTAAATCTAGTAAGATGTTTCTCCGTCCTACAGTGCCGTCACTCTTTGCTGTGCTGTAATTCAGTAAGGAGAACAGTTAATTAAGTTTGAACAACAGTGTCTAATGACTTCTATTTAAAGCTGTTCATAAGAAAAATATTAGAAGCCCTTAGAAATTACCGAAATTTGGAAGCTAACATGGTACCTTAAGAGAATAAAACACTCTAGTCCTGCACACTTGCACTTTGAAGGCCTTATCTTCTACCCCAAGCAGTGCAGTGGAGCAAGGCATCCCCTCCTGCCCTACAACTGCTTATTTTATATTTAAGTCATGATGAGAACACCATGAAAATAACAAAATGTCCCTGGATGCAGGGATCCAAATGAGTGCTGGCAGCATCACTGTTAAGTGCAGTTCCATTTTAACTACTCTGAGATGCTGGAGCAATGCAGCTGCTTTGTGAAAACCTGTGGAACCTGGAGGGGAAAGTAAGTGGAGAAGCAAACAGGTCCTGAAGAGATGGGAAATAGTGAAGAGACAGCAAAATGAGACAGCCTGGAAAACCAGACAGCAGTCCAAACAAAGCAGGATCATCCAAGATCTCAACAGGAGAGGGCAACCTCACTACAAATGGCTTGAGAAAGGAGCTGTGGATAAGAGAAGGGGGAACAGAGGATTACCTATTCTGTTTAACCTCTCGAGATCTTAATCCTTATGTTCATCTCTAGAATTCAACAACAGGCACAGAGGTTTTGCTGAGACACAGGATGGCATAGGGACATTGCCAGCCCTTGCACCAGAGAAACTCCAAGAATAAAACACACAGAGATTTAGACACGTTAGTGGTAGACGATAAACACTGGAATTAACAGAGAAATTAATAAGAAGATTGTTTAAATATTAGCCTAACTTAGCACAAAAGAGGAGATCTAGTGCAGCGTTAACCTCAGACAGACCCTTTGAAAACACATCCTGGGAGTTGTGTGCTCACTACACCCACTCACCAAAGTATCTCTAATGAATTTCCTCCTACCTGGTGTGTCGGATCTGGAGGGAACCCCTCGAGGTAACTCCCTTCCTAGCCTTGCCTTCTGCTTCATGCACAGACTGGGAGTTGTTTGGATTGCAAAAGGGAAGCCTTATTTTTCTTATTCTTCTTGGCAGAGAAGAAGTGACAAAGACAACTATCCATCACTGCTCCTCATGAGCATCACAGAGCCATAATGCAAGAATCACACCTGATTTATCTTCTACGCAGTCCAAATAAAAAAACACCTCTGCTCTGTCTTTACTTGAACTAAATCTTGCCAATGTAATAAACAGAAACGTGAAAATGAAGCCTAGTTTCATCCCCCTCTTTGAAGTCAGCAAAGGGACGTGCTGAAGGGAGTCCAGTCTCCCCCTGTTGGATTCCACAGGTGCCCCGTGATGGGGACACATATTCACCTGCTGGCTGGCAAAGCCATCCTGGGTGTCACTCCAGCATATCGCTCTCCCTGTAGATTGGAAAGTTTGCTCAATTCACAAAATCATCTGCAAGCTCCCAAACCACATCTCTTATCCTCGGAGGAACATGAATCGCCAAGGCAGGATAATATCTGAGGACTTAAAAGTATTGAAATTGTTAAAAAATAAATTAGCCTTAAAATTGGAAGCGTATACCAGCAGGCAAGAAAGGAGCAATATTGTAGCCTTACTCCAGGTTTTTAAAAATGATCCAGAGAATATGAAGCTTTAAACCTTATTTCTGTACCAAATAAAACTAAGCAAGCAATAATAAACCCCCAGGCAAAAATAATGCTAATAAATAAATAAAATCACTCCCTTCCCATCTAGGATAATTCCCTAAAATTCTTAAGAAGGAAAAAAAAAAAGAAAGAAACCCTGAGGATTAGGTTTAATTATTTGGATTTTCAAAGCCTCTGTGACAAAGCACTGCCAAGAAGGCTACAAGAAACTGTCTGAGCAACGGAGCAAGGGATAAAGTGCTATTACAAATCCAGAAACTAACTGAACTAAATTAAAAAAGGAGGTATAACACACAATCAATATTCAACATAGTGAAAGATTACAGTGGCTGTTCCCTGAGGACCGGTTTTGTCTAACATATTCTTCAGCTATTTGCATAGGAGAGTGAGCTGAGATGTGGTGAGACTGCATATGACACGATTGGTTTGGGGGGCATTGAGCTGACCTTGGCTGCTCTGCCTCTCAGGAGCACTGAAATGCTTCATCTTCACTGCGGGTTGTCTTGGGAGAGGCTCACTCGCTTTAGTTACAGAAAATATAAAAACACAGCTGTTTAGCAGTTAAGGAGAAACCTGAGAAAGCACAGAATAATGAAGATATTTACTCTTTTCTTGCAAGATGCTAGCGAAATGATACCCAGAGGAACAGAATGGCAATTTCAAACAGATATAAAAACCTCTCTTTTACTCAAGTCCTGCGCTGACCTCTGGAGCTCACTGTCACAGGCTCTCTCTCAGATCAAGAGTTCAGAAAGTCCAAAACTGAATTAGATACACTCAGAGCAATAGTGGTGAAAGACATTTACCAAAGCTTATGAAAAACATCTTTTATAAAGATACCAGAGTAGTTTCTTAGGCAGGGTTACACCACTGTGTGTTTTGAAATCTGAAAATAAACCATCTCTCTGTTTGAACGAGGGTGAAAAACCTCCCTCTCCCTTGCAAGCTATAAAAATTAACACTTCAACAGGAACTTGCACACCAGAACTGGAACACCTGGACAAATTGGCAGAGTCATTACTGCTCCCAAGTCACAGATGGGGAATGAGACAGCGTGAGGCACTCAGTGGCAGTGCTGGATTACAGTCGGGGGATCCCTGGATTTCTTGGCTGTGTGCTCGCCCACAAGCTGCCCTATCAGCTGACCAAACAAGCACAGAGAACCTCAGTGGGGAAGAAGAGGTGCTTCCTCAGCTGTTCCCAGCCCCTCACCCATCCCATCCCACCCCAGATCCGCACTGCGGAGGAGAACTCCCCAGGGAGCCGCCGCCTCGTCAGCACCAGCGCGGTGCACGGATGGGATAACTACGGACACCGTGTACGGGATAACTTCCCAAACCCCACTCTCTCCGTGCCCTCAGCTCCCTGCAGGGTGATTTCCATGCAGCTCTTTCCGGCAGCGGAGCGCTGGCAGGCTCTGCAGGAGCAGCAGAGCTCCCATCCAATTTGGCCAGGAGCTCCAGCGATGCTCCCTCTCGTTTTCACGCCAGGTTGCACACCTAGGTGGATCGCTGAGGCTCAGCCTGGCTGCTGTCAGCTGGGAAGCAACTGTGCAGAGCAGGAGGTGGGGAGCTGAGGAAAGCCTGCCCTTCATGGTTTCCTCTTCAGTGTCAAGCCAACCCTGTGGCCAGCCACCAGCTCCATCCACAATCCAACCCCTTGCTTCCCTCCAGGTGACCGTATTTGCTTTCCTAATGTTCCTCTGACAGACACACGTCCTCCCCCTGAGCTGTGCATTCCGGTATCTGCACATATTCACTTATGATTAAAAAAAAAAAAAGATTAAAAAAATTTGAAATTACTTTAAAACCTGTAATGGCTTGAGGAGTCTCTAGAGTGAAAGGGAGGAGGGAAGGGGGAACCTGGGTTAATAAAAGCTGTTAATTAGAGTCAAATTTGCTGCTTAATGTGTCAAGAACTAGTGAGTTACGAGTTAATCAACTGTCTGAGTTCCTTGAGAGAGCAATAAAGCTGAAGCCTGAAAATGGAAGGACAAGGTCAGAGCCTTCAAAGGAGGTGTCTTTAAAATTGCTTAATCCTAAGGTCCAGGTTGTGAGACACAGAGACTCCCCCTCTCCTGAACATCCTGTTCTATCACTGACCATCAGCATTCCAAGCCTTTCACAGTACAGTCATCCTTCCTTTTGACCTTTTTATCTGCTTTACTTGGGACTTTATAACCTGGGACAAAAGGTACAGAAAAGATTGGTAACTCTTCGAACCCTTAATTTTTTTGCTTCTGCTGTTCCCTTTCAAAGGATATTGCAAAAGCCCAAAGCAAAAGGCAGAAAAGAAGCACGGAGGAGTTGCAGAACATCCATCAAGCCCTGAGTTCAGGATCCACTGTTCCTTGTGCAAGACCTATCAACATCTCCCTACACCGTGCAGTCAAAGGAGCTGGCACAGCAGGAACTGCCTTAGAGAATAAATTAATAAAAACATCAGAGAGGAAAGAGTGAATAAAGCTTGTCAAAAAATGAAGGGTTCAGAGATGGAGCATTTCCCACATTTTATTGCATCTGGGAGATAGAAGGCAAATGATGGGTGATTTACTTTTGCCATTGAACTATGGAAAGATTTAATCTATTTTTACACCAATTTACTCTTTGCAAGTCTAGCCTAGATGGAGTACATCCTTCTTCCCTGCAACACGCCAGCCATCACTGCTGCGCCACTGCCACTGCTAAGAGGAGAAAAGCTGCAGCTACTGTGGGACCTCTGCCATCACCCAAGAGCTTTCCCAATGAGGGGGGGTGCAAAGGGAGCTAAAAGATAAATATTTACAGCACAGGATTCCACCAGACTTCCAAACTTCTGCTAAAACAGAAGGCATGAAAAACTTTTTTGTTTTTTTGATTGAGACACTCAGTTATGCACCTCCCAGCCAGGCATCCACCCAACTCCAACGAAGCTGTTAATTCATGAATATCGTTCATCACTGGGCATTGCTCAGTGTGGGCACCACAGTGGATCACAATTTCCTGCTCTTGCCACCACATCTCCCTCTCTCTTCTCTTCCCTGCACGGCTGCCACTCTAAGTTTTAAAAGAAAAATGCTTTTCCTGAGAGGTTTCGTCTCCTGCCTTGCAACCTCTACTTAGTTTAGGGGGCAAATGTGCTATGTAACTGTTGTGGAGACAACATGACTCCCAGAGGTTGGGACTTGGCACAGAAAGGGAGAAGAACAGATGTTCATGGATTTCATTGCAAAATGTAATTACCCACAGTTTTGAACACTACATACAACATATTCCAGTAAACGTGAAGCAACAGGAAGTGCCCTCTGTGTCCTTGTGGGCATCTTGGGTGCTCCTCCAGATCTTACCTGTATTTTCCATGCTGCAACATTTCAGCACAGCAAGCAGCAGCCTTCTGAAATGTGGGCAGCACGGAGGATCATTTCACATACAGCCAAATAATCTTTTCAGCACTGATTTTCTCGTTCTCTACAACATCCAGGTCCTGAGGGAAAGCAGAGCCCAAAGCTACCACTGGATGTAAAGGTTAGTGGCTTCTGCATTAAGACGCTTGTAATGATTCAGCAACTTCAAGCCATCTTTCTACCAACAAGGAATCTTTGTGCTTCTTCTATAATCCGATAGTTCAAAGTGACAAATAAAAGAATTTGACAGAAGTCATTACCACCTGCAAAGCTGTTGTACATTTGTGAGTACAAATGGGTCAATTGTGCCCCAAATTTGCAGCTTTATTCAGCTGGGGGAATAATCCCATCCTTCTTTTCGAAAAGAAATCTACAGTTTTGCCTTCCCTAACAAGCAGTTCACCTGAAGCATCAGCAGCAGAGCAAAGGCAGTGTCATGCACAGCTCTAGGTGTGATGGTTGCTTCCCAAAGAGCAGGTGAACTGCACTGAGGACAGCAAGATCCCCTCACTGTGGGAGAGACCAGCTATCTCCCATCTGACTCACCTGTCCTTTAAAACCAGGCACAATAAACTCCAGGAGCAATCAATCCTCTGCTTTTGTTGAAAACTGTTGCTGCACAGAGCAAAATAAACTACAGAAAACCTCAGCAAACAATTCAGGGTCTGAAATTCTTCTTTTCTAACAATTAGTAGAGAGCCTCTGTGCACCTCCTTCCACAGCTGTCCAGTGCAGAGGGAAGTGGAGAGGGTCACAACCTTCATTGTGGACACAAATTGGCTGCTGGTTCGTCACTGCTGAAATGGGGAGGGGAGGTTACGGTCACAGAGTAATGAGTGAGATTACACTGCAATCAGGGCACGGGGATGGGAGCTGGAGAGACGTGCTGAAGGGAGGGAAAACATCCCCTAAATTAAACCCCTATTGTTCACCTCATCTCTGCCTTGGTGGATAACCCACGAAACTCTGAGCTCCTGCCAGGAGCCAGTGTGAATAATTCCAGAGCATTTTTCCTACCTGTTGCTAACACAACTGTCTGTGAGTGCACGAGCTTTATGCTTCTTTGAGCCATATGTATGGGAAGGTAAATTTTCTGTAATCCCTGGGAATATCCTCTTCTCTTCCCTTTTCCCAGTAAAATCTATACTGGTTTTTTTCAGGATGAAGGAATGCAAGTTGCACTGCTGAAAAATCAGGAGTGCAGTACATGACTCCTCAGCACTTTGTGCATCATTAGAGCGAGGTTATTAACAGGATTATGGGGAGGGCTAAGGGCAACGAGCTCTCATCCCTCTGGAGGATGATGTGTGAAAGCAAGGAAGGCAAATGCAAATTTGCAGAGGAACCATGCTCCATTCAAGAGGTGAATTAGTGTTTCCTTCCCCTCAGACACTGTGGAGATCCTCACACCTGAAGACAACCCCATGATCACAAAATCCTTTCCTGAAGACAGATGAAGAACAAGAATTCCACAAAGACAGCAAGACTAGAATCATCAGGGGACATCTGACTCAAATTCCATGTTGGCACGTGCTGTACAAAAATATGAACACAGACACAGCAACAACCGGCAACTGTAGCTCTCAACGTTTTGGGAAACAGAATCTGGGAAATACTGAGTAGGAACTGATGCAATGTGCTTTGAGATCTTCCTTCAGAAGCCTTCGTGTAAGACTGCAATGGCATCCTATACCCAGTGTGCTGTGATGCTAAATATAGCCATGCCCACTGAGAACAGCTTCAAGTCCTATCTTTGAAACTGCTATGGATATCAACTCTTCCTTCGTCTCATTAACACTGCTGTAAATCTACATCAAATGAATATAATTACAGGGGAAAGTACTTTGCATTAACTTGTATGTCTGGCCTTCCCTTGCTTTTTCTGTCTTACCACTGTACACAATTTTGTTTCTATTTTTCTCCACAATTCATCTTCTCTGTCCTTCTTTTCTTTCAGCCTTTCACCTACTCCTTATTTCAAGCCCAAAGTTGATTGCTTTCCTCTTTTTTTTTTTTCAAGTTTGATTGATTTATTCTGCACTTACGTAGATTATTTTATACAAGGCATATAAACTGTAGAACTCCCTGCAGAACAACACAAGCGCTGCTCCCCATGTAGGTAAGGAGGAAAAAAAAGTAAAGTTAACAAAATGCTAAATTAAGTAAGAATCTCTTACATCACACTTTAAAGCCTGCCAAACCTGACTCTTCAGATGTACTGCAACAGCAATTTTCTAAGACACAGGTCTTTTGCAGGTAAAAGTCTTTAGTGTCAGACAGAAAAAGAAATAGAGGTTCTTCCAGCTGCTCCAGCAGGGACTAGGGGACGATGTAACCTTTCAAACAACCAGGCTGCAAGTTGTCAGAAGGTCACTACTGCATGGCCCCAAAACAATGCCATTCTCCTTGCCTACTATAAAAAAGAAAGGGAAGGAAGCTGAGGGGAGGTATTTACTTTTCATATCTCGTCTGAAACACCTGCAGTGATCTCTGCTGAAATTCATTGTATTGCTCAGTCCATCCTCACTTAATTCATCTCATGAAACTCTTAAATGGTACCCAGGTTACAGGCTGGCTCTCTACAGAGATGGGAATTACATCCCTAATTACAAGATATGGTACTGCCCTAATAATAAATCCTGTGCTCAGGAATTCCCCACCCAGGGGAATGAGCCTTGACCTCTTTTAACAAAGACTGCAAAACAGTTGATAAGAACATTAAAGCAAGTCCCTGCTCCAGAAACCAGGCGTTTGCTTCTTCCAAGCGCTCCAGGGCTGGCTGCAGAAATGAGCTTTGAGCACATCTCTCCAGCCTGAGCTGGCGATGGTTGTCTGTTCCCCAGCTCAAACACAGATTTGGCAACAAGCATACAGAGGTGCAGAAGGGGAACTAGAAAGGCAGTGTTTCACCTCCACATATTCACTTGTTTTACCCCACAATGCTCAAACAGCACCAGGACAAGCTCAGCTCGACAGGTCCACTCCAGGCACTGCTGGAGAAATTAAATTGAATTTTCATGCATCTTCAGGATGAACCCTCACAACCTCTGGAGATGACGGGCTCCTCTACGAAACACTCAAAAGAACTGGGCCTTGCTAACCTGTCATTATTGCTCCCTGCATTTCTTTACAAACAGCACCTCTTGCCCTAAGAGCTCTCCCACCTCACACTGCAGCAATCTCAAACTGGGGCCAGGTTTTCTTCTCCAGCACAGATTTGTAGCATTTAACAGCAAACCTTCAATTACCACAGTGCATGACCGTAAAACTTGCTCAACTGGAAATGTTCACTTATTTCTAACCTTGCCTTCAGTTGTCTTCTTTCTTTTGCCCCCGAAGCCATCTCAAACAGTATTCTCCTGGAACCTCTGTGCAGCCTGCCTAGCACAAAACTAAACCATAAGTCAAAGTGATTTAAATTATATGGAAATATATATCTCTCCTTCAACACCAAACTGGGGACGTGGCTCCTAATGGGACATCACTACACATTACTCATAAGGCCAAGACATGTGGCATTTCCCAGGGAACATGCACATTCTCCTTTTTATGCTGGATGACTTATAAGCAGCCATCAGTCTTTTCCTTCTGGGGCTGTGACTTCCATGCACATAATTTGAGTCCTTAGAGTGAACCCCTTGATGTGGATTCCACCTGCCTCAGAGAAGAAAAAAAAAAAAATATTAGGGGGGAAAAAAAAAAAAAAAAGTCTTGGAAATATATAGCAACAAGAAACTGGCAGGACAAACTCACACTCCCACTGTGCCAAATTGCAAGTTTAGTAATTCTGTTTTCTTCCCGCTGAGTGGAAGGTGTCATTAGCTGCTGTATTTAGAGCCACAGAAAAGGTTCTTGGAGCAATCCCCAGCCTTCCTCTGAAGCAGGTGGCTGCTGACCACAGGAGCTCTCTGCAGCTGGGGACCTTCACCTTCATCTGCCTGCAGTCACCACTTCCATTTGAATGGAAAGGAAATAAACAGGGCAAGAGGAGCTTGAAGGCAAGAGGAACAGAAACCCTCAGGCTACGCCGTCCTCCTTGGGGCTGGAATTCATCCCTGCACCACCACGGCCACTTTAAAGCTCCTGCTCTGCATAAAGCACTCTTGGGTGCTTTTAACTCCAGAATAGCTTTCCTTCTGGGAGAGGATTTCTCCTCTAGGCCGGTCTCTGTGGAGCACCCATTGAACCAAATCCTCATTTCTGAAGATTACTGTAACAATCCAAAGAATCATCGTCTTACTTCGAGAGCCTTGGAAAAGGGAGCACAAAGGCTTTGAAAACGCCCTGCAACCATGCAACGTGCACCTGGGCTGGAGTCTTGTCTGCTGGCAACATTCCTAGAAGCTTTTGAGAGTGTCAGCCCATCAGACCACGAGGACAATCGTGCCCATCCGCCGCTGGAGGTTCTGCATGACGGAGGAGGAATGGCAGAGCGCGGATGTGATGGCCCAGGGGATTTCAGCTACATAAAGATACAAATCCATAAGCACAGGGGGTCTTCATGATGCCTGCAAGGAGGAGCGAGGGGAATTGTGAGGAACTGCCCCTCTGGTGTGCTGAGCGAGGCTGGGAGCACCCCGTGGTTTCCAGAGCTGTTTGGGATGGTGGAAGTGAAGACCACCTGCGCTGACAGAGAATTGGGAGAATCTGTGCAAACATTCATTATTTATAAGATAGCTGTCCAGAGGCAAATTGCCTGGAATCCATTAAAGGGAGAAATCCCAGCTCCCTCTGGCAGTCGCCTGGCACAGGCCTTTTCCACTGGCAGAAAAGGGAGGGGGGGGAAAAAAAAAAAAATCACTTTCATTTCTAATTAATCTTCTGGTATATAATACTTTTAATTAGGAGGAAAAAAAAAAACCCTGTGTGCTCTTTGAGAGAGGAAGGAAGGAGCTAAAAGCGAGGCAGAAAGCTCTGGCATCTTGGCTGTAGTTCAGACCTTGCCTTTAAACCCGAGGAGCAGGTGAGCCCCAGCTCCTTCTCTCCTCGTGATGTGACCGGAGCCCCCCAACGCTTCGGGGGCTGCTCTGGAGATGAGGAGTGGGACCCTGTGTGCACAGAGCTGGCTATGTACCCTGGAAAAGAAAATCCAGGTGAATGAAAAGCACTGGAAAAATGCCTTGGATAGAAATGAAGCAGACTCTGTTGGACACAGCATGGGCAAGACAAGGAGAAAGGCCCAGGGAGAAGGAAATACAACCCATACATTATCTCTTCAAATTAATAACCCCCCAAAAAACATTCCTTCCTCCCCAACACCAAATTTCCCAGCCCTTCCTTTTCCTAATGTCTCTCTTCCCTGCATTCATTATTAATGCTGCCGGGGGTACAGATTTGCACTTTGGTTTCTGAAAAATTAATTCAATGATTAAAATTTCAGTCTCTGAGTAATGAAAGCAGCTCGGGCAAGCTGGAGATGCCCCTCTGCAATCTTGAAGGCCTTTGGTGTGCTGCCCATTTACCCCCTGCAAAAGAAGCCTCGCAGTAGACCTGGCTCAAGGGGGAAAATCTGGTAGGAAAATGTGGTTTTAAGTTGATGAAGTTCTGGTTTTGTGGAGAAGCCATTTCGGTTTAATACCCTACCAAATCTGTAGTCACTGCAGAGAGTGAACCCCAGGTGCTTCCAAGGCTCAAGTACTCATGGCTTTCCACGTGACCCCTTGGGTAAGGGAAAATCTCCAAAGACTGTAAATATTAATCAGGGCTGTACATCTATCACTTGCTGACAGGCTGATTGCAGGCTCGGAGACTTTTGGTGTGGCTAATGAAATTTTCTGTGACACTGTGCTTAAAATGAAAGAATAGCAGAGAAAGGTTCCCAGAGAAAGACATCATCTCAACTCACAAAAAATATCTATTTTCTCATCTGTACCCACGCTATCAGCAGAAAGAGCAAGACTCGAGGAACCTGTTAACTGGTGAGGAAAGGGCAGGTGACACAGCGCCCGCCCCTGGATGGCAATTTCACCTCATTCCAGAAACACAGAGACTGCCACAGCAAATTCAGTTATCAGCTCAAGGAAGGTCCTTTCCCAGCCTGCAGCAGAGCCACCCTTCCCACCAGCTCCATGTCAAAGCAAAAAAGTGGGCAAAAGACCTGCATAATTCTCCACCCTCAACTCCCAGCACTGTTATTTTTATTTATTTTAAAATAAATGTGAGAGGGATGTCAAAGCTGTGAGCAGCACAGGGAGCCGAGAAGCTCAGAACCCTTCTCCAGGCTGAGATTAGAGGAGAGGGAAGGGCTGGATTTAAACTTAAACATCCCAGTTTCTTTCCTAAGGTGCTAAAAAATAGCAAAATAGAACAAAAACACGCAAAATCCACCCTGCCTTTTCAATGGCATTTTGCTTCAAGGTTTAGTTGGATTTTTACTCAGCGGAATAAAGACAGCTAAAGTGAACAGAGTCCTTGGGAAGCAACATCTTGGGAATATGGTGGAATCTCAGGGCAGCACTGGCAGGACATTCCCCACCAGCCAAAGCAGCACTGCTTGTGCTGCCATCATGGGGAAAAGAAATGGTCAAAGAGGAACAGGAAGCTCTGCCAAAATCCTCCACAGGCAGGAAAATAGCAAAGCTGTGAAGCTGAGATCTGATTTTCTCTGAAGCAACAGGATTAGCGACAGCCCACACTGCAGTTCACTGGGGTCAGGATAACTGAAGGAACACCGAGCGCTGACTCAAAGCCAGCTCCTGGATTCAGACGCTGTGCGGCTGCTCCTGAAACATTTTATCAAAGCAAAGTTTCTAAAACTCGACTGAATTGTGAATTTTGGGGGAAAAACCAAACGTAGCTCCAGAAGAACACATGCTGTGTACATCACCTGCACAGTGCTACCGGGAACAAAAAGCAATGCACAGAAACCTACTTTTTACCACGTTTGCTGAAACTTTGCCGGGTGAACGTGCAGAGCATCGACTGCTCGGAAAACTCGCTGCTTTTCTTCCTCAAGATGCAGCTTTGTGGGGATTTCAGAATACGTGGGCTTTCATGTGCTGTTCAGCTCCTGAAGTTATTCTGAGCTGAGCCTTTAGCACTCGGCCCTGTATCTACAGGGCAGACAGAGCATCAGGATGTGCAGGATGAGCTCCCTCACAGGCTTTCATGTGCCAGCCTTCCCTCCTCAGGACAGGTTCATTCATCTTGCTCTTGGAGTCCAGGTGGTTTTACTGAGCCTGCAGCTATTAAATTTTCCCTTCTGAAGAGGCTCCTGAGCAGGATCCATCCCAACCCGAGCGATGACGCGCTGGGGGCACAGCCCCGACGCTCTGCGCAGAGCGAAGAGGAAATGGAAATGCTGGAACAAGCACTTTGGCACAGCTTCTTGGCTGGGCTAAAGGTTTATTCCTGGGATGCTGCTTTCCTGCAGACTAAGGGAAATTAAATTTAGCACTTTGCAAATAAATAGGTTAGGGCTGAAAGGACACTATTTAGGAATTTACTGCACACAGCAGCCTCAGAGATTATAGATCCATCACCGTCTATTACCTTGCTAGTTACTGCTTCCACTCTGTCTATCTTCCCTACTTACAGAGTGGTCCTTTCATCAGGTCTTTTTCTGTTCCAACTTGAAACTGTCATCACTCTAATGGAATTATATGAAGAAAAACAACTTTAGGCTGCAGCGAGTCTGCCAAAAAGCCAAGGACAACTCCCGTGGTTCCCCAGGACAACGCGGTGAGATTCCTGCCTGACAGAGACATGCACAGATGTCTGACAACCTCCTGAGCAGCATAGCAAGAGGCAGCTGTTTACACACATGTCCAAAACCTCTGGGCCTCCCTGCAACTGTCAGCTGGGCCTTTTCAACACCCACAAACACAGGAGGCTTCACAGGGACTGGCAAACCAACAGCTGATGGCAAACCCTGCTGCAGATTCATCATCACTACATGGCACGTGGCAGTCACCAAAGGCACCGACAGGATTACAAACCCCACCTTGTACTGCTCTCCACTCTCTACTTCAGAGAAAAACCATCTGCAGACAGTTCCCTCTCCAGGGTCGGATACGTCCCAGAAATGCAAAGTGACAGTCAGCACATGGAACGCTCCCCAGAGCCTTCCATTAGGACAGACAAACCCTTTGCTTAACGGTTTAAATTTATGACAGCTCCCCAGAACACGGCTGAGATAGATCTACTGTTATCAGCTACCTGCTTTGGCTGAAACAGATTAGGCACAAATTAAAATTTTCAAGTCTCAGTTTGACATATTCCCTCCAAGATACAAGCAGACTGGTTTGTTTTCTTTCGGAAGTAAAAGATGCCATCAAAAGATAATCTTGGGAGTTACCAAAGCTGGAGGTCATCCTCAGCTCTCAAATTCCCTGCTTCCCCCATGATGTGATTTAGCTACAAATCCTTATAAGATGGATTTGACATAAAATACTTTTCAGTACTTCTTCCTCAAAGGACATTCTCATGCAATTGGCAAAATAGAAAATACATGAGACAAAGGCCTAAAACAGTACTAAGTTACCTGCTCATGGCACTAACACTCACATGGGGCAGTGGGAATAGTTTTTGTGTGGAGTTACAGTGATTTGTGGACTTTCCTATTTGAAGCAAATGTGAGAACAGGAGAGTTTTTTTACCATTTCCATGAACGTGAATGAAGACAGTTGATACATTACCAAATCCTTAATTATTATCCTTAGGATTAAATTATTAGAGCTGTATCCATGTGAGGTATTAATTCCTTAAGTATACAGAATGTAAAGAGCTGGGCTGCAAGCACTGTTGCTCTGTAGCGTCAGGCAGAAATCCAGCAGAATCCCAGCAGTCAGTCCTTGCACAAAGCTCTCCAGCAGGATTTTCAGGGTACTCCTGCATTCTGTCACTGCTCCATGGACACAGCAATATTAATGGATTGACACTGCACCAGTGATATGATATGAACTGGAGAGCCTGCATGGCACACCATGCTTAACACTCCCAACGCTGTGAAGTGCATCAAATCTTCAGGAACTGCCACGACTGGATGCCTGATGTGCTTCCAACCCTCTCCAGCAGTAACTGCCTCCAAACAGTGGTAGGATGCCTCAGAGCAAAGTAGAAGGTACACTCACAGTAGTTAATATCTTTGGCTTTTCTACAAGTGGTTTGATAAAAAAAAATGAGGGTCTTGGGAAAACCCAACCACAGCAGAGGCTGGGATCCCATGAAGAAGAGCAGCCTAAAAAGCTTTGAAATGTGGGTTCTTATCTTAAGCTGGCAAGCCAGTTTGAGAGAAAGCACGTTAACTGGTTTATGCTGTGCCAACTTCATGGCTAAGAACCATGTAAGAATTGAGCTTTTAGACTGTGAAATGTGGAAGAAATACAAGGATGATAGAGCAATTGTATAGTTGTGAGACGCTGGCTCCTGTCTCACTCCTGATGGTGGCCCTTTGGCTGCCAAAGGGGACCTGTGACCACAGCACCCCATTCTCTGCTTCTCACTAGTCCCCCACTCCATCCTTCCCCCTGACCTGCCAAATGTGGTGAGAAAGAGCCAACCACCCCATCACCCAAACTGAATTTAGGCTGAAATCTTTCAACTGAAATCCTACGTGAAGGCACAACACAAGCATTTATATTCACAGCAAATAACGGAGAAGACCTTTACATGAGCCCAGACACACCTTTCAGATGGAGGCAATAGATGTCCCAGGGCCACACCAGCATGAGAACCTTTTGCTGTGTTTCCACACTTGTGAACAATTTTTATACACACAAGCACACACCCTCTACCCTCCCTCAAGGTTAGAAAATCTTCTGCCCCATTCAAGCACGGGCAGCTATAACTCCCAAAAGAAGAGATAAGACCTAATTATATTTGTATTTAAACAATGTGCTGCTTACTCAAGGCAGAAGAGAGGCAGTGACTGCCACCCACTCCCACTGGCGGCTTTGTGCAGGCTGAGCTGTGCTGCCATGACCTGGGCACTCACATGCTGGTGGGTGCTTTGCTGGATGTTACCAGCTGCACCTCAGAGCTGTTTCCTGGAACTAACTGCTTTTCCTAGAGGCCTTCTCACAAACCTGTTCCCGGAACACACAGGGAAAAGGTGAAGGGGTGGTACAAAAGCCATCTTGAAGTCTCTTGGCAATACTCTCACTGCATGCCCCTCTGCACCACCACCCACCCCTCACAGCCAGCTAAGAGAGGCTTCAGAGGTATCCACGTGGAATCACAAGTGGAGGAAAGGTCCACAGGGATTGCTGAAGTCCCAGACAGCTTTTGTCACACAGGGATGGCACAGAGGATGCCGTGACAGTCTTGCTCTGGCTGAATGTGCTGCCTTGGAGCAGACAACACCTGCACAGAGGCCCAGAACAAGGGCCCAAGGCACGAGAGCTGACCTGTCCCCTCCTCCTGTCCAAGGACAGCAGACAACAGAGACTGTGGAGCAGCCAGGGAAGATGACTGAGAATGCAGGGTACCCAGAAACTTCAGGCTTTTCCCCTGCAGAAGGATAAAAAGCCCCAGCGATTTCTGCCGCTCTTCATGTGCAGCTTTGAACAGAACCATATGCAAGCCAGCAGCGGGCTGTGCTTTGCTGACACGGCTCTGCATGTTCTGCAAAATCACAACAGAGCAGCCAGGGACAGTAACAAGCGTGCATCAAAAGCTGCTTTGCAAAACACCCATTTCATGTGTGCTGCAGCGAGGCTTGGTATTCCCCATCGCCCAGGCTCAAGGCACTGCCTTTTCCTTAAAGAATGCTGATCACACAACGTCTAAGTAGAACATCTTTTGAAACTACCAGAGACTCAAATAAATAAATAAATAAATAAAATTATTTGAAGGTATTTAATGCCAGCTGGGGGTGGTGGGAACCCACAGAAAAGGAAAAGAGCACTAGTGCAGCCCCCAGCCCCCTCAGGATGCACCATGTGCCCGAGGGATAATTTCCTGCATCCATTGCTGTGCAAGAAAAGCCATCTGCCCTGGTTACATCTCCAACCCGTCCACATGCAGCTTCCCCACCACAGGCCATTTTGAAAAGCTTCTCAAACCCCTGGGAGTCCATGAACTGTAATATCCTGCACCCAGGTGAGAGGGACAGAGAAAACCAGGAGGTCGAGTGACCCAAAGCAGATTTAGCGGCAGAGATGGGAACGGGAATCCAGGAGGGGTTTTGCTTATGTCCCCTGTGCTTTATCCCTTTTTTAACACTGTCTCCGTCTCACAGTGCGTAAACACAGCCCTGCCAGCCCACACAGTCCTTTGTAAGCTGTTCAAACACAGCAGCAGGCGGACACAGACATCCTCCTCTCCCCAGACCTCCCACAGGGACACCGGGCACAGCCAGCGACAAGAACAACTCTTCTTCAGCAAATTGCAATCACGCGGGTGCTGGGGCCGTGGTGGGGGGGAAGAGGGGAGGGAGGGGGTTTTATTAGAGCAGGTAAGGCAGCCAGGACGTGCTCTGCCTCCTGCTCGCTGGCACTGCCGCCTCTGTGCTGTGCAGGGCTGCCCAGCTCTGCCCCGTGGCACCAGGATGGAGTCACAGGCACGACCTGCCCCATGCCCACCCCCCTGTCCCTCCAGGGCCACACACGTTGCCACGCCAGCCTGGATGCTCCGGTTTAATTAAATTCTTATCAGTGACCTGTGCTCCTCCATGGTGCACATGACTCGCCCCAGGAAGCACAGGCTGTCACTTGTGTTTCATTAAATAAGAGATATTTCAAAGAAGGGGATTTGGAGGGAGATAAATTGCAAATCTATTAAAAAGAAAAAGGTGTATTCCAGTAATTTTGTTAGTTATTGTAACTGCAGATTCATAGAATCGTTTAAGTTGGAAAAGACCTTTACGACCATCGAGTCAGACTGTAAATCTAATGCTGCCAAGGCCACCAGGAGCCCAGGAAAGATGGTGAGGTCCTTCAGCTGGGATGGCTGATGCCTGTCACAGCCTGGAGGAGGCTAGCAGCAGTCCTGACAGTGATGGGGCTGAAGTCAGGCGAAGAATTTGTGTGGATAATTCCAAAGCTGCCTTTTTTCAGTGCCCTGCTCCTTTGCCAAAGGAAGTGCAGACAGAGAGGCAGAGCTCATGCCAGCACAAGGAGGGTGCTGTGGGGAGGGAAACCTGGGAATACCGCAGTGGCACTGCCACGTCCTTGGGGAATGAAGGAGCAAAGGGAAGGGAAAGGGCAAAAGCAACTTGGCGGTCAGCAGCTGGTGATTACAAAACAAACAGGGGATTGCAGAGAGACAACCTGAAGCTCAGATGGCATCTGAGAGCCAGCCTCATGTTTCCTGTCCCAAACCAGGCCTGCTTTTGTGAAGTGACAGGTTTTGTATCTGCCTCACCAGGTAACACATCAGTCACTCCAACAGAGAGGATGCACCCACGAGCAAGACAAACCTCTGACCCTTCAGAAAGCCTCACAAGTACCATTCTCCTGTCGCTGGAATCATGCTCCAACGTCATCAGCATTAATTACCTCCATGCCTGGGTTTACCTTGGCAGACTCGCAGGCATGGCAGGAAGGGGAACAGTGGTGCCAACACACTGGAAACGGGTACTGTGCCAGCCTGGCAGGTAACAGGGGAGGGTATTCCCCAGCCCAAAGGTGCTCTGTGCTCCCCACCAGCACCGTCCCTTTACCCTCACAACAGCCCAGTGACATTGGCAGGAGCACCATCCACCCTGTACAGCTAGGGAAGAGAGGCTGACAGAGAACATTCCCTTTGCTCAGTTGGAAGAAGGCTTCAGCCCAGCCTCCTCAGGCCTTTGCTCAGAAATTCTGCAGTCAAAAGAAAACCTTCTGTTAGATTTTTCCACTATACTCGAGGTGACTGGCTTCATTAAAAACAAAAAAGGAAAAAGCCCTAATGTGCACTAGGGAATAGGCAGTTGCTCAGGGAGGCATATGCAGTAAGAGAGAAACTGTGTAAGGAAGAAAAAAAAAGAGTGAAGAAGAGCAATTTGAAGACAGTAGCAAGAATTAAAGTTAGGTCCTAACACAAAACAGGCTACAATATCTGAAAGACAATTACATGTGGGAAGTTTAAACACAGGATTTGATGCTGTAACACCACAGGTTGCTCAGCAGCCCCTTTTAGAAGCTGCTGATTAGTGCAACCCAAGATGGGTGCTTGCTGACCCTCCCAGGAATGCCAGCGATCATCCAGCAGGAAGGCACAGCGACGGCAGGCGCCCCCGGAGCTGAGCTGAAATCAAGTCTCCAACAACCACACGGGCAAATTGAAAACGAAATATGAAAATTAAATAACCTGCAATTAACAAGAATGAGGAGTTAAGAGAGGCCTACAGTCCCTAATCAATCTCTTGCTGCCTGGCCTGCTCCACCGATGAGCCCCATTGTTGGTTTTGATTGTGTGTGCAAGAGTGCGAGACGGTGGCTGGAAGAATAGCTCTCCATCAAAACTGTGATTTCCTTCCCCCCTCGAGACTCATCAAGGGTGAAGAGGAGGAGAGGGGAGAAGATAGAGATACGAAAAGAAACAAACAGCTACAACAAGCTTCTCCAAGACACTCTGCTATGTTCAAGGAGGAATAACTGAAACTGCAGGTATGCCAAGAATGTGGACTCAAGAATCACAGCTCCCAACAGTGCTGTCAGCTTCAAGATGAAACAAGAGCACTCAGGAGAATAAAAGTAATCCCTGCATTAACCATCCTGCTTATTCTGAGGTGTACATCATTCACCAGTGTGCCCTGGCCAAACCTGTTCTCAGATTGTGCTGGAATCTCAGCAGAACAAACTCTCTCTGCACGTTTAACCACACGAGTTTTGCCTCCCCCTTTCAGTTTGTCAGCATCACTTTGAGTTGGAAAAACAGCCTCCAAGTTCTTTCTTGTTCAATCCAGACTCATTTCCCTCCTGAAGAAAAGAGAATTAAACTATTACATCTAGTGCACACTGCTGCCCTACTGTGTTTCATGCACCTGGTCAATACAGAAGCAAGAGGTCAGCGAGGTGCCCAAGCCACGGGGCAAGCAAAGGAGGACCTGGCCAGTTAAAGGTGGTGTCTGTCCTTCCACCATACCCTTCCATATAAAGGAAAGAAATATCCCATACCCTTTTCTACACCCCTATGCACCCACAGCGATCGACATCAGAAGCAAGTGTTCATTTTCAGGCGGCCCCGAAGTTTGATAGTTACAGTTTCCCTCACAGATCTGTAAACTGATTCTGTATTTAACTCCTTAAAGAGGTGTGCAAGGACGGTGCGTGCACACCAGCTTTGCACAGCTTTTTAATTTACCAGGTTGTAGAAAAGCTGTTGATTTTATTTGATTTTGTGAGTGTATTACCAATCCAACAGGACACCAATAAAGGTTTTATTTTGCAGTAAGAAGTGCCAGCCCTGCAGCTGGCCACATTCTCAAGCTATGTCAAGATGCTTCTGGTTTTGTTTGCTGTCTGATATCTTGGGTATTCTCTCTCAAGGAATACAGCCTATTAACCTGGGGATGCTCTTCAATTAACTACTGCTGGTGTTGGGGTTTTCATTTGATAATTTTGACAGAAAATAACAACACGGGTGAGACCTGGAAGCAGAGGGAATTCTGTACTCTGCAGGGCTAAGCTCTGAGGATATAGAAAATATCTGTCTACAGGCAGCCTTTGGTCAGGATTGTGTATGAGCTCAGACACATAACACCACTGTGACACTGGAAAGAGTTTGTCTGGTTTAACTTCCTTCCCAACCAGTTTAGACCCAAATAACTTAGGCATGAATTATCAAGAAATCTGGGCACTCCTTTCTAAGAAAGTAGAGGAATCTGACATCAGGAAGATTGCAAACACTGACAATTACACTGGATCAGATCAATGACCTGTTCAGCCCAGGATCCTTTCAAAGTGACCAGCCCCACATTCACTCTGAAACACTGGAAACAGTTTACCTGAGTACTGAGAATAATCAACAACAGACTGCTCCCTCTTCTTTACTCTGGTCTTCACTCCCATTTCCACAGGATGAAGTTGAATGTTGCCAAGTATAGCAGCAGCAAAACTATTTGTATACCCAAGCCAAAAAATAAGCAGAATGAAGGGGAATTCTCTTCCTAACCTCTAGAGTAAGGAGTTGCCTTTACCCCTCCAAGCAGAGAGCTGCGAATGTCCCTGCTTCAGGTAAATGTACACATTTAATGTAAAACTAAATATTATTATTTGTCCACAAAGATATCTTAACATTTTAGAAAATGCACTGGCCTCCTGTTCTCAGTAGTTCCTTGAAGCCCTAGGGTCTATCAAATAAAAGGATTTCTACTCTTTTTTCTTTAAAATTGATTGACTTTGAATGCCTTGGCAGGGACCGTGTCCTTAGGCACACAAAAAGACAAAAGCCTGCGATTTAATTTCTTTCCACTGTTTGTTCATTTGTACAAGTGTCTCCAAATCATCTCCTCTTCAAATTTGACCAGTCTTTCTGTTTACTGAAGGACTTTCTTTGTCTGAAACAATTGTCGTTGCCTTTCTAAAGACCTCATTTCCTTACTCCCACTCAGGACCCAGCCAGAGACAAGGAAAAGCAGCACAATGTTCACCTGGCCAGGCAATGACAGCCTGATTTGCCACCGCCTCATTCCGAGCCGGATAAGCTGATCTGGAGGCTCCCCTGCAACGCTTGTTTGTTTTAACAGATCTCTTTAATGGCTTGTTACAGAGGGAGTCAATGCAGTTCCTGGATATCTGACGGGTGGGCTGGTCTAGACACACCAGTGAAGCATCACAGAGAACACAAAGTCTGTGCCGTGGCTGGACAAATCTAATGGAGCAGCAACGGGAATGGAATACGAAACTGCCAAGTGCCCCAGGAGGTACAGTGCATTACAGACCACAAAAAAAATCATCAGAATCCAAGCTCCTGGTGAGGAATCTGTAACAGTGCTTTCCACAGCGTTTAATTGAAACAATAAAAAGGAGCATACAAGCGGGAGCGCGCTGTGAAGCCTGAGATGTGCCTCTCTGCCCACGCGCTCACAGAGGGGCTGAAAATCACTGGAACATCCTTCAAGCTGATGAGCTCATCTGTTGCACCGACAGGGATCACCAATAAATACTGGTATGGTTTCATTGGAATTCAGTGCTCATTTATGGATGCAGTCATTGACATTCCCAGCACAGCACCGTGATTAACCCTTTCACTGGAGCTGTGATCCCAGTTAATGCAAACTGGCTGGACACATGCAGCAGGTAGATAATAAGCTCCACTACAGTAACAGCACACCTTGGCCAGGAAAACCAAGCATATCTTTCATCTTCATTTAGCTTTGAAGGGGTTATACTACAGGAGCTCCTACTGCATCCCTCACTTAAAATTAAATGCCACCAGCAGTGCTACTGAAATATGCTTTTAAAGTTTACAGCCGAACTACAGAAGCTTGTAAAGTGCCAAGGGACTTCTCTGGTTTAATTATATAGACCCTGTTCCACAAACTGCTTGAATAGAATAAATACAAATAGCATCCATGCTTTGTGACCTCTCTGGGTTAATGAAATGCACACAAACACCCACAGTCTGCTGTGGCTCAGAAATTCCACAGCATAAACACACAGCCCTGCTGGAAGCTGTAGTCAGGATTCAAGCCTTCATACATACATGAGAACCAGCTGCCTGGACTCAGCAAGGAAATAATTTGTTGTTTATATTCTACTACTATTCAAAGCTGCAGTCGGTGGGAATTGTCTGCGATTTGCTGAAGAGGGAGAAAGAGTCTGAAATTTTCTTGTTCATGTTCTAATTAGCAAATCTGCTCCTGTTGTCCGGAGAGGTGGTGAGGTAAGAGAGGCTGAGGAATTCCAAGAATCAATAAATGACCCACCCTTGGCTCTAGGAAATGCGAGATCTTCTCTGCCTGGTGACACTCACCTCCATCCTCGGAACATACTTGGGAATAAACACTCGATGGAAGAAGAGAAAGTGGGAAGAATGTGTAGAGAGAGAAACCTGTACTTTATTATCCCCTCTCCTGCATGTAAGTTTTTTCTATTGCCGTTTCACAAAGGAGAGTTTGCTCCTATTGGAGAGAAGCCCGTGAGCTGCCAACCAGTTCTTGCTCATGTGGCCAGCATACAATTTTCTCACATTCTCTTAACTTTCTCCAGGCATGGCAACTCTCCTGTGGTGCAGAAAAACCCGCAACTTGTACTGTCCGGCCATGGCATCCAAGAGACATCTCCAGGAGTCTGCTGAAGTTTCAGTCATTAAATATTTAACACTACAGGTGTGAGCAGAGGTCTCTGGAGGTGTTGGAGCAGCACTGCACCATCTCAACAGAGCACTGGTTTTGGGATTCAATGGCAGCACCTTAAAACCAACAGAATTATTCTCTTCCCTGGGCACTGAGCTTTCTTTTGTTGCTGCTCAGGTACTCCAGAACTCTCCTAATGCCAAGCAATATGACTGTTTTGGGGATATTTTCCTAGTTTTACCAAAGATCCTACGTGCTGTCTTACACACATCCTCACTTGCTTTATTTGTTTTTTATTTAGTTGTTTTATTTTTTTTTTCTGAGGCTCTAAAGTTGCAGAACAGGAAAACGTTTGTCCTGGCGTGGAGAGAAACAATCCTGCAGCCATTCACAAGTGGCACACAGCTGCAGGTCTGCAGAAACAGAACTTCCCCACTTCCTGCTTGTAGAGTTCCCTCCCGTACTGAACACCTCCAAAACCTTTCATAAAGGAGATTTGCCCTAGGGAGGATCAGTGGGAGGCAGGTATGATTTTAAGTGCTGTTGTGTTTGCCATGAAGAAGAAAGTTCTCCCAGTGACCTGTAAACTCGGGCTGTTGGCACTTGAACCAGCATAAAGACAGGACTGAACAGCTTGGTGACTTCTAATGTCACACCTCAGCTCTCTAATGCATCAGCCCAGCTTTGCCAGCTGGAAGGCAACACAGCAGCAAAACAACCCCTCTATCAAGCCACAACCTCACAGCCCACCCAGCCAGACCAGAACAGCACCCGACAGACAGAAGACAGACTGTTATTGCTACTCATCTGTGCTGTTCACATAAATGGCACTTCACACACACCAGGATGAGTTGCTGCTCAAAAGGGATTCCAATTTACATAAAGACAAGATGATGACACGCAGACAAGCTAGAGGATGGTAAAAAAACATAGGGACATATATCTCATAGTGAAGTAATGATGAGCCTTGATGGTTACATAAGGTTTTATTACTGCGGCATACAACTGATAATATAAAAAGGTGAAGTGCCAGGCCAGATGCCTGAGGTATTATGCATATATAGTCTCTTTTCTTTACTCCAGACTTTGATATATAAGTGGGAGACCAGATGTCAAATCTCCTACTTTTTAACAGAAGAAAGGATCTTTACTTCCCTCACGAGGGACACTGCCACATAGCAGGGGGCAGTGATTTTCCAGTCTGATCGCTGAGAAAGAGAAAATACACCCTGGCACATTGAAAACCATGAACCCTAAAGAAGCAGGTGCAGCCAGGGGTGCACAGACCTACCTTGAAAAGCAGGCAGTCCCCCTGGTGCTCGGCGTAGATGGAGCTGAGCCGGTACTGGTTCTCTGTGGTGATGTCGATCTGGTACCCCGTGAGTGTGTAGCACACCTTGCGGAACTCCTGGATCTTGGTCTGGAAAACTTCTTTCAGGCGCTGGTTTTTCAGTTCTGCACTTTCCACTTGCTTCTTCAGCTCTGGGTAAGGGAAGAAAATGGGTACTTTCTTATATGTCACCGGCGCAGAGCCATTGTACTGTACTTACAGTGCTGGCCAGACTGAGTGAATTGAAAAGGTTAATTAAAAAGTGAATTAAGCAGGCAGAGTAAAGAAATAAGCAAGCTGAATGCCTCTCCTCCTGGCCCCAGCAGACCAAAAGATAGCAAACTGGGGAATAAGGAAAACAGACATGTCTCAGTGGGATGGATTTTCCTTTTGCTCAGCCAGTCTTTTAACAACATACTACAAAAATTCAAAGCTGTAGCACTCATTTCCCCATGTGCACACGTCTTGTTTTGTACACACAACCCAAGAGAAGGGTGTTCCTCTACCCAAAGCAATAAAGTGGGAGAACGGTCCGAAATACGCCTCCGTATGGTTGCATCAGGAGGAAGCTGCCTACAAGGGAAATCTCCTCCAATGGAGGAGACTTGAGGTAAGTGCTTTGATCTCAAATTGACACACTGCTTAGGAGTCCCTCAAGGTTTGGGAAGCAGCTTTTATTGTGATAAAAAGCCTGGAGAGCACCAATGCCTCTTTGCATTTGCTACCTTAACTGGACTAGTCCCTATCAGAGAGGTCCTGGGAGACTGCCTGCCACTCACCCTGTGTTTTATTGCTACAAAGGGAGCTGCCAGTACTGTGAATCCTTCAAGAGGATACACAACAATTACCATGAATCTTTCACCCAAGGTGCCTTCTGAGTAATTAAACCTCGGTTTATCATCCCATTAATTACAGAGATTGGCTTTACTCTAATATACACTAGAGATGTCTCCCAAGTCAGCCTGTTTTATCAACACTGCAGTCCAGGGTTAGGAAAAATCCTGACTCTTTCTAACAGCAAACAAATAGACTTCCTCAGTCGAACACCTCTTTGTCATTCTGAGGTTTTAAGGCTTTGTACTGTGATCAGGGACATAATTGCAGCATTTGTAGCCCATATGTCTTGAGTTTAGCTAGTTCAGGTCCAGCACTAGGACAGCAGGAACTTCAGTGCAAGGTGACTGCTGAAATACGAGGAATGTTTTTGGCTGGGTTTATAGAGCCCATACTAAAACATTATTGCTTCCCAAGTGAGCTGGAAATTTCTTTGCTTGAGTATTTGCTGGAAAGTGTTTCCACTGGCCTCCCAGGCACAGTGCAGGGAGGGTGTAGGATGGAAACTGCAAGGCCATGGACTTGCCAGTGATTCACCTCTGAGCAGCTGCTGGCACACCCAGAGAATGCCAGTCACCTCTCATCTCCTGTACTGCTTAGTTAGGCACTCTGGGTGGGACAAAAGGACAATTCAGTGTGTTAACTTAAAGTGCCTTAAATGCCACTGAGGATGCCCCTGCTCAGAAGTACTTTGGCCTTAATCCAACTCAGTTTAATCCCCAGGCAAGGACAGGAACTCTTTAATGGTTAAAGAGAACTGCACGTCCCTTTACTTCTGAGTGAGAGCATCCACACAGGGACAGTTAACCCTGGCCAGCTCCTTACTTTCAGCTAATCCAGCTCCACCTCCCTTGTGGAAGCTCGTGGCTGTGATGTTCAAGCAATGACTGCCTTTACTCTGGGCCTCCCCACAGCTGCATCTTGCTTTATGAAGAGGAGCAAGCCAGTCGTGGGGAACATCACCAGCTGGTTCATTAAAACCCTGCTATACAGGGAAGCCCCCAACTGTAGGGGGATGTAAAGTAAGTAGAGAATATCCAAACAACCCTTAATGGCCCATAGGGCTGTGTGTTACACACAGTCCCTTCTCATGAGCTCAAAAAGGCTCTGTCTGACCACCCACCTTCCCACTCACAGCAACTCACCAATGTGTGATTAACTCAGCCCTTCTCTGGATTGTTACAACCCTTTCCCCATCACCTCAGCTGGGTCTGGTCTTTGATTAACCAAGTAATCAGCCTCTGAAGTTGGGAGGTTAACGGGTGGCTCTGACCTAGATATTCTCAGTTTTCATTCAGCTAGGCAACTGTTAAAGACAAAATCCTGTATATGAAAGTAAAAATTCAGTGACCACACTGCAGTGGTAAATAACATTTCGTCACTGTCAGAGACAGCACTGCCTTTAATATATTGCCCATGTCCAACAGCAATATTTTTTTCCCTAATAAATGCAGCCTAGCCTTGGAAAAGTAAATCTGCCTCTTCCTACCGCATCTCAGAGGTTGCCTTTCCCAACTTTTATAACCTTGGAGGTGGATGGCACCCTAATTCATTAACTCCTTGAACAGCTTTCGTTATTCATGAGGAGTTAGTGCCTTTTCCACTGTTTTGTCTCTCAGACTTGATCCTGCCAGTGGCCACCACGAGCATCCTCCCCCCCACCCAACAGCACTGGCCTAGTTAAACAACCCTCTGATTCTGCAACAGCAACTAAGTGATGGCAACTGCTTCCCTCCACTACCCTCAGGGTGAAAAAGGAAAAACTTTGACTACAATCAGTCTTTTATGCAAGAAATCTGGGGCTTTCCAGTGTAACTGAAGTGCCAGGGAGCCTTCGCCCCCGACTGCGTGCCCTTGCCGCCTCCCCGCTGCTCCTCCTGGCCCTCTTTCCAGAGCCTGCGGCAGCGTTGGTGTCCTGGCTGGAGGAATTCCTCTGCATGAAAAACTGATCTGCTCGTTAGAGATGCCTTGTGTCAGCCACTGGCACAAGGTGCTGAACTCGGGAACTGCTAATGTAGATGCAGCTCAATGTGCCAGCGCCAGCCAGGGGTGGGATAGAGCCTTGTCATCCCTTCAGTGTCTCCACCAGCAACTGCCCAGCAGGGCTTCTTTAGCTTAGGGACAGAGCAGAAAAAACCCCAAGCAGGCACAGGGACACAATAGGAGTGCCTGAGTGTGCAGCTGCCCCCAGTGAAAGGTCCATTGAACCCTGACTGTAAAACAGAGATTGTTCTTCCTTTACGCCCAATTAAACCGCAGCCCTCAGCAGCTCAGCTACAGCGACTCCGGTGACTCCCTCCCGCAGTGTTTATCCCCTGGGAACGATTCAACCCCGGGCTGTTCCTGGTTTAACTCAGGACAGCACTCAGCACTGTGACTGCTCCCCTGCTTTCCACTGAGGGATCTGCTGGCACAACCAAGAAAGCACACCATGAGCAGGATCCATGGAAGAGTAACTCGACAGGAAGGTAAACTGAGACCTGAGGAAAGTCAGATGGGATCCCACTGCTCAAACAAAGCCATTTCATAACTTTCCACCGTGCTTCTGCAGGTTCTGTGTGATACCAGCCAGCCCCAGGCCAATATCTCAGACATCCTTGGGGTGTCTAAAATGGCAGAGAATGTCTATTTTTAGGCACTGGGTACCTATGGAGCCTCTCTGCACCATGGATCTGTCTAAGTACAGAACTGGCACCACAGATTCCCTGCACCCAGCCAGCAGGACAGCAGCACATGCACGGACCTGGGGACAGTAATTAATCTTTCTAATATGTGCCCCATCAAGTGAAGATGTTAAGCTAAGAGGCAGCTCATTGTTTGCTCTGCATCTGAATTCAAAGCTGTGACAACGCTAATTCTTAAGCCTCACCTAATACCGCTAATTCCCGCCAAATTTCTAGCACAGTCAGGAGAAATTGATTTAAAAGTCATCACTTGCACAGAGTGCAACTCAGCTGTTTCAGAGCAGGGCTTAAGGCACAGCCACAGAGGCCACGGAACAGAGGGAGATCCTTTTGGGATGGGTCGGGGGCAGTAGCAGAGCAGGGCTCTGGTGACAGCACTGATGCGTCCACCCCTTTTATCTACCACCTACAGAACACTGAACATCTTGATCCATTCAGACCTTTCCCACCACTTGGAGGATTAGTTTTAATTACATCTTCAAAAGACAGTATTTGAAATCTAGAACCTCTGTATTTAGAGAACCTGTTTGAGTTCCTGTGTTCGACCTTGTTCAACTTGCACACAACAGGTGAGAGAAGTTGCAGAGGCCACGGATGGGGAAAGTCACACCACACCACCCTTCATCCCAAAAAGAGATGCCAAAGCATCTCCAGGTTAATGAAACAAACAGGAACTGAGAAAATAAGCATGAGGTTTGGCAGGCCATGCTTTGGCTGGGGGTAACTACTGGACTAAAAAAAAAAAAATAGAGCAGAGAGAACAGGAAAATATATAGAAATACTCTCCCATCTCCTTTGTATTCAGGCCGAGAGTTTATACAAAAAGTTGCCTGTCCCGAGGAGTTTGATGTGGAAAAAACATCCTCACTGAAAAAAAAAGTCATTAATCTGTTAGAGAATTAATATTGCCAAATGATTAATTCCTCCTAATGATACTGCTTCTTGAAACACCTTGTATTTTCACACACTTACATTGACTTTAATGAATAATTCAAACTATTTTGGATAAATCAATAAAATATGAGTTGGGTTTTTTTGGTCTCATATTGAAAATATCACTGCTTTTTATTCCATTGCTTTGACACTCCTTGCATCTGAAACTGTTCAGAGCAGCCTGGAAATACCACAGCTTTGGCTCTTCCTCCGAGTTCAGCTGGGTCAATCAGTAACAATAGCAGTCTCTACACCAAAGAAAACCAAATTCACGCTTAACCTTTTCCCCAGGGAAAGAGGAGGAAACAATGTGGCTCTGAGCATGCCAAAAGTGGCATGAAATTAAATGTATCACTAGTCTTTTCCAGGAAAATACAAATCTGTTCTGCTCATCCTCAAAGATGCCACAAGCCATGCAGCTGCATTAATTCAGCTGCAATCCAGCTAATATATATCTCTCTCAGAAAGGCCTGCAGTCCTTTCTAACTCTCCATTAAAGGTTACTTTCCCTCAGTGACATGTTTGGGGGTCACTCAATCCAACACACACAGGATGAAGTATTTACACATCAACTCCTGTCCCTGCTGACCTTGCCAGGGTGCCTGAAGACAGATGCCACCCAGCAGTGCTATGGAGGATGCTGCATTATCACCAACGCTGCTTTATTTAAACAAGAGATTGCTTAAATTTTGTTTCCAGCTCATAGAAGGGATGCCAGAACCACCTTGTTCACACAAAGTCCATAATGGGAAGAGGAAACACTGGTTTCTCAGTTCCAAGCAGCAAGGCCACAATTACCATTATTCTCCCCCATGCACAGAAGCTGCTGCCGTGCAGTGGCACCCCTAAATCACCCCCCTGCACCCCCAGCTGATACTGAATTACACCATCCATTGCAGGTCTGTCCTTCCCACAGGACCCTCTGCGCCTGGGACCCTTCCAGTCGTTCCCCTGCTCAAACCCCAAGCTGAAATTTTCTTTGCCAGCCTCACTTTATGAGGAGCAGCGTCTGAAAAGAGTTCTGTGATATTCTGTGAAGGGCACAACATAAAAATAAATTGTATCGTGTTAAATAAAGGCTAATAGGAGAAGAGCTGAACATTTTCTGATGCAGGCAAGTTTACGACCGTTGCTTTTGAGAAATAAAATTCTCTTTGCTAGATTTTATAGGTGTGTTTTATGCCCTGGGGGAGTGGGACATGCAGCCCCACACCACCCCTACTCGACCTTACAGTCTGGCAGCCTCACACACTGCTCTCTGCAAAAGTTGAAATTTGTGACATTACAGCCATGAATTATAACTTTTCTTGAAGGTAAAAACAGTTTTATATTCAACAGACTGCACTGGCTGCTCAATTTGAAACTTAAGTGGTATTTATTTGATCAGTCAACATTGGTTTATTTTTAAACCGTGTATGTACCATATGGTTGAATGCACCTCCCAGCCCCCTCCTCCAGCCACCAGCTTGCCCTTCCAGCAGCTCTGGGGAGAGTTTTCAAAGGCAGCACAGCACAAGTAAAGGTCTCCATCACCATGACCAGCTGCAGCTCTTGCAGTGCCCAAGAACTCTCCACTAAGAAAACATTTCCCAGATGTTTCTCTTCACTGAAGATGCTCGGCCCCATTTCAGACAGCCCACATACATTTACGAAGGTACCACTTCTTGGAAAGAAGTCCATAATTAATTATCCTCAGACAACTTGCAGAAAGTAGCAGAGCACACTGGAAGGGTAAGGTGAGAGCAGCAGGACACCGAGGACCAGAGAGAGGAAGCTGTGGAAAAGCATGAACTCTCTCTGGCAGTACCTACACACAGAACACGAATCAGGATCAACTAAAGGGTGTTTTTCTTTTCCTCCTTTTGCTGAGGCTGAGATTACAACACCGAGGTGCAAAACTCACAAGCACGCCTGGATCTGGCCAAGGAACCACCACTGAGCAAAAGGCTCTCTCAGGGGGATCCCAGCCTGGGCACTGCTTGGAGCTTTCTCTGTCCTTCTTCTCCTTGTTGGCAGAGCTGTTTTGGAGTGGGGGCAGGCAGAAAACAAGTGGGCTTTTGGAAGCTCAGCTGAGCTCCTCAGCCACCCCTGCAGCTGTTCTCAGTGGAGGCAGCACAGTGTTGTGTGACCAGAACCCGGGCACCACTAAAATCTTTAATGGTGTGAGCAGCCTGCAGCAATGCAGGACTCAGTGGGGATGGCAACACACACCCCAGACACAGGATAAATTAACCTCAGGAGAACTATTTATCGCCCAAGATAGACTTCATCAATTAGCATGATATGGCACAAACAGTTTGGAAATTAGGGTGGTCACACTGGTCATAAACTGTGACTCAGGCAGGAAGACATCTCCCTCCACCTCCCGAACAATGATTAAAATCTTCCAGCCACATTTCCCTTCCATATGGCAATTACAGCCCAACAGCACTTCTCAGAACAAAGTGATGTCAGCCAGAGCTGCAGCAAGTCATTAACTTCGGATGCAAAAAATAGCCTCACCTTAAAAACACAAATATACCGTGTCACTTCAGTTTACAGGAAAGTGCTTAACTTCTGCTTCCAGAGCTAGCCAGCAAATATCAGGCATAACTCTTCCAGCCTATATGTTTTCCAGGTAATCTATTTTGGAGTTAAAAAAAAGTCAGTGGGACTTTTCATGGGCTCTAGTTCAGGGAAGACAGGTAGCAAAAAACAGGGGCATAACTAATATCATTTGTCAGATGAAGGAGAATCACTTCTCCACTAAGTTGCTTCCAAGAAAAAGAGTGCTTTGAAACCACCCAAGTGTCTAATGAAAAGATTAATCCTAAGAAGTATATAATTAACATATATAATATGCATTGTTAATTAGGGTGGTCTGCAGAAGCATTTAGTAGATTAATTTATCCCCTGTCTATCACCTCCCCTGCACTGTGCCCCTTATTTTGTTTCCATTGGCACTTCACTTCTATCAGTACTACCCCAAAACACTGGATACATTTAAACCTCTGAAACAGCACCCAACATTTGCTATTAAACCAAGTGAGAAAAACAGCTCCAGAAATAACTGTTTGTTCCCTCTCACACAGTGAAGACTTTCTGAAGGAGTTTTAGTCATTCACAGCACAGGGTGGACAATATTCAATCATGCATTAGAGAGTGCTTCACAGTTTATTAGCTGATGATGCTCACCGAAGCTGTGAACGGGAGCTTTCCACCGCTGGCAAGAGATGATTTCAAGCCTTCCCAGGAGCAAAGCCATTCTGCTCTTATTCAAGGAACTTTCTATGCTCAAATTCTGATGCTGAGACTCATGGAAATACTATTTTGACTCAGTGGTAGTGTCCAAGATTATGTTACAGCTTCTTGTCTCCCTCTGTTTCCAGCACTGCAAAATCTGTGCTCACAACACAAAAAAATTGTAGCTTTGCAGGCAGAGAATCAAAATATAGAACTAACAAATGCCTCAAGAGGTTCCTCCCATATCTAAAGTCACTGTCAAATAACTCTGTGGTGTAAGACAGATGCTGAGATGGGGCAGGGCATCATACAGATACCCTTTAGTTCTGATTCGGGTCGCACAGACCAAACTCTAAACGCTGCAGACTCCCCGACCGTTTGGGAGTGCGGTTGCCAACAAGCCCTTCTGCCCATATAATGACTCCTTCATAGTCTTTACAACCCCATTCCCATCTCCAGAAGTCCCTTTTTTGTGACACTGTGCCCTGTCCCCGAGGCTGGGTGGCTCAGAAGGGTCAGGCAGTGGTCCCGCGGGCGCTGAGCGCAGCACGCAGCCTGCGGGGCACGGCCAGGAAAATGCCCAGGCTTCAGCCAGCTGGGAGGAGAACACAGTGGCACCACACCAGAGAAAGGCAAGGCTCTGCAGCACGCCACCTCACTTGTGTTTTTAATGGCAGAAGATTGTGGAGTTTGTTTTAGGGCTTTTGTTCCAAAGGAAATTAGGCTCTAAAAAGCCTCCACTCGCTCTTTTATTCAATCCTTTTTTCCCTCCCGTTTATCGCCTTAATAGTGTTTTGAAGTGTTGGCTCTGAAATTGTATTGCCCTTGGCCTGAAAGCTCTCTGGATGCCAACTAGTCAAAGCTTTCCCAAACCCTTCTCCCTGCTCTTTGTGCTCCTGCAGCCTGACCCAAAGGCACTTTGCTCAAGAACCACGTCAGATGTTTCCTCTGAGCACTCTTCCAAGTGCCCCAGACCTCCTCTCACGGGACAGCAGGTTCTGCCCTGTTTTTATTGGCATATTTTTCATGTTCTACTTCATTATCTGGTGTCCACTTTATGAACACAATCCTTTAAAGATGTTCGTGCTGGAGTGGAATGGAGCGCTGGTTCAGCGTGGAGCAGCAGCAGAGCAAGAAGGGAAAAAGGACCTTCAAACAACAGAACTGCAGGATGGTGACACAGATGTAAAGACAAGCAAACTTTTTTCCCTGGAGCATGAAAGATGTTTGGAAACAGAGCCATCTCCTGGATAACCAGGCTTTCAATCATGTTATTCCAGCCTTTGGAGCTTTTATTTCCATTGCAGGAGTCTGATATGTTACTATGGATAAAGGAGGGTTATTTCCCTTAACCTTGTGCTGGTGCTCTTGGCCAAGAGGTAAAGGCTTGATGTCTCCAAGCAATGTCCACAAACTATGCCAAGGCTGCAGGACACCAAAATCGTCTCTGGGCAGGGAGACAGGAAAGGTAACATCTGTCTCAGCCCACATGCCAAGCCTCCTCTCCTGATCCTGAATTATTCATCACGTGCTAACTTCCAAGCCAGTTCAGTTTTCAATTTTTAAATATTTAATAATTGGGTATTAAATATTCATGCAATTTTATTAGAAATTTTGGAAGATGGGCACTAAGGCTCTAATTGTAAAGTTCATCATTGGCACTGACTGCCTACTGAGAGAGACCTTCTAGCTACCTGGAAAGAGAGAAGGAAGAACAAAAAAAGGTAAAACAAGTATTTACGGACCTCTCTGACCCTAAATCACGAGAGAACAGAGACACCTATGCCATTTGTTTTCAAAAAAACATCATCTCTTCATGAAAAAGCTGAGAAACCTACACTGGGAACATGCTAGTCAGCTGCAGTCTAAAGAGTTTTTAAGAGTTTAATTTCAGTGCCATGGAGAAAGATGTCCACCTCAGACAGCTGCGGTGGATCTGGCTGGTAAAAGGAGCCTATGATTACAAGAAAAATATGCAGTAAGTCTTGGTTGTGATTCGGGGCAGATGCAGGGACAGTTCAGCTCAGTACACCCCTAGAAGGACACAGATTCCTCCCTTTTTCCGATGCCTACTCAGAGGGGACATCAGGATGCGTGGTCTCCCCTGAGCTGGTCGAGTAACTCGGATTCATTCATTATCCATGGCTGTTTCTCTCGATGGAGCCCCTGCAGACCATGTTTTCCTCCTTTTCAGCAGATGACATGTCTTTAACCCTGACTCCTGCTGAGAGCGAGCCCATGCTCCTGTCCCTCTGTATCATGAGCACACGTTCCCCACTGCGATGGAAATTGTATGGTTTACACAAAAGATGACACAAAAGGCCTGGAATTATATGCAAATGAATGGATCCATTCCTCACTTCTTACCATCACAAGTCTGATTTTCCAACAACTGCATGGGGTAATTTCTGCACCAGCTTTCAAACAAAGGGCATCTCTGTGTTATTAACATCTCACTGTGGCGAGCATTTTGCCACCTTTCACAAGAATTATCTGAAAAGACACCAGCAATTATTCCCAAGGAGATTATTGGGTGGTTATGTCCCAGCAAAGCAGCTGGATGCTCAAGAGATATAACATCCACCAGGAAAACTACCTTCTCAAATCAAGAGAACATGGAACAGATTAAAAAATGAACTAACTGGAAACAAACACAAAACTAGAAGTAAAGTCATGCTTGTTGCCTTCAGTTTTGTTCATCTCTATACCAACATCAGGAGCACATCTAGAAAAGAAATCTAGAAGCTCCTGATTATGACATAACAGGTCATTAACGTTGGAGACTTACCCCGGGAAGGAGCTTGGTGTGTTATAATAAAAGACCCTGAGGAAGAATGACTCCAGCACCAGTTCCAGCTGCAGAAATCCAGTTGATTTCTAGGTCTTGTACATTTGGGTTTTCCAATAATTTTAAGCACCGAGGACTGGACAAACGCAAGACAGCAAAGTGTTCTCTCCCTGGGATTGTTGTACAACTCCTGGTTGTATCTTATAATACAACCCAAGACCCAGCATTTGCTTGGCTAATGTTCAGGAACGAAGTGGGGCAAAGAGCAGAAGTCCTGTGGAATTCCAAGGAAGCGATTACTCATGGCTCTTGCCAGAAATGAGTGACTGGGGTCCCTGCCTGTGCAAGAAAGAGCAAGAGACTCAGTCACGCAGATTTCTTTGGGGAAATCGGTATTGGAGAAGGTGATGTTCTCCTGGGTGTCCTTTGAGGACAGGCCATTTCCAGTTACACAGAATCACAGAATGGCTGGGATTGTAAGGGATCCTAAAGATCATCTTGTTCCACCCAGGGAGGCCACTCACTGGATCAGGGTGCTCAGGGGCCCATCCAACCTGGCCTAGGGGAGTTAGGGGGAAGTAAATCCCATTAAGTGATGCTCCAGCAGCTGCTAATTCCACATTCCGACCAGAAATCACACCCAAGAAACCAGGGGTGTAACCCTGGGATCGTAACCTTGGGATGTCAAATTTATATTCAAAACCTCAAAAAACTAACCACCACCAACAAAAAAAGCAATAGTCTGACCTTGGAGATAAGAGTAGAAATCTCTTACCCAATGAAATACTTTTACTAGTGCTGAACCAGCTCGTTACCTTCAGCTCTGTGAAAAATGCCTCTTGTTACTTTGATGGAAATTCTTCTAAACACTAACACCCACAATTAGAGATCTCTTTGGAGCCAGAGAAGCACAAGAAAATCTGAGCAAGTCTCCTGCTTGATGGTGGGAAAGAAAGGACACACTATTGCTGTGCTTTTGGGTGCATACTGTCAACTACTCTAAGCTCAGACTTTTCACAGAACCTATAAACATATTAAAAAAATTATGAGCTCTGCTTGTTTCAAGCTCAAGCAACATCCATAGAGCACATAATGGTCCAAAATGGAGCACTTTAGTGTGTTCATTTCTTCACTGATGTTTTTAAAAGTTTCTCTGCATCATCTAGGAGATACTGTCCAGAGTCAGACTTCATGTTGCTGCAACACATTCACACAGGACATTCCACAAGCCCACAGCCAATATGTAGAATAATACAGCTGGGGACAGAATAGATCCATGAGGAGATAAGGACATGCAGTGACTTTGCAAAGTTAGCTTAAAGGGTAATTCACAATGAGTAATTAAAAAAAAAGGTGGAGGAAAAAGATTTTCAGAGAGAGAATGCGGAAAAGATTTCAAGACTGAGTCAACCACTCTGATATCTAAAAAAAAAAAAAAAAAATTTATAATAATTGAATAGCAGGATTTGGAAGAATGAGAAAACAGAGATGGACAAATGCAGTCAGCTCACAGCTATCCAGAAGGCTGCATGGACCAACCTGCTCAAGAGAACACCTTCTGTGGTTTCCACAAGGCCAGTTTGAATCTAGCCAAATCATCAAGGAGGATAAAATTAATACCACTTTCAATACTTATCAGCTGAGGGAGTGTGATGGAGGAACAAACAGGGGTGGTGAGTGATTCCACACCTGCACATTTGAGTTACCTTAAGCAAGGTGAGCAGAACCGTCCGGGAAGAACTCAAATCACACAAGAATACTTGTGGATACATCTAATAAGACAGAAGCCCTTTTTTTGTTTCCTAAGATGTATTTTATTGACCTATGAGCCTTTTTGTGGCAGCAGAAAAAAACCACATCCAAATTAAAGGTTCTGCAGATGGCTCAGCATCTTTCTTCAAAGGAAGGCTACTGAAAGAGTCAAGCAAAGAGACTTGAGAGTTTGAACCAGAGCTTTTGGCATAATTTTGACTGCAAATAATAATAAAATGCTCTGACAGCAGGGGTTTGGGTGGAGAAAAAGGGTGAGGGAAGTAAAAACATATTCTTAATTAAAATCTCATTTAGCAAATTTTTTTTAAAATGTGCTTAAAAATTCCACTGAGGTCACCATTCTGGAGAGATGACAAACTCCTGGGATAAAGGCTGGAAAATCCTGGTAGTCGTGTCACATTTAGCAAGTCAAAGATATGTTTGTATAAGGCTGTAGAGGGCTAAATCCATTTTACATGCTGTATGTATTATTAATTTCTGACAGTGGGCTTAGAAAAACCTAATTCGCTGGAATACGAGCTCCCTTTGAGCAGAGGGAAGCCTTTTCAAAACTCATCTTTTATTGACTGAGTCATTTTTGAGTCAATCTGTCTGCTTTCGGCAAGACAAGAGTTTTAAATCTTCTCTCTTTTTTTCCTCCTTTTTGAGTCGTGGCAAGTCTATTAAAACCTGCTAATGTATGCAGCAAGGCCTCTGATTTGAAATGTAATGAATTCTTCAGATAGTGGCAGATTAGGGGGAGAAGATGATAGAAACAGCCAGAGCCGCCAAAAAAAGAACTCTCCAGAAAAAGAGGAGGAGAAGGGTGAGTGGGAATGAGAAAGATTAACCCTTTTTATCCAGAAGAAGAAAATCCTTAAGCTCCATTAATAGAATCAGTTAAAAAAGCAGAACTGGAAGAGGCAGAGCATCTTCAGGCTTGCCTGGGGCTGAATGAGACAGAGAATAAATGAATCTTTCCTCCTAGAGTCTCTTGTAAGATTAGGTAATTCCCTAAGTGAAAAATGAATAACTTAGAGAAAATTAGCTCCATCCATATAAATAAGCCTTCATATTCCAAACTCGTCACCCAGAGCTTCCCAGGCAAATGCCCTGAAACATTTCTGCTGTTGTGTAACAGATGGTTTCCTCCTCCCCCCTTCCTTGGGTTGGTTCCAACTGCAGTATCTTTCAGGTGATCTTGTTTTAGCACAAAAATGAGCATTTTGGGTGTAAATCATCAATCCTGTTAGTGAAAGGAGGCTTGGCAGTTTTATTGTCTTCGGCATCTTTGAAGTGCTGGACAAACCTTATGGAGCCACACAAACGAGAGATCAGCACTGCCTCCATTTTACAGAGAGAGGAGCTAAGGGAAAGGAAGTCAAGGATACTACTTAATTCGACAGCACGGATCCGGTGACAGCCCTGAGAACACAGAATCTGCTGAATCACGGCACAGACCCGGGATATCTTCCTGTTTAACAGGAAAATTCATAGCTCAGCCTTGAATTTGATGGCTTTAAAAAATAAAATTAGCTCCATAATAAAGTTCTAATGAAACAAAACCTTGGAGAGAACAGTCTGATGGAGCACAGGTGACCCAGTGGATTATAATGAAAATTAAGCTCAGCAGAACTGATGCAGGTGAGTAAATGTGGGAGATTGAGAAACTGGTTCTGTCAGCCTAATGTCCCTTTGCTAATGAAAGGCATTGAAAGGCTTTAACAACTGAGAAATCCCAAATAACAGAGGCAAAATCCTTCAATTTAACATGCAGCAGAGATATGTAAGTCCATGCATGTCTTGAAGGAGAGACTGTCTTTCCCTACAGATGCAAGGCATTCAATCCTCTATCACACAACTCAAACTACAAAAGGCAAGAAGTTTTAAGTGCAAAGTTAGCTCAAAAGCTGCTGGAGGCAGAGAGCTGTGGAAACTAAGCATGAGCTGGAAAAAACAGCAGCAGGAAACGTTTGCAGTGGGATACAGGACACAGGTAGAAGTGTTATCTTGGAGGCCAGGAAGTCAGCCTGGCTTTTCAAATTGCTTCCATGTACTGTCTGCATTTGCTGGCAGAAACACATTTGCTTCCACCCTGGAGAAAAACAATGGCTGTATGCTTGTGCCCACATCTCCTAAACTCCATCAGTCCCTTGATATGATCCTCCCCAGCTGGGAAGCTGCCTTTTCCTACCTGTCTGTTTGCTTCCAACCCTGACGTGAGCGCTGCAGAATTCACAGACAAGAATTTTTACATTTCCACGTGTTAGTGCTTTTGGAAAGAAGAGGTTGTGCTTGCTTTCATGTACATAGACACAAACCCGACCTTTAGCTGGGTCCCAGCCCTGTGATTCAATAGCTGGCACTCACTCCCCGAATCAGTAATGAGCTAAAGGTTATGGCAGGGAGCACGCTGAGCTCTGGATATACCATTTTTCAGAGAAGAAACTCAGACCTGAAATGTTAGAGAAGAGGTAAAACATTTTCCTGGCAGAGCATTTTTTATTTGGGGCCGAGGGCACGACCCAGGGCTGTGGCATCAGTCCTGTACAAATGCCATTTGGTAACCACGTTCTGCCTCCTCCACTTTCAAGTTAAAAAGGCACTTCTCACTTTCTGCCATCGGGATGGTGCCTGTGTGGCACTAAGCAGTTACTGTACTTCACACTAGCCATGGATGCACGTTAGTGGTGGATGAAGCAATCCCTGTGCAGATTTCCTTTTGCTGTGAAGTTGGCAGAGCACTTCGGGAATCCCGAGGGGCCAACACGCTCATTGCAGCAAGCTCCACCACACCAACTGTGGTAGCAGGCTCAAAGAACAGCCTACTCCAGAATATCACTGTTTTTCTTTTCCAACTGCATCCTGAATTCCCCCTGCACAGCCTCTGCATCCCTTCTTCCTGCCCTACTTGTTGGGAAGATCCTCTTGCTTCCTGACATTGCTTGAACTCTTCCATCTCTCTGTCTCCTGAGAATTCTACACCAAACACTGGCTTAGTGCAGGACTAGCCCGCTTGGAATAAGATCAGTCAAAAAATCCCATGCTTAGTCACCAAAGAGATTATTTTGGTATAGAAAAAACCCACAGCACTAAGGTAACCTTGACTCTTGGTTTCCAATGATCCACCCCACACCAGGGAGCAAGTGCACACAGAATCCTGATCTCTTGCACAGCAGCCTCCCACAAGAAGGATTCACTTCAGGTTTAGGTTTAGAGAACATTTTACTCTCTGCTGCTGCTGTGGACTCTTCCCACTGAGGTCAATGACACCAAGTGCCATGGAGACCACGCTGCTGGCATGAGCAGCACTGCCAAAACAGGTCAGGGAGGCCTAGGAAAAGTGTGTGTTGAGGAATGAGCGAGGAAAGGAAAAAATGGCACACACAAAAGGTCTGTGTGCGTGGGATGTGCAAACAATGAGAAACAGATTTACCCAACTCGGCTAAATCAGTGAATTAGCTCTGTGCTCGAAGAAAAAGTTAGCCTTAAAGGCTGTGCTATTCAGTAGCTCACTTTACATCTGGGAAAAGTCTGCAAAAATCCCCCTGCATTATCTCTAGCCTCATAGATTTCTTCTTTTCATCTGAGGCTCAGAGTGGGGATTACCCATTAAGGTGCAGTGGCCAAATCACATTCAATCTATTCTCTGTAAAAAGAAGAAAAAGCTTTGGTCTTTCCTGTCCTCTTCCATCTCATTCACTTCCTATGTCCACATCCAAAGCATTTACCTCCAACTTTCAATAGATGAATAGGTTCTCAATACCAAGAGGACACAAAGGATGATACTAAATAGCAATTCTCACTTCTCAGTCCTACAGGCTGCATCCCACTTCTCCAGCACCACACAACAAGGCTTCGTTTAACATCTTCATGTATTTCTCAACCCAGTAATGAGACAGTTGGCAATTGCCAGCCAACACTGACCAATTTTGTCCGGCACAGTTTCCACAGTATCATCCCCCTTGTTGTGATCAGGGATGTGACAGTGACAGCAGCGCTGGCAGGCTGGCGTCAGAGCATCTGGGCTCAACCACACTGCGATGCCCAAACATCTGCAGTGGCTCACATCTGGCCACCCCGACGCCTGACCTGGCAGCACCAGACAAGATATGTTCGGTGAGGGATGATATGACCAAGAGATGCAGCCCTGAGCTGTGCCAGCTCTGCCTCTTGCCCAGCTCCAGCAGCCCCAGGGGGACCATTACCAAGTGGAGTTAAACAAAGGAGTTAATAAGTACAGCTGGGGAGAGGTAATAAAAGCAAAAGACACCTAGAAAAATACCTTTGCAAGCAGGTGAAGCATGTAACTACAGGCAACTAAAACGCTTTTACCATGTTGAGTTTTTACAGAAATGTGTTTGCTTTTCCTCAACCACAGAAGTCAGAGACTGTAAACATCTGCTTGTTCATGCTGTCTCTCTCCCACAATGTTTTGATTTAGGTATTTTCCTGTAATGTCTGCAACTTAAACACATCAGAATTGTGCCAAGGCTTCAGTAACAAACAGTAAAAGGGATTCAAGGTATTAGAAAAGTGAAAAGCTAATAAACCCAAAGCCATATAAACAAACTGACAAGAGCCCTGGCATCACTCTGAAGCATTCCAAAGCAGAATTTCCTCAGCTGAAATTACCTTGAATGCATCTTTCCAGTAAAACTGAAATTACCTCCCTTTCAGCATGAGACCTATTGAAGTACTTGACCCTTTGGACATTATAATCTTCTTGGCAGCATTATCAACAGTTGCTTCAGACGCTCGTGAGCTGGAAGCCCAGCATGACTGTGTGTCATGGTTTAACCCCAGCCAGCAACTAAGTACCACACAGCCACTTGTTCACTCCCTCTCACCATCTACAGGATCTCAGTGAGGTTTATTCTGCTGCTCTGTTAATTTTATTTACTTGTGTTTGGATTTCAAAACAAAAAAAGTCAATTATGGCTTACTAGGAATTATAAAGAACTCATGTAGTTTGGCTTCTGATTTCATTATCAATCCAAAAAGACATTCTGCACTAAGAAGTAAAAAATAAAGCCATAAAGCAAGGTTTGCATTACTTGCAGCTGCTCAGAGTAAAAGAAAAACCCAACAAAAACCAACAAACAAACAAAAAAAAAAAAAAAAGAGAAAACCTAAAGATATTTTTATTAATGCTTTAGATAACTTAGAAAAAAAGTCACTTAATCATAACATTGTAAACAAGGAAGTTCTACAGCAGTATTTAAAAATATCCAAAATTGTTTCAGGAGCCCCATTGATTTGAATTAGGCAGCTGCATAATCACAGGGGCTGCAATTTTAATGAACATTTCACAGGAAATGTAGAACTGATTATATATATCAAAACAGGAAAGATCCGAATGCTGCAGCAACTCTTTTTTGTTGTTGTTTTGTTTGTTACCTCAGTGTGCAGATCCAAACCAACTCCAGAACTAATGCAGAACTTACCTGACAGCCCCTCTCTCCTCGGCTCCCAATGCTTCTGGCTGCAGCTCTGATCTTCCTGTCTTGATACGTGTCATTAGGCACAGCATTTTGAAAAATAATTAGTGATTCAATCAGATTTTACACTGGATCAAGTGGCTGGAAACTTCAATGCTGTGCTGCAGTTTTCCCTTACCATACTTTAGGGCATGTTATATATACTTAATTAGATAATGTTTATACAGTGCTTTGAAGAAATAAGGAACTCTGTAAGGGCTGGGTCCCATTTTCAGAAAGGAAAAGAGCAGTGTTGAGACAGCCCAGGCACAGAGGGAGAACAAAGCTCTCGAAAGCTGAACACCACCTTGTTTTCAGAAAGGTTTCAGGACATTTGAGAAAAAATATGTCAGCAGCTTCCAACAGGCAGGCACTGAGGAGGAAACAAAAGTTGTGAAACAGGGGATGCTGCAGAGGCAGTGCAATGACAGTGCTGCTGCTACCAAAGTGACAACAGGGGCACCAGAGTCACAGGGGCAGCAGCAGCTCTCCAGAAGGCAAACTTTGCTTATACCCAAGCCCAGGGCATTATTATTACCCTCTTACAGCAATTTGCAACACAAGGACTCAGACAGAGTTGGAGGCCTTGATAAAACAAAATGCATTCCACTCCTGTGAACACTCTTATTCCTAAGAGTGGCAACTAATGGAATAAAAGTATCTGGCTTCCTATTATTTTGAGGCGAGGGAAGCAGGGCTTTTTTGTTAAAGATAGGGTGCTTTTGGGTGGCATGCTAAAATACTAAAATATGCTGCAAAACACAAAAATGTGCCTTCCTAGGAGGAACAGGGAGCAGCACATGGTCTTCCCCTGACAGGGCACCCAGAGCAAGCACCAGAGGGGATGCAGAGCACAGAAAGGGCGAGGGCCAGGTTCTGCTCTGGGTCAGGAGGAGGCACCGCATAAATCCTTCATCCAAACCTCTATTAAAAGAATTTGGAAAGCAACAAAGCAAGCTGTGGCTAAATCCACTCAGAACAAACAAGAGATGCTGCATCCAGACATTTGGCTCCCTACAGGGCAAGAGGCACAGGGAGTGCTCCAAAGAGTTTCCAGTGAGCAATGAAAGCAAACAGTGTACGCAGGGAGCTTTAAAAACGATTGCACAGAGAGCCCTGAGCTTCTGTTCTGTGCATTTTTGGGTTTCTTATTTGCTTATAACTAAATTACATGATTTCTTTGCAAGTCTAATTAAGCAGTTAATTGATGCTGGTGCCCTTTAGCATCTGGCATTTAAGTAAATAATGGAGAAAAGTGCATGCAGCACCCAGCAATAATTAAACACAGCAAGGGTTTTTTCCCCCACCCTCCCCTGTTCTAACCTGTTACATGTAAATCTCTGAGGATAACTGTCTTTAATAGCCTCAAATACACTTGCACACCATATAATGGATACTTGACAACAGCATTTTTCCTCTTAGAGATGGTAGATAGTACGTGTATCTTTGGTCTTAATCAGGAGCTTTCATTTTATACCTTGCACTCAGGGGAAGGAGAAGCTTCACTGTGACAACTCTCCCCGACTGAAGAGCACGTTAAATGGTTCTTCACAGGAACACACTTTTAAATCCAGGACTGTGAGTGTTGGCATCATGCATTAAAGGTTTGTGGTCAAATTTTTCCCTTTTTCACGTGCTTACTCCTTTCTGATGGACCATTCAGTGTTATTCATGTATTTCCTGAAGTCTGTGGAAATGCAGGTTACGAAAAAGAGTGATTGAGTTATCTAAAATAAAGCTCCAGGGAGACCTTATTGCTGCCTTTCAGTTCTTAAAGGGGGTTTATGAGAAAGACGTGGACAGACCTTTTAGCAGGGCTTCTGCAACTGGTTTTAAACTAAAAGAGGATCAATTCAGACTAGATATAAGGAAAAAGTTTTTTTTACAGTGAGGACGGTGAAACACTGGCACAGGCTGCCCAAAGAGGTGGTGGGTGGAAGCATTCGAGGTCAGGCTGGACAGGGCTCTGAGCAGCCTGACCTAGTCGAAGATGCCCCTGCTCATTGCAGGGGGTTGCACTAGATGACCTTTAAGGGTCTCTTCCAACCCAAACTAGAATATGATCCCATGATTTTTTACATGTAGAGCACTGCACTGAGATTTCCATCTGATCTTAAGAGCACAGTTTCCTCAGAAGGCCACATATTAAGGACTGGACACAAATTATAAGACCTACTCCAAGTCTTAACACCACAAGAAACTCTGAACCAGCTACAGCAGACCCAGCTTCTGCCACTCCTCCAACAAGACCAAGAGCATAAGCTCAGTCCAGCAGATTAATGTGAGCCAGACTGCTTTCCTAATACAGCTTTGATTCAAACTTAACACCACCATGAAAGGTTTTTAGTTCTTCCAGAGCTGCCTGATGGAAGGAATTGCTGCCCAAAGATTAGTGCCACAATCTCTTTAGACTCTGCAAGCAAAAAAAAGCTTGTGTGGAGACTCCTGCCCACCTCCCATGGGTGCTTAATTAGTATCTCTGGCATACTCAGAGACCTTTGGACAGAGGGTGCTACAGAAGTGGAAAATATTATCATCATTATGCCTGCTCCCACCAGTGCTGGCATCCAAGGGAGAGCTTTCCCAGCAGATGGTGAAGTTGCGAGCACGGCTGGCTTTGGTTATAATTTCCCTCATCACAGACTCTCCTTGTTGGAGCAGCTTCCCTTCTTGATGCCTGAAGAGCAAACCAGAACCTGCAGAACAGGACTGCATCCTGCTGGTCAGTACTGCTGACACACTCAAACCAGCCAGCACTCAAATCACTGCAAACTAAATCATTCAAGGGGCTTTGTAATTAAAAAGAGCTGCACTTGGATGGCAATTCTTTCTCCTGCCTGTCACAGTCAGCCCTCCCCTGAAATCCGATCATTAAAAGGAAAAAAACCAAAGAATTAGTCAGCTTTTGTTAAGTGTCAAACATTCCCACTCTGAACAATGAGCAAAACAAGGAGAGGTGTTTAATAGCTCTCAGAGCAACTTTATACCTTCCTAAACACTATTTCTGTACCTCTTGCTAATTGCTTATTTGCCCTGGTTGTATGGATGAGCCTGGCTCACTCCAGCTTTGACAGAGGAGAGCAGCAGCATTTAACATGCTGCAGGAGGTGTGATATGCCTGGTTCTAATTTTTATCCTTATTTATTTCTGTTGGGGTTAGCAGCTGAGGACTCTGAGCTACCTGAGGCGTAACTAAGATGCCATTAGCTTTAAATCTGTTCCCAAGTGCTGCAAGCAGCCTCTCCATTTGGCTTAGGACATCACCTTGCAGATGAAGCCTTTGCATACGTGGGAACACTGCTTAAAATTTCTCCCTTCACCAAAAACTTCCTAGGGACTCCGGAACAGAAGCACAGGGTAATGCTCCCCTCCTCTTTCCTGGGGTTTTTCATTGCAAAACGTGAAGGATCCTGTAGTAGAAAGAAGTGCTTTGAAATGGAAGCGAAGAGTAATCTCTGCTACTGCTTGCCATGGGAGTCCAAACACGTGCTGCAGGGAGCTTGCAAACGCATCAGCACCCTGCCCACGTAGCGAGGAAGGGACTCATCGTGCAAACAACCTGACCTGGAGTTCCTTCCCGTGGTGGCTGACGATGGAAACGCCTTTAGCCCACATCTGCTACGCGGCTCCAACACTACCGGCTCTAACTCGGGATTTATTTTTATCGCTTTTCTAAAACGAGACAGAAACTTCCCCTCGCCTGAATCCTGCCTCGTTTCAGGGAAGGCATGGCAGCATGGCAGTCTAAAAGGGGAATCACACGCCGGCGTCGTTACCAGCCTATTCAGAAAGCCTTTGCTGAATCTCTCAGATCTGCACGGTCGCTTTGATGCCACCAGCAGAGAGATTTCTGATGACACATCCGCAGTCTCCAGCAAAGGTGGTGCTGCTGCTGCTGCTGCCTCCGGCCCTTCCTTACAGAAGCTTCTGATGTATTTAATTTAGGTACTTCTGCTGCACACCTGTGACGGTGTCTGATCATGGCAGAAAGTAACTTTACAACATTGCATGCCTACCCAACAAAGCCACCGTGCCACAGTCCTCCAACAGGAGCCATCGAGACTCCTCTATTCAACAGAGACAGAAACGCACAGAGACAGCCAGAGAGTGAAAAATGCAGTTTGTGAATCTGATCTCATTTTCAGCTTTTCATCTGTTTGATTTTCATCCATTGAGCTGGAGCTGGTTGTATATAAGAATGAATATGCTGTTCCCTAATGGAGGCTGGATTGACTTGCTCCTAAGTGGAGATGCCAGACAAGCTGGCACTAAACTGCAGAAAACATGGAAACACTGCAATAGCGAGGGAAGATGCATCAGTGCTGTGACACGCAAACCACACCAGGTAGCTTTAGTTTACTGTAAAGAATGGACTGCTCCCAGATGCTCAGAAATCCTTGATGGGCAGACATGAGTTTCCTGCATTTTAGGACTTGCTATGATTTAATGATGCCTTTGCCTCCCTGGCACGAAACCACACCAGCAGCACAGAGAGCACTGCATCTATTTACTGACCTAACACTGGGGTGTTAGCAAGCCAGGTTGATAGGGGTGAAGATGCTAAGACAGGCTTTTCTCTCGTCCTGCTGACATCCTTCTGTCAGCACCACATTCCAAAGGATATCACAACGCTACCACATCATGGTACTGATGTCAGTGCCACGATTAAGACAGCAAAGTAATTACAAGTGCCTGCTTTTGTATGCTGATTGCTTTCCAAATAGGTGTTCTCCATTCCAAATAAATCCACTATGGATTAACATTTCTCCTACTTGTTCACCACCTAGAATGTATTTGATTAGAAAAGAGTGATCAAAACTCTGCTTGACCATTTTTCAGCACTTCACCATTTTTCTTTTCCTCATCGGGGAGAAAAATGTATCCATTAGTTAACCTTTTCAAACACATTCTTTTTGTAGTCTAATTCAAAGAAGGATTATAAAAAAATCGTCAGACTCGGCATGTGAATAGCTTTTTGTGAGCACAGGGAACAAGCATTCATATATCAGAACATCAGCATGGGGAGATAAGGGAGCTGTATCCTGAGAGCTTATCTGAATGCAAGATCCGCCCTGTGAAACCAGCATAAACATCAAGGACAGAATCCATATATTGATGTAATTCTTAGTGCTACTAGTGCATTTGTGTGAATTTGCAATTAAATAAAGCTTATTCCTTACAAAGAAAACAAGAAGTTAAAGGATACAATTCAAGGTCTATTGAGATCAGTGGGGATTTTTTTCATTGCATTTGAATATAGCTCCCTCTCCCTCCCTCCCAACATGTCAACTGGAATATTAAGAAAGAAATTACCTGGAATTTGTTTGTACTACTTTTAAACAGACCAAGAACTGAATCCTCAGTTCTCTTAGTCTGCTTTCTAACTCAGTAAATCCAAAGCTCTCCTTTCATCCACAGCTAACATTAAATGTATTTAAATCCACATTAGCTTTGTACCAAATAAAGTCATTGAAAATACCACAAATAGATGCGGGTGACAAATTAACTGATGAAGGCAACATAACTTTGAATTTCCTGACTTTTAGGCAATTAAAATATCAACTTAATTGTTGGATCTGTGTAGCTTCTCTCATTTTAATATGCAAATCAGTCTCTATTACGCTATAGCTCAAAGAATGTGTGACTCTGCTTACTTGATTAGGCTGGGAATTGCTGGTCCTGCTGTCACTATGTTTACACTCCAGTGACAACTTTGCACATCAAATTCACATAATGCAATGTCATCGACTTACTCATCAAATACAAACTTCTTAAATACAGCCGCCGCTCTAAAGTATTGAACCTTATTTTACTTCATTTACAGCTCCTAAATAATCAGCAGAAGTGAAAAGCTAAACTGGAAATTCAGCTGCAAAACAGTATTTCTCAGAAAAAACAGCTTCCCACAGACAGGGAGATGAACCAGAAAAACAGCCCATGCCAAAAGTTATCCTTTGGCTTCCAAATTTTAGTTGCATGTTGCCCCTTTAAAACGTGGTACAAGGAGACACACTTTATTTCTCAGTCTCCACACATTCCCCCCGTCTCGTCTGGGATTCAGTGTTAAGGAGCCCTGATTTTATCCCGTGAAGACAGATTTCAGCTCCTGGCCACATATACTTACCTGCAAATTGATATGAGGACTCCAGAGAAAACCTTCAAAATCAGTCATTATTTTCCTATTATGACCTGATCACAACAGGAGAACCATCTTGGATAGCACAGAGTGGGAAAGGGTAAAGAAGTTCAGTGTTTTCCCATTCCTGTAATCTTTCCTGAATCCAATAAACATCCCCACCCCCAACCAAGGGGACATTCACCTTGCCAGCACAAGGCTTTTTAAGACTTCCCAGTATCCTTGACACCCCTTGCAAAGTTCCTCCACTGGATTTCTACCACTCTGCTGGCTCACAGAGGCTTTAATTTCCAGGAGAAACAATACATTGACAAGATGCAGAGCAGAGATCTGAGGCTCTCCACTGCCGGAGCGCTCCGCCACGCTGGCAGGCTGGTTTTTCTGATGTCAGGGAAATCGTGTCGGCCTGAATTTGAGACGTCAGCACAAGCCTTTCTTCTCAATCCTGCTGATGAATGAAAGAGCATTTTCAATTGTGTACATCCAGAGGCCTCGTGGCACATCAGGCCTAATCAAAAGCTGCTCCACGGTGCAAACTGCTGTCAGAGGCAGCTCACAGCACAGCCCCGCAGGAGCCAAAGGGCAGCTGCAGATAACAGGGCATTTCCTTCCCTCCAGGACTAGAGAGTCCTAGCAGCATCATCCCAGCTGTCACACAGCCACCAAGGAGGCCACAACTACGCAGTGAGAGCTCGACTCAAGTATCCAAGCAGGAAAACACAAATGCCAAAGTTTACCAACAATAAAGCCTCAACGGGCTGTTGGCTTGTCTCTGGTTGATAAAGAAACCATCAGCACGGAGGGATACTGAGGAACCAGAGGGATGTGGAAGAACTGTGGCCACAAAGGGTGTTAACTTTTGTGTAGCACTTTCTGTACAGTACAAATCTGATGGTGTTTTATAAGGATTGTGGGGGTGGGAAGGAGTTAAAACACAGAGAGAAGGGTTTTGGATCCTTCTGCAGCTCACTGACTTTTCTTCTTGCAAAGGCTCTGAACGTCCCCTGAGTAGAAATGAAAGAGCACAGCTACTTCTGGGGGTTACTTCTGGTAGTGAGAACAACTCTTCCACATGGTCACTTTGTATTTCACTCAGCTACTGATGTACTGGGAACAGGAATCCCAAGTAATCAGGCTTAAAAATACTGTTTGTATCACCAGTTTTTCCTTCACAGCCACATACTGAAGGAGACAGAACACTCCCTGTTAGCCCAGGTTTCTCTACGCATTTTCTCTTGATTTATCTGCTCCCAGAAGTCACCTCTAACCTTGCTCTCTGCCCATCCATAATGACATTAGCTATCTTCAACCTTCCCACCTACCTCAGCAAAGGCAGCTTTTCTTCCTCCTCATGTAACACCACACCTTTACGGTGTCAGGACCGAGTAAGGAAAATGCGCTTGCCCAGGAAACCAGTAGCCTTCTCCTCAGCTGTATTTTTTTGCAGTGCTACTCATTTCCATTACACCCAGATTCAAGTCAGGATCAAAAAGCCCAGAGAATCTTCCCTTGGGAGCCTCCCTTCCTCACACTGCTACAGAAACCATTGCAGAAGTTGTGTTTAAATTTGGTGCCCCTCATCGCATATACATTTTTATTTTCTTTTCCATTTCCTTCTCTCTCACAACTTATTTTTCTGGTTTTCTCTTTGCAAAAATGGTTTTATTTTCTTCTGGATCAAGGCTTCTACTTCTACTAAATATTTTGTAATCCATTTCTACACAGTGCCTAGCAAGAGGGTAGGAGATGCTTTAAAAAAACCCTTGTAGGACTTACTGTGGAAGTATTATGTGGGTTCACAGGCTGTCTCTTAGAAAAACAGAAATACTGAGTTGTCCAAGAACTTCACAAGTGAAATTGGTAGAAAAGGAGGGCAGGAAGAAATCCTGCAGCTTTTTTTGCTCTTTGTGAAGGCTAAGTATAGTCTGGATAGTAACCTTTGACTGACACTGAGTTTTACACAATCACTAGCTACAACAGAACTACTTTACAGAATTTATTACAAACCTCTGGCTCCCTGGACAGCAGAAAGAGCCTGAAAGTTCCAGCAATGTCTCAGTGGCACCTCCCATCCCAGTTTCACAAGAAGCTGCAGGCTCCAGGCATCCTTGGGGGTTTGTTGGGTCAGCAACCTTTGGCCTGCTCGCAGCACACAGATTACACCGAGCTCGGGGCAAGTCTCTGGTTGTCCAACAGACTTCGTGGCTTCTTGCCACAGGCAGGGCACACTGCTTGCAATATCCTCAGTGCTGCATGACTTCCTATCTGTATTATCTCAAAAAAACCCCCTTGGGAATCTTTCTGGATGATGAACACTAGATACGATTAAAGCAATTTTTTTTTCAAACTGGGGAACATTTCTTCCAGCCCTCCTGAGATACTGGAGTTTCATTCAAGCCAGGACACCTGGTTCTTTATAGGTGCCTGCAGTGACTTCAGGAGTGCAGAACATTTACTATCAAAGCCACTGTTGCTGAATCAGAACACACAAAACCTTCAAGGTATTTTCCCCACTGCCCAAACCCACTGGCACCATTTAGGGACTCTCCCCCAACCCCTGTAACCCTGTCAATATGAAATACAGGAGATCACAGCTCTGCCAGAGTTATTTATGAAAACAGCTATGTTTAGCAGCACCACCTGGCTAGTGCTGGGCTGAGACAAAGGGATATGGAGAACAAGGAAGGAAATCAAAGCAAGCTCTATTTAAACCATCAGCTTATTCCCACTCTTAATATACTATTCAGGTCCCAGACTGGTCTAAATGTCTTGCAGAAGAGAAAGTAGCACCATAAAAACAATAATAACGAGAATTAGCTGAGAGCTGGAGGGATTGCCCCACGGAGGCTGTGGAGTCAGCACAGGAGGGGAGGCAGCTCCCAGTGGGTCAGGACTGCTGCTAGTAACACTCATCCCTTGTGCTGCTTTCCGTATCATTTGTGGTTTGCACACCAATGCTGTGCAACATCTCAGATGCAGGGAGCAGTAGGAGATGATTTCTTCCCCCATCAAGGATATGTGGCCATCTCTGGAGTGAGAGAGGACAGACCTTCATCAGTGCACAGCAAAGCACCAGAGACAAAGTCAAGCTCTTTATTAACTTCAGATGAAATTGGGATATGCAGAAAGCAATTTACTGAGATACAGGCAGGGCACAAAGGCTAACATCCTGCTTTTAACTGAAGTCCCTTAACATTTTGAAGGCAGCAAATGCCCTGGACCTTTGTGTCTCCTTAGAACAAAGGCAATTCCTTCAGTACAAGTGAAGGGGAACTGGCAGGTTAAACATAAGTGAGAGAAGGGTCACCTAATGAATCCTTCCTGTGCTTCAGGAAGAGGCAGGATGAGACTGAAGGAGAGCTGCCCTCTGTGCACTCACCTGGCACAACCCCATTGGACCACTGGGATGCTGGGAGCCACTGGCACAAAGTGAGGAACGGAGGCTGCACTTGCACATGTGCACCCACCAGCAACTGAGGTCATGGAGAATCCTCCATCAGGTGGGCTCGGGTCTCATTCACAGGTGCAGCCCTCATCATCTGTGGATTCCCTACACAGATGGCAGGAAGCACCAAGGCTTCCAAGCACCAACAGCTCAGCCAACTGTGGATGGAGCACGGCAACTTCTAAATTCCATCTGCTCCTTTTTTGTCACCTTCTGTACTCAGAAACACATTCATCAGAAGCACAAGCACACTGGGACAGTGACAAATTTTACCGTCTCTGGCTTGTCACTTCAACAAGATTAGATTATTTTAATATTAATTCATCACCCAATTTAAATTCAATTAAATACATTTTACAAGGCCCTGGCATGGCCGTGATGCTGGGGACAGCCCCTGCTGAACACCAGGTGTAGCATCTCTGTTAGGGCCAAACACCTGCCTCAGAGTGAGAGTCCCCAGTCCTTCTTTCTCCCTAACAAGGGGAAAAGGACACTGAAACCATTGAGATGGATGAACAGCTTTCCTTTTTGGTGGGATTATGTTCGGGAAAATAGTTCCAACGTTCTCCACAGATGGTTGAAATCAGAGTTGATTTCCCCATCTTCCTTCCTGGTAGGGGTGCCAGCCTCTCTCTCACCAGAAAGAATTTTAAAAGCACTTTTCCTCTTTCTCACAGGGAGAAGCTGCATGAAGAAGGGAACACTCCAGTGTAGCTGCAGGATAGCAATAAATCCTGAGAGCTCATGGAAAATTCGCATTACTGCATTCTTTTAGTCAGGAACCAGCTTCCATGGGTCATCCATTCCTACCTTCAGATACACTACTCTTAAGATAAGAACACAAATGGAGATTAAGGAGCACCTGAAGCATTGTCTCTCATTTATACCTGTGCTTTGCTACAAGTCATTACTTCTGTCAGCTTCCCATTAGCTGCCACCTACATATTTGCTAGCAATGAAGACCCAAATCCATCTCTAGCGGTGCCAGAATTCAAGACATCCACCAGGACCCCATAAGGCAAAAAAAGGAAGATCAAAACAGAAATGGCCTGGAGAGAAACGGGAAAAAATAGGAAAAGCTATGGAGATGGAAGAAAAAAAGAAGCAGACTGAAATACAGAAGGGGCAGTGGGGGGAAGGTGTGAAGAGCACGGGAAAGGGAAAGGCAGAACTGGAACAGATTTCAAATCTGTGCAGCAATGCCCTGCACCACCTTTCCAAAGCTGTCACAATCTGCATCCCTGCTTCCGAGGCAGGAGGACTCGGAGCCTCTCCCCAGATGACCGTCTGACCTTGGTACTCCCTGCCCTTACACAACCCAGCAGAGGAACACAACACCCACAGAGGTCCAGCCCACACCCTGAGTGTGGCAGCCACAGCCCTGCCCCTGTTAACACCCCAGGAGCCTGCACTGCCAATCTGTATTTTGGAAGAGGACGGGATGTTGTTACAGCTCTCCATCGGTCCCCATCTGAACAGAGACCATTACGGCACCGGCGAGAGGAAAGGACCACTGAGCCACATGGCAAGTTGCCAGGCTGTGCTGCAGCCTCCAGCAGTTATGCTCAGAGAGATTTAAAGTCCAGCATAACCTTGATTTTTAATAGAGTCACATTTAATGAGCTTTAGCGTCCACAGTAATAATTTTCTTATTACCTACGCAGGAGTCGGAAATATGATCAGAAAGAATGTGCTGCACTCCAGTCCAATGAAGGGATTTAACAATGGCCAATACATTATTATCAAAACCATCAACATCATTGTCCTTAATGCCTTTTTTTGGTTGGTATAATTATAATTCTGTGAACCATAAGCATAGCTGTTGCATACCACATAAGCTTGCTGAAGACAGCAAGCCTGGCTGGCTGGAGGCCACCCAAATCCCTCCTCACCAACCAGCCAGTCAGGTTATATGGCAAAACAGGACAATAAAATCTTACATTTACCTCTGTCTAAAGGCAAAATGCAAACTTACACATGACCTTTGTTGTCCTCCCAGCTTTTATTCACACTCTTCCTACTGTGTCCTTGCTCTCTCTTCATCCCAGTCTACTCTGACACCAGGGACCTCCCACCTCAAAAGCTCAGAGAACTGAATTTGCCTCTTGCGTGTGTCACACAAACGAGCTGGATAAACAGGCAGATGGGGACTGCAGCTGGCAGAAAGGGGTGCAAGAAAAACTCCAATTCTTGTTATTTTTGTACAGAAACAGCTTCACAAAACTCACTGAAATCCACTCCCTTATCATGCACAACAAACCTCCCTCCCTGGGGTAGCCAATTGCACAGTGACAAACAGAGCAGAGGGAGTTTCTGCCACACGCTCCCCACTTCACACCTTGAAAATACACTGGAGCAGAAGGCATGTGGCAGCTGTTCCTGTGGGCAGAGCTACGAAAACAGCAAAAGCTGGATCTTCCATGTCTTATCCAGAGGGAGACGGCGTGAGTTTTCTGGCCACACGAATCCATGTTGTTACGCCACTGCTGAACAGCTGCTGCAGCCACACTGCGGATGCAGGATGGAGTCAATGCAGAAATGGATGCAGCTTGCACAGCACACTTAATCAGCTGTCCCCAAACCCACCAGGAGCTCTCCCTGCTCCAGCAAGAAGGCCAAATCTGGCATTCACCTGTCTGATTTAAAGCCAGCTCAGAATAACCCAGTAACCTTGTGGTCAGCACTGTAACACCCTCAGCGTCTCTTCACATCCCAGTATTTGCAGCCCCCATGCTCTGACCACGCTGCTGAATGCTCCCACAGCAGAAGTGAGAGCTTGGGTGTATTTATGGCAATTTGCCCTGTGCATGACAGTGATGCATACAAGCACATGAAATACAAGAAAAAATGCCCAAGATCTTTCCATATAACCTAGCTTCCTATACCTTCACCCTGTCCTCAGAGGCATCCACAGGGCTGCTCCATCCTTCAACAACAGCTTTTCCCCATTTTTTTTACAAAAACCACTTCCAGATGCACTTATAGGCACTCTGAGAATCCAAAGGGCCCTCCTGTGAGTGTGGCAAATGACAATGAAGTACTTCCCACCCTTCTAAGTTCTGCACCTGATGCTCTCTTCCACCTGAGCTGGTCACCAGAAGTCAGAATGATGTAGCTTGGGACTGAGGTAAAAGGGGAAAAAAAAAAAAAAAAAAAAAAATGCATCACATACACGAGGCTGGAAACACCCTGAAACCCAGTGAGCTGTTTGTTTTCCTGTTGGTATCAAAGGCAGAAGAGAAAACAGCTTTAAAAATGCATCCCTCCTGAGCTAACAACAAACCTGGTAACATCCCAGCACAGCGGCACCTCACAAACTGCTAAAAGCAACCGCGTGGAAAGGCAGCAGAATAATAATTCTGCCTAAGACATCACAGGAGGCACACGTGAGGAGCACATTCCCCCAGAAGAGATGGTCTAATTACTGCAGATGATACCCCAGAGGTTCACTCATCAGTGACAGAGACACGGGGCTCACCTCACCTCTGCAGCCTCTCTGCCCCTGCCCTCCCCGGGCTCGCGGGGCCCTGTCAGCCCCCCGGACCTGCAGCATCAGATGTGCCTGGTACTCGGGGACAGGAGGACAGACAAGGGCACTGGGCAGCAGCATCCACTGCAATTTCAACCCCTAGAACCTGGTGCATTTTGAATTCAAATTGCAATGCAAGAACTAACCCCAAGAACTGCTCAGTGGGGGTCTGAGACTGGAAGCTCCTACAGACAACGGTGTTTTTAAATGTTTGCCAAGTGTTTCATGCTTATGCACCTGTTAGAGCATCCACTAACAGCAGTGACAGAACTGTCACTTCCTTGTGACATCCAGTGAGCTCTTCACTTTATAAACCACCCCATCTGCACTTCTCACCATCATATTTTTAAGGCTATGTAGTACCATAATCCACTATGAGACGCTGGAACAAACACATTCCCAGCAGTAATAAAGTGCCATTGTTTGAGTGATGGGAAAGCAGACAAGCTACTTTCCCAGAATTTCGGTTTCATAACAGAGAAAAATGTTTTCTTCTGTGCATTTGCTTTAAACCAGGGCTCTGCCCTTTTGTGGGTCTGAAGTCTCCAGCACCCATTACCTTTGGGAGAAGCTCTGCTCTCTCAGCCTCATCCGAGGGAGGATCCTGACCTCCAGACACTGACCATGTACGTGCAGTTGGAACACACCAGGTTAGCTCCACATGGACCTTCAGTTCTCTTTCATTTTTCTCTTCTCTACCAAATTGTTTTGAGGGCATGAGAGAGTTACAGCAGTACGTTCTCCCGGGCTCTCCAGCAAAACTCAATTCTGCCTGATTCCTTCTGCAGTGTCGCAGGTGATGGGTCAGGCTTTATTGATATCCTTACCTTGATTTTCAGAGGCTGAGAGTATGTCTGGAGGTGTTGATTTTTGGGGTTACTGTGCTAAAAAGTCGTCTCACTCAGGTATGTGAAGGGAAGACAGACTGCACTGGAGTGCCACAGATTCTGTGAAACGTATTTAGCTCGGTGAAAGATGTACTCTGCTTTCACGGAGTATTGAATGTAGCTGTGATTAATGGGGCACATATACACTGATAAACAATATTAATTTGTTTTAAGCCAGGTCTGAAAAGATTTCAACCACTTGCTTCCCTGCAGCTATGAAAGTTATTTCCTGCTGTCTGTACTACCTCAAGGGCTAAACCAGCCCTGAAAGGAAGGAAATATTTCCTTTCACTCTGTCAGCAGCACCAGCCTATGAAGGCTGTTGCATTGGTATTTCATTTATCGTGAGCAAATGATATGAATTATTATTATTTAGCCTTACCACCCACCCTCTACCATACTGCCACAGGATTGCCACCACACATTCACTCTCTCCTGCATCAACCCAGCTTTTTTCATTTCCCATATAACCACTCCATCAAGCACACTGTCTGCAATGCCTCCATCTGCTTCTGCAGTCAGTTCCTCTGGCAACACAGATGAACAAATGCCTCCCCAGGACCAGAAGCCAGCAGCCTACCTGCAACTTCTTGTGGGGACTGAAAACCCCCAACTCCTTCCAGATTGCCAGAGATGGAGCCGCCTCCTTCGAGCACCCTCACGAGCTCCCGCAGCCTTTCACACTCCTCCTGCAGCTGCTGCTGCTCCTCCTTGCGCTGCTGCTTGGCCAAACTCATTGGGTTCATGCTGAAATGGAGAACTTTGGTTCTGCTGGGGTCGTAGTCACCCTGGGTGGTGGAAAAAATCCAGAAGCACGCTGAGTAACTAATCCAACCCCCAAGCCCACCCAACCTATACCACTCTGTGAAATCAAAAAATATTACAGCAGGAAAAAAGGTGACATTTATGCAGTGACAAGGTTTTATAACAACAGCTGAAGGCAGCCAAACCCAGTGTTGTTTCTCCTTCTCTTGCTACTCCATCTTCAAAAAAACCCTGAAACAAGGCAAAGAGACAACAAACAAAAATAACAAACCAGAAAAAAAACCCACAGAAACACCCCACTTAACAGAACTTGCTCCCTGGCTGATACTTCCACACTTAAATTTAACTCCAGAAATGAAGTTTTATAGCTGTATTTAAAATCTCTTGATAGCAGGAGATTGTAAGGAACACCCAAATACACCCTTAAACTACTGCAGGACACCCAGTGCCAGCCTGATTTATTGCTCATATGAGCCAGCAACATCCATGGCATCCGAAGGTGGAGTCGCTAGCAAGTTGTATCAGCTTGTCCCAAGCAAGGGAACAGATATTCCATTCTTTTTTTTCTCAAAGGAAGTTGTATTTACAGCAGTTTAAATAGTCAGTCAAGCCCTAAGATGGTAAATTAATATTCTTTCAAAGCGAGAGGAAAACACTGATGTTTCATTTGTGATTTCAGAGAGACAATTTTCATATAAACTACAGGAAGCCTCACAACCATAAATGTAGTAAAACATGTGCTAACACTGGCTGCCACGGCACTCTGCCCAGCTGAAACCCTATAGCACTGCCTGCATAAAAAGCTATTTTATATGGTAATATTTTTCCTTCAATTAAATCTCGGGGCCTAAAGTGATTTTGTAAACATTAATTAACCCTCAAGAGCAGCATGAGGTAGGTATTATCCCAATTTTATCATTCCATTTTCATTAAAGACGTGCTAGAACTTTATGTGGGTTTTTTCCATGCAAACCAGAGCAGAGACTGAGCGACCTCATCCTGCGTTGCTGGTCATTGCTGGTAAGAGAACCCAGAAGATCCCACTCCCAAACATCTTTTATTGAAAACACTCTCTGTTGACATACTGTGAAGCTCCTCATCAGGCAGTGAACTGCTGAAACTCACTGCCCAGAGCCTGGCAGCAGCACAAAAACGCTTCAAAAATGGGTTCGACAAATTCAAGGACAACAGCTCCACAAGTGGGCTGTGCCAGGGCAGGATATGTGAGCATCTTCCAGCATCTCTGGTTGCTGGAAGAGTGCTGGAGAGCGTGGACAAATTTGTGGGCTCTCACTAACAGCAGCTTCTATCACTGTGACCAAAAATGCTCTTCTGGGCTTTTCTTCCCAGAGGAAAGAAAAAAAAATAAGAGGGGTGTGGTGGTTCCTCATAACTACTCCGAGAAAGCAGTTTGACCACAGTTTGACACGATTCCACAGTGTAAATGCAAGTTACAGAGAAAGGAGACCACATGGGTGTGTCCCAGGCCAAGAAGGGCTGGGAGGAACCCCCAGAGGTCTGCCCTGGTCCAAGAGCTCACTCCAGAGGGCTGGGAAAACTCAGGCATGGAAACCTCGGGTACCCTTCCCGGCTGTTTGCATTCCCCCCAGTCAAGAGCACGCGGTGTCCCAACGCTTGGCCACGCACTGAGCGGGTGAGGAACGTTCTCCTACTGCCCAAGCCTCGCTTCAGTGACCCCAGGAACACCTGGGAGGGCAGCACTGTCCTGCAGCCCCTCAGCAACAGGGCTTTGTGACCCCATTTCCATGGCGTGGCTGAGACTAACCTCCCCTAATTGCCAATTAGGCAACTGGGACCGAAAGAAGAAATAATCCCACCAAGAGCCTTGACCAAGGGAAATTCAGGTGAGACCCGAAGGACACAAGCAGCATCTCTGAGATGTCAAACAAGAGGAAGAACGAAACGGCTGTAACCCCAGCTCATTAGATATATTCTCCCCAGCACACACTGGCATTTACAGTCCTGCTTCTGTACCCAGCTCTTTACCTTCTCGTGCTATTTGCACTTCAGGGCTCCTCTAGACGGGTTAGGGCACTCCTCACTCTCGTGTTTGTTTTTCAAGGCAAGAGATTCAACTCCAAAGTTTGCAACAGGTTTTACTCTGGCTGCCAAAGATGCTCCAGTGTCAGCTGTGGACCCCAGTTCTCCCTGGGCAGCTGCTGGTGCTTCTGACCAGCTGGGAAGGGCTCTGGCCTTGTCTCCCTTGCCAAGGTCAGGCAGAGCTCACAGCTCCCCATCCTGGCTGCCAGCACCATTCCAGCTCCAGTGCAGGGATCACCATTGCTGCAGACACAGCAGCAGGATCCCTGTGAGAGGAAAGCCTTGCACACCTGGGGACTGCTGCTACCTCCCTGCTGGGGCTGCTGTAACCCACACTGCACCAGACTGTTTATTCTGCAGGTTATTTACTCTCTTCTGTCATCTATCTGGCCTTTCTATAAAGCCCTGCCATGCAGCTGCAGTGCTTTGGCTCTTACAGATCTTTCAGACCATTTACCCTCTCCTTTCATAACATGCCCCCCTTGAAAAATCATGCTCTAAAACTCATCACCAGGACTCAGCCTTATTTTCAGGGTTCACCAGCTCTCCTCAGCACATCAGTCTGAAGCTTCACCGAGACAAGAGAATCTCTTAAAAGCCCACAGTGCAACGAAGGCAGTGGCAGAAACCATCTCATTTAACATTTCTGGGAGATCACTAACATATTTGCTATGCTACTCACATTTTTGGGCTAGGGGCAGTAGCTTTCTCTTTCTTCTACACAGCACACATCAAACCGGTACATTTCTCCCTACAGCTAAAATATTAGTGCAGCTGGTTTGTATTACAGCAATGCCTAAAAGAAACCAAGTGAGACAGGGATCCCAGCATGCCAGGTCCTGTACAAACCCCACAGGAAACTACCACCTAAAGCCCAAAAAGCAGACAGCAAAGCCTGAAGATGCAGCGTGTGAAGGGAGTGCAGGTATGGAAAGATGCAGTCTCCAGCTCCAGATTCCTCAGCAGCACCGTGGCAGAAAATACATCTTCAGAGCTGCCCCTCCTCACCACCAGACCATGCTGCCACCTCACAGTCGTACCAAGCAGAGCGTTACTTAAGTCTCCAGGAAATTTACTGGCACTCTCTGGAGTTTCAAATAAATGCAGGAAGCTTTCCATGGAAACGGTGCAGACCAGAGGCAGTGCCTGATGAAAGGGATAGGTCTTGTGTAGGTAACACAGAAAGTCAAAACAGTATCACAACTTGGATAATTTGGAGTGTTTTTCCAAATTTCTGAAGGTTGGGGGTGACTTTGTGTTGTGAAAATGAGTGGTTTAGGGTTGGCTCTATGAAGAGTCATGGCTGGAAACTGCTAAATATAACAGACAGCAAAGCAGCATTAAAATCTCAGTAGCATTTGAAAGACATGAAACCCTAATGCTGGTAGGAAATCAGGGACTGAAGAAAGCAAACAACATCCTCCTGGAATCCCTTTAGCTCTGGAAAATGTAAATTGCTGTTTTTCCTCTGTCAACTGCACTTCCACCTACAATAAATCAGTCTTACTGATCATAATTTTGTCCTTTTGGTTGTGCAGCAGAAGCCTGGAAAATGGTGTTTCAGGCACTGGGAGAGAAGACTTAAAACAGATTTGCCCATTTAGAAGATAACTTCTGATCTTGGGTGACTGAAGAGGAAGACCAAACAGTGGCATTTGAAAGGTGGGCACAGAAGACACAGCCACGTTCCTTGAACAGGAGCTGGGACTCCCAAAACAGCTGCCCAGGCACAGCTCCAGATGCTGCTTCTGTGCTGAACCAACACATGCAAGGAGGTATTGCTTAGCAGAGTTAAAAAGCATCTTGTAACAAATGGTAATGTATCCCTGGTTTCTCCAAGAAGTGTGAAAATCGTGCTGCAGCTTTGGAAACTTGGCCTGAATGTGAGGTTTGACCAAATCCACTTAAGCTCATGGTGCCTTTATATGGAAATATGGGACATTAGGTGGATGCAATCCATGTGTGACCTACAGAGCTCTGTTGGAAAGCCATCCCATCCCTGGCTCATTCAGCAGTAACTTGGTAGCTTGTATTGCTCATCAGCACATCATGGCCAGTGCCTCAGAGAGCAAAGATAACACACTACTGCCAGTTTCTCAGCAGCATCCTCTCTTTACCCCTGTTTTCCCCAACACCTTAAAAACCAGAAACTGTAGAGATTCTGAAGAGCAAATGACTTGGACAAGAGAGACCTGCTGTCGTTCATTGATTCTTCTTTTGAGGAGTAACATTGAACGAGTAATTCAGATTTGTCAGAAAAATGTACACAGAGCTTCAATTTAGGGGGAAGCAATAAATACCTTGATTGATTGCAACCAAGCCTGGTTGGCACTTAAAAAAGTGAATTACTCATTCCTGGAAAGCAAGATGTTAACCAGCTGATTTGGTGCTTTAAGGCAGAAAAACCTTTTTTTTTTTTTGGCTCTCAGAAGGGCACCGAACATTTTACAGAGATTATTTGTTGATTCCACGTGTTAATACGCTTCACAATTTGTGAAATAATGTTGTTTTGATGCATTATCCTCAGCCTTCCAGACACATGCCTCAGGGTATGCACAAGGGAAACTCTCTCACAGACCACCCCATTGTTGCTGTCCCAACTGTGCAGTCACTCTGTGAGACAGACACTGCAGATGCCACACACAAATATTGGCTTAATGCAATATGTTCCAAGCACACTCTGGCAGAACTGTTTAGTAAGACTGGCTCTCAATAAACTTTCTGACAAAAGACTATGGAAAAAAAAATTTGCAACAGGGCCAATTTGTCATCTAGAACCGAGGTACAAGCTCAAGTCAGATACTGCTGCCTCCCTTCTCACTTCCATCTTCCAGCTTGAAAAAAAACCACCCCGGGGAGATAATTGTGCTGATGGTTTGTGTCATTTTTAAAAACTATATTATTGTCAAACAGTCAGCATGTTGGTCTACGTGTTGAAACTACAGCTCAAAAACTTCCTAAGTAATCTGCCCATTAGGGAAGAATCAGTCAAGTGCCAAAGCAATGAATGAAGACAGGACTGCTTTAATCTCTGAAAAACAGAAACTTTTCCTTTAGAAGAGGAGTTGTTTAGAAGAACAATGAAAGCTGCCAGTGACAGCACCTTGAAAAGGGATGAACTTCTTTTGGCATCTCTCCTCCTGGTTGTTTGAAAATTGCACAGTCCCAATTCAGCGACGTCTTTCTCCAGGAGCCATAAAAGCTTTTCTCTCTACTCACTTTCACAGGCGCTCAGGTAAGAATAAAGTACTTAAAACCATGTGGACCACTTTACATTTGATGAAACGTTCAGTGCTTAACAACTCCATTTAAGGTGTATTCATCTGCTGCAGGTATTTCTGATCAGAAGGTAGAGCTGGTAGCAAAGGGAATCGTCTCCATTGGTGTGAATATGTTTATCTAACATCACTAACGAAATTAAAGAAGTCCATATATCCCAAAAAGGTCGTCACTGTCAGGATACAATGTTAGCAGGCACTGTGAAGGATTTTCAGCTGACTTCACATCCTCACAGGCTCCTTCTGTTTAATGCTTGGGCAAGCAAAATCATCAAACCCCATAGATGGGGCTGACACTCGCTTAAGTACTTCATTTTTTCATAGTCTCGGTATCTATCAGCCTTAAAAGACTCTGATTTCTGAGCAGCACAATAAATTCTGGCGGAGCATATGGACAGCTGAGCTCAATTGCTGCTGGCTGGCAATACGACAGCTTGTGCTTGGCCCTGCTGAGAAAAGGCTGGCAATTGGAAGCTCTTCAAGGAAAGGACCATTTCCTCCTGACGAGACTCTCGCGCACGGTGAGAGCCACCCAAACACTGCTGCCTCCTGAGCTAAGGAATCCCTTCCCATGCCGACTTCTTAAGAGGGAAATCTCCAAGGTTTCTGGACTGGGACACGTTATTCAGTACTGGAGAACTTAAATAGAAATGATTTAAGGAGCTTAGTAGATTGTATCAGCTTTAAATGGGTCAGTAGTTACCTTGGAAGAATATTCGAAATAAAGACTGCATCTAGCTGCAGGAGACAGATGGGAAAGTTTCTGATGTACAGATATAAAACATAAAGCATCAGTTGGGGGGATGGTGGAAGGGATGTGTTTGAAAAGCATCCAACCGGCAGCTGGTTTATATTATATGGGGAATGCTCTTGCTTCCATTTACTGCCTCTTGTAGGCAAAAGAGGAGCTTAAGTTGTAAACACTAACACACAGCAGATCGTCGGGTGTATGCAGGTGGTCAGTGTCCAAAACTGAACTTCTGAACTCTTGAGCAGAGGATGCTACTTCACTGCTGGCACAGCCTGGTGGTACACTTTGGTAAATCCTGGACTTAAACAGAGGTGGCACATCCTGAATCCTCCAAAGATAGGACAAAACGTGACAAAATGTTACTCAAGGTTTCTGGCTGGTCTTTCACTGTGTCGGACTCCAGCTACTGAATTCTTGCAAAATCCAGGTTTCTGATGCTAGAAGAGCTGACACTGCTTTTGGGGACCTGCAGGTTTATTCCTGGGATTCAGTGCCTCCTCCTGACCAGGGATCCTTTACACAGCCCAAGCACGCCTTTGCCAAGGCTTGGGGTTTCTGGAATGACTGTTTGGCTTTCCTGCAAGCGTGGTATTTGTGGGTAAACACAGCCACATGGGCTTTGCACACAGCTAATGAACACCCCGTTGCTTCCACTGAGTTATGAAAGCAGAGAAGTCACATATCATTAGAAGTCCTCTTTGAACATGTTTATCTTCAGCTTACAGTTAATGGCTCAGCGTTTATGTCAAGAATTGTCTGCTGTTAGTCCTGCATCAATACCCGTCAGAAATTTCACTCAAAGATGGAGAACAAAAAAACAGGGGGAAGGCAAAATTGGAATTTATCACCTGAAAGGCATATGCAAGGTCCCCAACAACTACAGCTCTTGCTGCAGTAGCTTATTAACTAGAGTCTGCCTGGCTATTTGGGTGAGCAGCTTCTCCCGATCTACCTAAATTTTATTTTAACAGCTCAAAAAAAAAAAAAAAAAATTGGTTACTCAACTCTCTCATACAAAAGGCTATTGGAGGCATTTCTGTACGCAGTACAAGGCAGCCTCAGAATGCTTAATCCTACCTCAGGAAATGCCATTTTAATGGAAATTCTGTTTCTTGTTTTTGTTCTTTTTGTTTCTTTGCTCAGGCTTGTTAAAGTGATTAGAGTAATACCCAAAGTAAACTGCATCCCAAAGAATTCCCTCTGTACCCAGTGCACAAAGCACAGCACACTCACCCGCCCCAGCTCTCTCTGTCACACAAGATAACCACACCAAGGGATCTTTAAAGCCTGTGGAAGAGGAGCTGTATGAACAAAAATGGATTGCAAAGATGAGACAAAGCAAACTAACAAATAAGCAACAACCACCACCTGCTCCTCGTAGCTTTGCCAGTATGTGCATGCTTGACATCAGAAACAGTTTGGGGGGAAAAAAAGAAAAACAGAAGGTGCTGGATGTTGGGAAAAGGCTCATTTGTTCCCACCAGGTCTCATGCCGCTTCCCTACTTTTTTTCTCTCCCCATTGTTTTTTTGTGTGCATCTGCACACACACAACACTGAAACCTGGCAGCAGAAATTCACTTAGGCAACCTTTCCATCCTTCTCTTAGCCAGTTCTTAGTACAACGCCTGCTACTTCTTCTGCAAAAGAGGAAGATCTTTCCCCTTGCCCAGGTGATGAGACCCCTCGTCCATACACCTTGATTCAGGCAACCTTTCAGCTCTGGCCTCCTGAACACCCACATCAATCATCTCCAGAACAGTGAAGACACTGGGTGTTAGCCTGAGTTACGCCTCTCCATCCCCAGTAACTCCTCCACCAGCACAGATTCCACATCCTTGCCCTCAGGAGCAATGAGTAATCCCACATCACCCTCCCCACTCCATCAGCAGTGCCACCTGCAACACCTGCTCCTCCCACAAAGGCTTCTACAGGGGTTTTTCTCTTCCTTCCTGAGCAGATCCTCCACACTATCCATACTCATTGATATTCCTCCCTGTGGCCTCTTTCGCCGCAGCACCTACAGCAAATTAGCAATGAGACAGGGAGGTGCTTGGAGTTAGGCTGTATCACAGACAAAAAAGCTCTAATCACCCTAATCACGCTGTTCTAACACCAGACCGTATCTTTGGGTACAACATGTAACACATTCTGGACACTGCTACAATAGGAGTAATAAAATAAAATGTCTTAGCAGTGATGCTGAAGCCCTTCAGGTACAGTTTTAAAAGGAGATCTGTTTTCTATATCCCTTTCAAACGTGTTGTTCCCTGGAGGATGCAGGACTGTAATTTGCATTGAGTGAGGCATTCAGATGAGGTCTGGGATGCAAACAAACGTGACAAGAAGGTTAAGAGTCAGGACAGAGAGACATGGAATGGCATGAAGCTGGGATAGTCTAAAAGAAAAAATGCATCCAAATGTTCACTGTCCTTTTCAATTGCTGCTCTTCCTTTTATTGAAATGGAAGAAAATCATAGTCTGCTCTAGGATGGTTTGTTACCACCTAGAGACTTGAATTCCAGGGTTTCTACACTTGTTTTTTCAAGTCAAGGATTCCTGTCTTTTCTGAGAACAAAGCCCATAAAAAGTTGCTATTATTTACAGTCTAGAAGCATGCAGAGGAGACCTGTGCTGGTTCAAAAACCTCTGATAAAGACACTGAAAATAAAAAACACATAGGTTCTGAAAACAGTCCCAAAGAGCTTACAGTGTGAGTTATAAAAATTCTTTTTCAGAGATAAGTCTTAACTTTATAGGGTGAGAAATGCTGGCTCCCACAGATCTGAATTTCAAAAAAACGTTCTGTCAACTTTCCCCTACAAATGAAGTAACTTTGGTTGAGAATATTGTTGAGAGGTGTCAGACCCAATCTAAGTTTTCAAGAGAAGTACACACAGTTTGCCAAAAAATTTAACTATTTCTTTTTATTCTGCAACATGCACATATAGTTACTGTTCAGCAGACCAGAAAGACAGAGATACTTGAAGTGAGGTTTTTTTGCAGTATTCACTCCAATCCAGATATTCAGCCACTCCAAGCTTTCCCTCCTGAAAATGCTCTATAAATCTTGCTTTGATGCCTCCATAATTCTGTATTTCCTGCTAAAGCTCTACTTTGGAATGAATTCAGATGGGATTTCAAGGGGAGATCCCAGAGGAGAGAAGCAACACAAATTGGCTGTGCTAGACCAGGACCCTCAGTATCCAGACAAGAAGGGAAGAGTCAGAATGAAGTATGACAGCAGAGGTCCCGCTTTCAAGACTTTATAAAGCAGAGTGAAACTGCAATGTAATAGGATTTTCCAGTTAATGGATCTCATTAGCAAAAAGCAAAACATCTAGGGGTATTTTTTTTAGATACTATCTGATATAAAAAGAAAGATGCATAATTAAAAATTATGTAAAAGCCTACGTGGAAGCATCAAAGTTCACCTGAGCATATACAAGCCTGAAAAACAAGTGACAAGAAGAGCTGTCAATCATGTTGTGTATTTGTACAGCAAACACATGGCACAGGCTGGATGCTGAGGTCAACCACAATGGCCTTAGCAGCAATACTGAATCTCCTAAAGGCTTTAAGTGCACCAGGACATTTTGATCCTGCAATTTACTGCATATAAAAGTATTATTATATGTCCTTGCACGTCAAATTCCAACCTGGCAGGGTACAAAGCAAACCCACTGTGTCTGAGTGAATGAATGAGCACCCTCTCAGCCTTGGCTGCACCCCTGAGCTAACCCATCATCGTTAACAGACTCCTGCCTCGAGCTGGAAGCATTTCCACTCAAAGAGCGAGTCAAGTTCCCTTTCCCATCACACAGAAACTGTGACAGACACGAGTGCTTTGGAGGACTCGTTTCTGACAGTCACCTCGAGCAGCTGGGCAGTGCCTGGGTGGGATTTACAGCAAATGTGTTGCAGGTTAAACAAGCTCCAGTGCAGCCTCTCCCTGCGAGGGGTTATCGCCTCCCACGCGCCTTCTGCTGCGGCCAGGCAGATGGGAAAAGGAGGAAAACAAAACATGTCCCTGCAACACACCCAGGGGAAGAGCAGCTACAGCAGAACTGCCAGGTTTTATTCTTTTTGTCACAGTTGCTTCACAGTGATGTGGTGGTTGTCTTGCCCCTGGGGAGAGCTCATCTTCCCCAGTATCACCTCAGTGTCCAAGCAGGTACAGGAGGAAATTCCTCTAGTAATGGATAATTGGGTAGAGGGAAAGGTGAGAAAGCTTCCAGCATCTCAGAAAAACATGTATCCATGCACATACCAACCTTTTACCCATGTAGTTACCTACATTAGTCACCATCAGGAGTCACTGCAGGTTCCCTTAGATGTGTTGAGCAGGCAGAACCCTCCGGTGTTTGCTCTGCTCTTTCTCAAGTAAGAGACCTGAGTGTCTAAAACATCCAAATATCGATTCAGAGGGTACATTCTCTTCTATCTCCTCAGGGCAAATAGACAAATGTTTGGTTTTCCCTCCCTTTTCACCATTTGATCAGGTTAATTTTTTTTAAATTTAAGCAAGTTGTAGGATCCCTGATGAAAAGAGCTCTTTTCCCCTTCTCCAGGAGCATGAAAAAGGTCTCCTCCATCTCCTTCCTTCTCCCCACCTTGTGATGATTACCTTTTAGCCCCAGGTTTCCTCACCCAGCTCCTTGGGGAGCTGGACTCTGCTCCCTTGGCCCCTATGCAGAAGGGCATCGTTTTGTCTCCTTTTATTCCTTGAATATTAAAAGTTTCTACAGACTTGGGATTAACAAACATTAGAGATGTCCCAGGCAGTGAGAACAGGGCTGTCATGGAAGAGGTTGCTGTGCATACAAAGAAACCCTTGACTAGAAGAGTCAGCAATGCAAGGAGAATTAAAAAGCACAGTTAAATAACCCTAAATCCTCATGCATATTTATAAACTACACCACATCAAAAGTGAATCAATACCCTCACTAGTTCCATATGGCCTGAGAAAGCAAGAGCTGGTAACTTGGGTTTGCTTTACCCATTGTACTGATGAGACCCAGAAAGTCTCCACACAGGAATGAATTCCTGGGCTGTGAAGGGGAATTTCAAGCTGTAACATCACACGGGAAGATGAAGCAGAAGGGAGCAGCCATCCACAGATGGCACAAGGAATCCACCCGAGCCTTGGCAATGGAGCAGAATTTCAGTTTAAACCCTTCTATCCCTATGACAAAGAGAAAAACACCTCTGGCAAGAGAACAGGTTTCACAATTTCAGCTGCATGCCTGTAGGTGACATAAACTACATCCCCCAACATTTCATACCCCCTGTGCTGGGTGACACTGTTCACATGGGGACTTCCATCAGCACAACCAGCTGCTTAAATATACCTTCTTGGCTTTCCCTGGGGGGAAGTACTTCTTCTTGGTTGCCTGCAAAGCTTCAATTACTATTCATGTCTTTTCAAGTAAATGCAATTTGAACCAAAGATATGGGAACACGCTTTAAAAAGTCACACTGGGATCACCAACCCATTAGCAAAATGTCTCTGTCAAACATGCTAAACCTGACTTACATCACTTCATCCCCAGCAACACATTCTCCTTATTCAGGCTTAGACTGCTGCAAAGTTGAGCCAAACCCAATTTGAATCTACCTTGAAATATATTTGGTAGACACAAAACTGTCTGAACAACAGTGCATGACTTAATGGTCTGAAATACAACTGTCCTGTCTCCAGTTTGATTTTATTTCACTAGTTTTACGTCACTGTACTAATGGACTGGAGAGCAACCAGCACATTTTGCACAGAGATGAGAAGGGGCAATGATTTTAAATTTTACTGCCAGGTTTTTCCAGAATTATGACTGCCAGGGCAATCTCTAAACTGTTAAGACCCTACAAAACCTCTTTCAAAACACAGTACTTCCTGCTGTGTAAAGCTCAGGCTTTGATTTTTATCATCACTTCCCTCATTGCCAACACATATCACAGCATTTTTTACAAAAGAAAATGGTGAATGAGGGGAAATTCTACCTTTCTGGTGTTTCTCAGTCAGAACCCAGTTCTTCAGCCTTCACGTGACAAACCAGGGAGGAGAGCACAGCTCAGCCTCACACTACAGCTACCACAACATGCTCCTGCACTGCAGTAGTTACTTCTTTCCCATTAAGTTTTAATTAGACAACACATGCATAACGTGGAAACACAGCCTGGCTGCAGCTGAGAAGGCATCTTTTCAACTTCATTTGAGCAAACCTGAAAGAGAGCCTTCCTGTACTTCTCTAACCACAGATTTTCAGATGGCATCTTTAAGCACACAATCACCCTGACTTTCAGGGGTCAGACCACATTTGCTAGGGAGAATGCAATTTTCCTTCCTTGTAGCAATTACCTGGTCCTTTTCCATATTTCAGTCACTGTTTTGTTTTTAATGCAGTTTTAATACCTTAAAATTACTGCTACTTCAGCTGCACTCTTTGGCGGTACACAGGGTCTCCAAGGGAGCTAAAGGCATTTATTCTGAGTTATTTTCATGAGCAGAACCCCAAAATTGTCTTTGGTTTGGAATATACTGAGAGAAACCAGGGATTTTCTGCCTGATACTGAGAAGTAGACAAGCACCTTGGAATTCATCTGACTGAACAAGCAAAAAGTGGCCTCAAGAACAATGATAAAAATCTCAGTTGCATAAATTTAGACATTTTTATCCTCCGGCAGGTCAACAGCGGAGGAAAAAAAGATCAAGAGGGGTGATAAGGGAAAAGCACATTTGATGTTAGTGATTTCAGAAAAAAATATTATTTTCTGTAATCACTGTGAAAGGAGTACAAATCTCTGCCATCATCTTGCTTAACAGAGCTCAACAATGCTTACATTTCACTTGAGAGGAAATATCCGTTTTCATTATTTCAGCCCACTCAATCACTCCTCCTCCACTTTCTTCTCCAACTTCAAACCCTGACTCGGATGTATTCACTTACTGGAAGTTTGCAAATTGCTAATCACCCATTGGCAGTATTGATCTGCACGTTTTACTGCAGTCGGAATGAGACAGCGCTGGCTGGTGAATAGACTGTGAAGACTGAAAAATGAGATTAACCAGCTCGCCTCATACAGATCGAGTTATCTGCTGCCTTGTTCGCTTCTCCTTTCCAGAACGCAGCAAACTGAATCTCCTTAACTCACAAGACAGGGCTGATACATAACTCCATTAGAAGAAAAGCTCAGAAAAAGCAAGTAACACAATTTCATGGAAAACAGGTCTTGTCAAACAGACTTGAAGACATTTCAAGTCTAGTTAACTAAGATAACTGTGTTGACATAACAGAATAGGAATTCTGTAATATATTTGCCTCGGTATCAAAATCGCATTTTCTTTTAAAATCAGCATGATGCAAAATCAGACTTTGCAGTCTGATTTTGGCAGTTTTTAAATGGCCCAAAAGCTGATGAACTCATAGTGACATTTCCCTGTTACTTCCAACAAGAGTTGCTTCTTTGGCTGATCGTATGCAGCACACATTCTCTAAGATACACAAGAAAATAATAAAACCTTACTAAAATATGCAGATAACACAAAAGCAGAATTGTAGCAAACAATAAAGCCCACAAAGATAGCTTAGAAATCTGATTGTGCCAGGAACAACCATTGCCTATGAATTCAAATGCACGGTGAGAGATCCCAGAGAGCAGAACAGTCTCAGGTACACAACACAGCAGGTACTTTCTGGAAGACAGTGTCTGTGAGAAGGCCACAGTTAATAACCAAGGGTTACCTCTAATTTAGTGCTGTGGGGAGGAAAAAAAAAAACCAAGAAGGAACAGCCAGAATCTTTATGTATCATTGAGTAGGAAGGACTAAAGAAACAATATTGTCCCTGAAAGCAGCACTGATGAGACCCCTACAGGGATGACACACCCAGGTGAGGTGTGCAGGCGTGAGGGCACTGTTGAAAATTAAGGAAAGTGGTGAGAAGATTTCCATGAATGATTCATGGTCTGAAAATACACGTCTTCCACTGAGAAATTAATGGAAATCAAACTATTTCATTTGCTACGGAGAAGGTAGAAGCAATTTGATCTGGGTTTTCGGTGGAAATCTGACACTAAATGGTTCTTTAATGTAGCAAACAAAAGCACAGAGAGAACACGATAGCTTTGCTTCACGGTGAAGCCAATGAAATGGAAATAATATATATTTTTAATAGGGATGGCTAACCAGGGAAACCAATACATTGTCTGTTACTTAGTGTCTTTAAATCAATATTTGATATCTTATTAAAAAGAGTCTATGGAGCACCCACAAGTCGCTGGGCAAATTTCTCTTAAAACTACATTTTTGTGTTATATCAGACTAGTGGGTATTCTTTTTGGCCATAAACCTCTTAATTCAACTCATTCCACTTCCTCCAACTCAAAAAAAGTGTTATCCAATACTTTTATCCATTCTCTCTCATATCATTTATTCCCCCTCTTACTTTATAAGCCTCCAGACAATTCTGTAACTTCACCATTTATTCCTCTTAGACATAACAAGAACTTAGATGTTATCACTGACAGTTTAATCTTTTTCAAGGAGAGTTTTAATTTGTAGAGAAATTATATTAGAATCAATGCCTCTAAATATAAAAATACTTTCAAATCTATGTTCATTTCAATATTCCAGAGTGGCAGAGCTACTCAAATCCTCAGGTGATGGAAAATCAGAATGACACTTAAGACCCAGCCACTGAGATTGTGCTTTTTTTCCCTAAAGGAAATGTTTTTTTCTCACAGTCATAACAACAACTTGAACGTGTGGATGCTGATCCATACAGATGTAATCCAGCTCACTGGAAAATTACAAGGGTTATTTGGTGATTAAGAGAGCAAAAAATCAGAGAATGGAAACAGATTTGTCACCTGCCCTCTTTCTTAATCCCTAGGCTATATATTAGGGAGTCTCCATCCTGATTTAAGGGGAGTAAAGTCAGTTTAAGAACTACTGTTCTGGGAGATGATGAAAAGAGAAACAAAGATGGACTGAGATGTGAAAGCTCTACAAGTCACAAACACACCTCTGGCTGACCACACGTGTACCCATTCTTTGTAAAATAACCATTCTGCACACGTGTTCACCTTTATTAACACCAAAGCTTTAACAAACTGTTTCTTACGTTCCCACTCAATCTCCTGCTGCCAGTCCCCCACCCATCTCCCACAGCTGCCCTCTGAAGGCAGCACCTGACATCAAGTCTGGAGCACTTTTGGGGAGGCACTTGAAGGATTGCAGAGTGGAAGGGGAAGAGCAAAGTGAACACCTTGAAAAAGCACGATTTCCCCCTGTAATCCCATATTATTTCTGCCCCAGCATGCACATGTCCCAGGAACAACAACTGTGGTTCTTCATGTGCCTCAAGCACAGGTTCAGACAGAAAAAAAATTTATGGTTCTGCCCTCAGGGAAGATCTGGAACATCATGAGCCTACACACTGGGGAAGCCAGCTTCACCAGCCAGCTGCACATTGATCTTCTGCAACAGATAAAACCCAGCCCACTACTCTCAGGCTTTGTTCCCCCCAGCTACCTCCTTGCCACTGCCAGTAATTCTAACCCACATTACAAAAGCCCCACAGGAGACCATAACATGGTTGCCTCTCTATACCAGTAAGAAAAAATATCACAAATATCTCTCATACCTCAATACGTGCCTGGTTTCTCTGGATCCATAATAAGTTTGTCCACATTCAACTTGAAAATACTATTCAATTTTATGAATTCTGCCTGGATCCGTACCAACTGCAAACTCTAATTTGTTTTCTGAATGTTATCTCAACTGTAAGAACTGATCAGTGCCTTCACTTCAGCTCTGCAGCCTGTATATTAAGTTAAACCACACACAAATGTGTTTGCCTCTCTCAAAAGCTGTTAAATGAGATAGTCTCCTATGGAAAAAAAAATTGAATACTAGCAGGCAAAGAACCAGGAGTGCTGCTATGCCAGGTGAGATGGTCAGCAAATTTTGGGTTATCAGGCTGGGCAGTCCATGTAACCTCTGTGAAGATCAGCCAGCTGTGCCCAAAGAAGTCCAGGCAAACTTAACTGTGCCAGAATCTGACAATGGACCAAATCTGGTAGATTTGGACAGGAGCAATAGATGCTCAAAGGAAATTTGTTACTGCAAAACCTTTTTTTTTTTTCAGATTTCCCTCCCTCTGTGATCTCCAAACCACACTGTGCCAAGAGGGACTGCTATGGCCAAGGGCCTGAGTATCTCCTTCACAGCACAAGGGACCAAGTTTCAGGGATATTATCCACAAATTCCACAGAAGTCACTTACTCACGCTCAGTCACACCCACAACAGAGTTGGAAGTGGCATCTCCTCCTGCCTGCCAGACCTGTGCACTGTCAATAACCCAGCCCCATCCCCAGCTCTGCTGTGGCTCCATCTGAGCTTTCCCTCCTGCCTCTGCCCCCCATGAACATTTATGTGGGAGGTTTTACTTTTCCAGACATAAGCTTAATCGACCAATTATTTATAAACAAGTGAAGAAGAGAGACTGAGCCCTGAGGTTTTTGCTTACAACCTTATTGCTGATTTGAGCTTCTGTCAGGGATGGGTTTTGTGCTACCACAGAGACCAGACAACCTTTGCATTCGGGAGATTACAAACTTGTTCCAGTGTTTCTGACATAGGGCTGGGGGTGAAAAACTACTCTGATTGTGGGTAAATCACTGTGCTGCACTGCCAGTCCTCATCTGGGCAGCTGTCGCTAGTCCAGAGCATTATCACCACTGAAATAGTCATGTGTAAATAGAGTGCAATGGGTACCCTCAAATAACAAGGTACTTGAAGGCAGAAGATGAATTAAAATCTAGTTTTTTGTATGTTACTTTCTACAAGTGAACTCTCAAGTGCTCAGTTTCTAAGCTCTTCAGAAAGAAAAGTAGCTGAAAAAACACAGGGACACAGGGGAGCAACAGGGGAGTGGAGTAATGAGAGCTTTGGCTGCTAGTGCCAGCATTTTAAAAGACAAATTCTACTTATTTTCAAACCAGACAAATATTTCCCAATTCTCTTTCAGGAAATGGGAACATGCAGATTGACAGTGGACCCAAGGCTGCTTAAACCCTGATCTATAACCCGGCTGCCGGGGGATGCTGCAAGGGATTTGTAACCTTCAGCCTTGGCTGGTCTCTCAGACATGCAGCAGCCTTTGAGCAGCTGTGACAGGCATCCCAAACACCAGAGAGGGAGCTGGTGTGGGGGAGAGCAGCTGGAGGAAGAGGATGCAGGTGGTTCCTGTGCAAAGCACAAGTGAAGAGAGCTGAGAAGGCCCCTCCATGGGACCACACTGTTCCTCTTAGCCATAAGCAGATCCCTCCCAGGAAAACCAGCAGGAGGTAAGGTAAGATATTCCAGACTCGATTTAAACTGCTCCATCCCTTGCAGTCACATTGACCAGAACCACCTGAAATCTCCATTTATCACCTCCCTATTTTAAAACGAATCAATACCACTGCGGGACAGCAACTTTCTGTGTAAGTAGAAAACAAGATGGCCTGGAGCCTTGGGAAATTCTCCCTGCTCCCCACCAGCTCGATACCAGCTCTGATCCCGTGTCTGCATCACGTAAGACGGCCTTAAACAATGCAGCAGCAGCAGCAACTACTTTGCTTCCAGCAGCTCCACAAGCCTCGAGCTGTGAGTAGAGAAAGAGCCCCCTCTGCTTGCTTCTCCACAGCAGTGTGTGCATGGGACGAAGGGTTTAATCGAAGGCAAGGAAGGAGTACGTGGGATGTAGGAGCTGTAAGCTCCGTTATAAACCCACGTGTGCGTTGGGAGAGTTTTGAAGGGGAGAGTGAATACCTGAGAAACAGAAAAAGGTGCAGTCCACAGGCACATGCAGCACTCCAGCTGTAACTCATGGTGCCCAGGTGGCTAAAAGCTCGTGAGAATGAGGGACTGAGTGGAGCTGTACTCTGGGCACAGGGAGCAAAGTGCCACCAACCGTCCCAAGAGAGTTTTTTAATGTTTGTCAAGAAAAGCTGGGAAGGAAGTTAACTAACCAAGGAGGGTCCCCAAGAGAGAGGCAGAGAGTGGCAAAAGTGCAACAGTAGAAGGAAAAGATGGGAAAGAATTTGTGTGCCCCCTTGATCCTCCTGGGTTTTTTCAGATGCCTAATTCCTATGGGTGATGACCTGGTGGTTTGAGTGTCAGAGCCCATCTGAATCTTGACACCACAACAGCCTTTACTGATGTTACTTCCAGAGGAGATACGCTCACTGGGAATTAAATATCCTGGCACAGAAAGGTTTTTAAATAACTCTGCTCTTCCCTTCATTCTGGACTCTTGCTAGTAGCACGCACATTAAAAATAGCTGAGGAACCACGCACACTAATAATACAAACCACAAGTGTTTGCATTAAGTTTTACCGACCTCATATGTAAATCAGCCTGTAAAGCCTGGTAGCCCGTTATATACTATTCAATTACTACAGCAAGCATCCATCCTGTGCCTTTCACAGTGATCTGTAGCCTGGAACAGGTTCATAAACAGCTCAGAAAGGCGGCTGCTGTAGATTTCACTTAACTCCTTATCTATCTGCTTTAAACAGATTAAATGACTATGTCATTAAAATGCTCAAAGTAAGCCTTTGATCATAAACTTCTCATCATTTTACAGTTATTGAATCTGATCCCTAATGAATCTTATTCTGCCATATTTCTGTCTCTGCTCCCAGCCTTGCTCCCCATTAGTGCTGGTTGCTCAATCCTAATGCGACTGCTTTGTATGCCCGACCACTGCCTCGTACAACCCTCGATCGTAGCAGCTGATTGCCCAGCCCAGAGGAAGGATGAAGTGCAGCAATTTCATTTGAGGTAGGGTCAGAAGGAGCGAGAAAATAATCCACAAAATACAAACCACACCAAACACTCTCTCCATATTCACTGCACAGCTGCGTGACTGCAATTCCTTTCCGAGGGCCCCGCGCACCGAGCAGAGAGGGGGGCTTGGGCACTGTGCTCTCCAACATCTTAGAGAAAAAAAGATGTTTTATTTACACAGAAAAGGGGTACAAGGAAAAAGAAAAGCACTACTGAGATCAAGGGATTTTCTGCCACAGCACAGCATCAGATTTTCTCAGTTGCAGTGAAGGATGTGCCTGATCTCAGTACGTGCAGAGGTGGGGGAAAGCTCGTGGTGCCCAGAAGTGCCCCAACACAAACACCCGACACCAGCCCATGTCTAATAAGCACAGCAAGGGGAAAGCCACTGCAGATCCTGGGAAAATGGAGTGAGACAAAACGTCCAATGCCCTGGTCCATACATGAGCCAGTAGGGTTGGTAGTAATCAAGGAGAACAAATGTTTACTGGTCTGCAATGATTGGTAGAGATGGGGACCACTGAGCTCATTCTGCATTCCAAGTTCTGCTCCAAACTCAATCAGGCTACAAAACCAGTTGTTAAATGTGGTGCTAAATCTCATTTCTTGGACCAGTTTAGTTTTGGCAAATCTAAGGGCACACACACGAGGGTTGGCAGGAAGAATCTGCAAGCATTAAGGATGATAAACAGAGAGGGTCTTCTGACCCTACTACAAAGTAGACTTTATAAAAGTATTTTTTTAATATCAGTATATGATATCCTGAGACCCTATATTTTCTCCTTGAGGAGAAGACAACCATGTTCTGAAATTTCAGAGACTTTTTTCCTAGGGAAGTTCATTTCCATCAGGCACAACAGGAAGACAATGCCCAGGAATTCACGTCTAGCTATCGTTCAAAACAATGTAGAAGGATTCCAGGGTGAGAGTGGCTTTTATCCTTCAGTATCAGTAGACACAAAAAGGACAACAAGAAAGTCCTTCTAGTAGCCACAGGAGAGAAAAGGTATTGCGCAACGTTATATGAGCACCAAATGTCTGTTTCAGCTGTGAACTCTATTAAAGCCACACAAAAGTGTTAAACTGAATGCTGAAAAACTGCACGTTTGATATGGAAGAGGCCCATTATGTCAACTTGCACAGTCCTTGCCAATGCAGCACGCTGACTAATGTTAATCATTCTCCATTCTAATTATCTTACCATTATAGCAATTTCCCTGATGACCATCTTTTTTTTTTTTTTTTTCTCCCCCACCCCCCTTTTGCTGTTGTTCAGTGGTTTTCAATGATGCAGGCTGTAAGGCTTGGACCACCTCTTGGCCATTCCAGTGTTTCCAAAGAACACACCAAAGGGTGTGTTATTATCTCTCCCCATCATTCCCTTGGCTTTCCAGGACACACTTGGTACTTTCAAACAAAAGGATGCGAAAGAGGCGGATGCTGCTTTGCTTCTGTCCCCTCACACGCTGTGCACTGAAACAGATTGGCTGTGGAACCCTCCCAGTTGCCCCAGTGCTAACCTCTGCTAGCACTGGTCCTCTGGCAGAGCGTGCCAGTGTTGGCTACGATGGGACAGCAGGAACCAGCATCTTTGCTATCGCCCAGCTGGAGTGAGACTGCTTTAGTAATTGCAGCAGAGCAAGAATGGATTTAATTTATTTTCTGCTTTACTCCAGTAAGACAGAGAGAGAGAGAGAGGCCAGATTTACCCAGTGGCCTCATTCCTACCCCCAGAGCATGAATTACTTGCAGATTTCACAGTGAGTAGATAGAAGCAGGGACACAGAAATTCCTAGAACCAAGGAAGTGATCGGTCTTTTCTGCCTCATCACCCTCATGTACATATTGTGACATTTTAATTAGCTCCCCTATGTGTGACAGACATCCTGTGTCATGCAGAGAAACCACCGTTTACTTCCTATCTTCATAAAATTTGGGAGCTTTAAAAAACCCCATCAAACACCAAAAAACTCCAACCCAGTCCCCTCTCCCTTCCTACCCAAGCAATTCAATTACTTGCCAGACAGCACTAAGAATCCATTAGAGAAGAACATATTCTGCATTTGCTGTGGAAATCTCCAGGTGATCTTATCTGTCTCTCAGTTCAAGCTCAAAGCTCGATTGTTCTTTTCTGCCAGTGCAAGGAGACTTCAAGCAGCACTGAAATCTTTTCAGATGGGGACAGTCGTCTCATCTTCATTTCAATTTTACAAGAATAAGAGAGATTTGTGGATAAACTGAAACAATAAGAGGAACGGCTATGGGGCAATCTATTGGATTCTGAACAGCTTTGAGTTAACTGCTCCAACCAACGAATTCAACATCATCCTGAGCTGCTTGCCTGAAGAAATAAATACTTCAGAAGCGGCCTTGCCCAGTTACAAGTTTTCAAGTTATCATTGAGTAAATCGGTAGAAGGGCATCATCATCTCTAACTTTCACACATATCTAAAGGACTCAGACTATCTTTTTGATCCCCTGGAAGCAGGAAACAGCAGTAAAGAGCATTAAGTCGAACGAAATAGCCAAGGAACTAAAATGGGAGGGATGAAAGGGTAGGCTTAGCAGGAATACACTTGGTGAATTAACCGACAGGTCTGCTTTGCAGCATGTCCAGTCGCTTTTTTTTCTCTAGGATGCATGAGAGAATGGACCACACAAAAACCTCCAGATACAGAGAGAGATCTGTCTTCTAAGCAGTGTCAGCAGAAGCATCACACTCAAAAGAAGTCAGAGACCTTGAGAAAGCAGAAAAGTCAAAAAACATTGACATTCGATCCTCAAACTGCAGAAGCTACTACGTGCCACCATGGCACCACTTGGCAGCACTGGGGAAACCATTTCGTGTTATCCAACCACTGTTCCTCCCCCCGATCCACCTGAAGAGGATCCTAAGGAATGTCTCCAATTCTGCCACCTCCTTCATTTCAGCTTCTGCCAGCCTGAAGGGAACAGTGACAACTGCCATGTTGCAGCACACCCAAGGAAGAAGCCCCAGCTCACACCCCTTGCCTGCTCTCCCTCCTGAGCAGGCATTTCCCTCCCCGTTTGGCCACCTTTGCCATCCCTCTGACCACACTCCAGCTGGGTTCTGTTGAGCCAGTTTGGGTGATACTCCTATTTCACACCCATCTATATCGAGTCATGTCTATATTTAAATACATTGGCATGCATTCTAATAATCGTCTGCAAACGTATATACATATATAAAAAATTAAATTCCCCAGTGTGGTATTTAAATGTTCAGGCAGCTCCACCAAGTTAATATTAATCATAAGAGCTCACACATATCTAATCACACTTTTCCTTGCACACTGAACAGACTGATCTCTGAGCAAGCCCTGGCTCCTTGGGAAATAACCTTAAGGTCAGCAGCTCTAGCTGTGATGGATCTAGAGGAAAAGCAGCTCCACAGCTGAGCTCCCTTGCAGACTGCTGTCAACAGCTTTTCACATCCCTCTACTCATAAAAATGAGAAAATTTCTGTAATTACTACTGATTGCAACTGTGGTAGCACTGCACAGAGAGAAAGAATGTATCCACTGGAAGACAACCAAAAATACACAAGAGGACCTCTGGAGAGCTCATCCTTGCTGCACAGCCTTCATGTTTATGGTTTTTCAAGTTTTTCATCTTACTAGAGCCAGAAGCACAATGAACCCCCTTTTCAAAAGCAGTGTCTTTGTTCTGAAAGGTCACAATCTCAACTGAACCTCTTCTGTCATGTCCAACATGCACAACAGCTTTCAGGGAATTTTTATTTCGTTTTAAATGCCCTGCCAAAAACGCAAAGAACAGGCACAGAGCTGCTGCATCATTTAGGAAACGCGGGGTTTAAATGCCGATCAGAGGAAGCAGCAGAGCTCCTGGTGGAGCTGAGCCCCATGATCAGGCAGGCACGGCTGGGATGGATCACCTGGGAGCCCTCCCATCTGCTTGGAACACAGCTGGGCTTCCCAGACTCCTCCCCTCCTTCCTACACACAGAACCCCCTCATGGGACACTGCTCATTTTTTTTAAAAGATACCAAGGAGATGCTCTTCCCACAGCACTTCACTTATCCTGCCACTCCAACTGTCCACCCTCATTTAAACAGAGCAGCCTTTCTACCTAAATTAGGCATCACCTTCCATTCCACTGTTACCTGTCTTTCAAATCTAGCTAGGAAAGCTGTCAAAAACAATTACTTTTTTTCTGACTTGTCTGGATCCACGTCTCTTTAAAGTCTTATCAAACAAGAGCAAATAGAAATTGAGGCAAATTTGGGCTAGGAAGGGCCTGTATAATGATCTGCCTGTGCTCAGGGTTTGCTGACAGAAGTGCTCTGTTACTGGGGTGTTAATTCTCCCCACTTACCCCCCTGGGCACACCACAAGCCTGCACTGCCACATGAATGCTCAATGCCACACACCCGAGTGACAGAGGCATGTCGAGTTTCCTTCCTACTACCTGCAGAAATGCTTCAGAAAAAAAACATTTTTTTTAAGGTAAATCTCTGCTTCCAAGTGTCAAATAGGTGGTAGGTCGGTCTGATCAAAGGGAAGAGTTCTGGGATACGTAAGATAACATATCAACATCTCACATGCTTGAATCCCCCTGGCAGAGGTCACACAAAAACGTGTTTCTCTGATGCACACCCCCACCAGTGCCTCAGCTCAGAGCTTCTCCCCATTTCCTCATGTATATTTTAACATCATTACAAACACTGCCCACTCTTCACTGTGACAAGAAACAGGCAGATTTTTCCTCTTCCCCTCATCACACACGCAGAGAAAACTTTATTAAATCCTGACTTATTTCTTTTCCATAATCTGGGTGACACATCCTGGCCTTTTGTCTCTTAGAGATGGTGTCAAGTTTTACATGTACCAAGTAGTAGAGGAAAAACACGGCACCCTAACCAGAGTCTCTTTATCAGAAGAATAAAACTGCTGAAGAATATTACTAAAAACTTGGAATTTACAAAGCCAGACCACAACAGAAATGGCAAAGACAAGGGCAGCATGAAACTGCGACCTATTACTTTGTTTTAATCAGAAACTCAAAAATAATTGGGTCATCAAACAAAGGCTGAAATGGTAATGAGTAAGGAAAAGCTAAAAGCCTAATGGGGAGAGAGCTGCAACTTATGGACGTGGTACTCATAAAAGTCTGAGAGAAAGCACAAAGCTTCAGTAAACAAACCTTGCGAAGCGTTATTTGCGTTATACAGGTCTAAATGACATTCTTGTTTTGTTTCTGTCACATGGAAGCAGAATTCAAAGCAGCAGAAAAATAATAGAAAAGGAAGAAAGAACAATTGAAAACTAATTCGTGCCGCTGAATGACTACAGAGAAAAACAAGAAAACTATAAAGGGACAGTCAGTCTTATTGCTTCCTGAAACTTAGCTTTTTCTTTGTGCGATAAGTAAGATTAGAGGAGTTTAAAAGTAATGTCGCACTTTTAAATGGTTGTTTCTGTCTCCTCAGCCTTGGCCTTCACCCACAGGGTGATTCTGGGGATCAGTGAAACACACAGAGGCCTTCTGGACTTGCTACTTACTGCTAACTTCACTGGCACGCATTGTTAGTTTTCGGGTGGGAATTTAAATACACAGCTGTGAGTATGAATGTGCCATTGTAGCTGGAATTACTAGCTTATGTACACTGCTGCTCTTTCTACCATACAAGAACACCAAAAAGAGTGGTGTTGCTGTCCCCATGCTCCCATGAAGGCAGTGCACACACCCCAGATTTAGTGACCCCCTGCCACGCAACCAAGTCTTGCACGATGCTTAAAACATCTCCATTTATTCTGCAACACCTGGTCAGAAAACCAAGCTTTGTTCCAAGCCAGCTTTCCTGTACCACAGAAGGACTGGAACAATTTCCTGCTGCTTGCACCTGCAGAACACGTGTGCTCAGGAGCAGCCGCCTCCTCAGTGTAGCAGCATCCTCATCTACATTTTGTGCTTGATTTTTCTACTCCACCACGGATGGCAACCCCTAAAGTTCATGCTTCCTGTGTAGTGGTAAGAGACCTTTTCCAGCAGGACATTTCCCATGGCCCAGCTCTCCCTGCTTGCTCTGAGCTACCCGTGCTGCTGCTCAGGTGCTGACACTCAGTGCACTGACCTTTCCTGTTTCAGAGCCGTTCAAGAAATCCAGCGCTCGCCGTTCCTCCCCCTCTGCTCCTCTAATGAGCTCTGTGATGCCACACAACCGCTGATATTTTCAAGGGCAGTGGCAGGAGAACATTAATGAATTTATTCTGGATTTTCGTGTTAAATGTATTATGCAAATGTTAATCAGTTTCTGCAGAACTTTGAGAAAGGTGCTGCATGAAATAAACACTACGGTGGCAGCTCTGGCAGAAGAATTTATAGAGCTTCAGGTGTTTAATATTCAGTGTGCAAATTCCTTCAAAAAATCTTTTTAAAGGGCATGTTGGTAAAAGTTCCCTGCACAAATGTGAATCTGTGCACTTGTGGTCCCTGATGTTAACAAACATTAGCAAGTCTGTTCTGTGCTTGTCCTTGTTTCATTCAACATCCACTTTGCACATCACATTTGTCGGGGCCACCGAGGCCATCAAACAGCTTGAACCACCTAATGACAAACCTACAAGTCAATGACATGTTTATGCTTCTCCTCTCTGCTCCCATGCAGTGTTTCTAATTTCTGTTAATTCTAATAACAGCAATGTATTCAGAATTAACGCATACAAATATTTGCATAGCCCCAGCTAACTCAGTGTCACGCAATCCCCAGGGGCTGGATCACAGCAGGTTCTACACTCCTTCCATTTCACACCAGTTCTAGGACTTCCCACAGTACCTAATCCACATGGCACAAGATACACAACGTTTTCTCCCAAATAACACGTCTAATCCTTTCAGCACAATTTATGGGCACATTATAGGGGAAGCTCTTTTCCCTCCCATTCATTTGGGTGGCACTTTAGCACATCCCCATAGCAGCTCCCTGTGACCACCAGGGACACCCACACAGCAGAGCAGCTCACGCTTAGTTTCACCTACCCAGCTCAAGAGATAATTGAACTGAAGGTGGTGGAACAGCACAGGTGTTGCTCAGGCCACCCACCAGGACATGCTGGGGGACTCCACGGTGCTCCTCTGCCCCTGGCACTTTGCCATCCCATCTCCAGAGCTGTTGTCACCCCCAGCACCAGACTCACCTGGTCCCTTCTCCAGTCAAAGCCAGCTTCCTGTGTGAATATTCTCCTGTTTTATGCAGGCATTACGCACCTCTGACCTGTCATAAATTAATACCCATGATGTCTGTTTGCCACATGTTTTTCATTGCTGTTTTGAGCAAAACTGTGGCGTGATCCCCAGAGTGGCCTCTGTCTACATACACTTGAGCAGATACACTTCCTTAGGTCAGTGAAGACTTGCTGCTGCCTGTGGAATTTAGAAGATAATCTTTGCCTGTAAAAGATGAGTTTATTGCTGATCAAATCCAGGAGTCTGTGGAACAGATCACAAATCACTCTGTTCCCCATCCACTCCCACGTGTTCCCATGAACTCAATGCACAGGATGAGTGGGGCAGCACAGTATGATACAGCCTTCTGCAGTCCTGGGCCTGCACTTCTCTTCATCTTCTCTTTACTGGGTCTCCTGCTGTATGCCTTCAGTTATCCTACCTCATAATTAAGTCCCTCTGGAGTACACGCAAATTTGTTCCTACACCTTGCCAAAAGCAGTACCTGACTGAAGAGTTGCCAAGTGATTTGCCCAGAACCATCTAAAGAAGCCTTTTAGGGGAAAAAAAAAAAAAAAAGGCTGAACTTAGATTAGGTTTTCAATGGGGACCAGCTGTGCCACAGAGGCTAACACAGACCTCAGCATGCACAGGTGAAGAAAAAAGGACAGGAAGTTTGTGAAAAGGGAGGGCATGGAGATAATCCAGGAAGACTTGTGAGCATTTGAGAGGCAAATTAGAGAACGTTGAAAGGTTGACTATGTCCTTTTAAGTTTTATAACAGTGTAAATGATTCATTCATCATTCTTCACTGGTCACAAAATGAACAGTTAGACTGTTAAATGACCTCAGCTTTGCCTTGGGTTCTTAACTCCAAGCTAGTCACTGCCTGGCTGCCAAAGCCCTAACCATAAAATGAGTCATTAATGCTTAAAGAGGAGAAACATTCCCTGTCCACCTTCCCCTGGGGTACAGCTCCCAGATGTTTTGTTATTCCTTCAAAATACAGCCCTAGAAGAAGGAGGAGACCAGCCCAACCACAAAGATTGCAGAGATAAGGGAAAAGAGAAACCCATGAATGCTCTGGATGTTCAACACTTCTATCGTTCATGGACATCTCACTCCTGGAGAGCTTAACCCAGCAGGCACTTCCCTCAAGGGCACCGTAATAGGGAATTCAGTCCCTTCTTTATGACAGCAAAATTTAACATAAATTCCAGCTTCTATCTGAGGCAAGTTTTCTGATGACCATCCTCACACTATGCAGTTAGTCAGTTCTTTCTGAGCTTTGAAATAATAGGCAAAAATCAATCATTTCAATATGTATGAATAACAGTGCATTTTTGAGAGTGTTGTTGTCTTATCACTGACTGGCAGAAAGGCTAAACACAACCAGTCACTACTGCGAGCAGGGACACCGCAATCAAAGTTGGACAGTCCAGAGTTTGTGCCAAGCCATGACCCTTTCCCACAGACAAACTGCTCTTGCTGGGTTTTGTCTACTCCCCGAGATCCTCTCCCAGTCTTCTATCAGGTTTTCATGACTGCCAGCATCCACAGGTGATTCTTTTTGCTCAGGAACAAGCCAGAAAATACAGACTCTTTCCATTTAGCCTCATAAATACACATGCACACGCTCAAAGGGATTAGGCTGCCAGCTTGGCTATGGGACTAGAGGTGATTTTCAAGCCCAAACACATCTCAGTGTAAAAAAAATAAATCCCATCTTCTTGCCTTTTATCCATATAGATCCACTTATCTGAACTCTAACTGGAGTTTCATTTTTCTCACCAACCAGCTGTGAACTAATTACGAGGACTTTAACTAGTCCTGCTCCCTCTCCAAGCATATGGATCCAATTAAGTCAAACTGCAGCTGATTTTAATCAATCTTCCTTGAAGCAGCCAACCTTGAAGAATCTCTTCTTCAGCTGGAAGAGTAGAGGAGAGCAGGAAAAGCAGGAGAGTGGTATTTGCATAAGGAACACTTCACATCCGCTTGGTTGCCTGTAAACACAGGGCTCCTAGCAGTAAGAAATGCTAATTGAACACTCCTCACAACTCTTTCCTCCCACTTTATCCGAAAAGCACTGATTTGATCAGTCTCTCTTGTTCCTGGCATCAAGCTGCACTTTTCCACCAGCACCTCTGGAAGATGGTCCAGATCATTTCAGATAACTTAAACAAACCAAGCCTTTCTCTGAAATCTCAGCCTGCCCATTGAGGGCCAAGCACTGGCAGCTCAGGTTTCCTGGAGATGCTTTTTGCTTCGTGGAAAGAAAGAAGGGTAGAGGAGATGAGATAAAATTGTCTGTTTAAACCCAATCTTTTCATATTATTTGAATCCCTCTCCTGAGGCATGGTTTCAAATGTTTTCCTTAAGATAATATCCTGGGCACTGGGGAGGGCAGTCTCAACCGGGTGTCATTTCTCCACAGCTCTACATCTCTTGTGTTTTTGTAGTCTGAGGTTTTCATTAGCAGTAAAGACCTGGCCAGTGAGTGATATCCATGCTGAAGTCTTTATACCAGTGAAGGAAAATCAATGCAGCCTGCAGCTAGGTGTCAAGAGGCAAGGGGTTTTGGAAGATGGGGTGTGTGGAGGTGGAAAACACCTTCAGGCATAATTCAAGCTGTCCCCACACAAGCACAGAATACAAAAAGATGTCAGCTGTAATGTACATGGCTTCGGAGAGCTATCAGCACCTCAGTTCATTTGCTAATACTGAGCTCAGGGAGTGTGAGTCACACACCAAAAGCACCTTTCCAGGTACTCGTTGCCCTCTGCCCAGTCCATCAGGGTCCCCTTGCTCAAAAGTAGCCTTTTGTGCAGAAATCAGAAAAATTCCTGTGCCAGTACTTGGGTCCAAAAGGATGTGAGAGGAGGAATTTCTTCAAAGAAATGGAGATCAGGCATTGGAATGGGCTGCCCAGGGAAGTGGTGGATTTGCCATCCCTGGAGGTGTGTAAGGAAAGACTGGAGGTGGCACTCAGTGCCCTGGTCTGGTTGACAGCTGTGGTGTTGGGTCATAGGTTGGAGTCAAAGATCTGAGGTCTTTTTCAACCTAAATGATTCTGTGATTTGGAGACAAACATTTTTGAAACTTTACTCCTTTCCACACCTCAGTACATTCAAACTGATGTTTTTAATTACAAATTATTAGCTATATCTCCCCAGATTTCATGCATCACACACAGCTTTGTGAACTCAACAGATTCCATTCAGTATAAAGCAGCCAGAGCCTTAATTCTACAACCTGTCTTCCAGATTCACAATTTTAGTATGTCCCTTCTACATACCTTTTCATTCCAGAGAGTCAGAGGTTTAATTTTAAAAGAAGGAACAGCAGATAAAGACTTGTCAGAAATTGCCCTCATTCTGGTTTAATGCCACCCCCTCCTCTTACGCCTTTATTTGATTTGAAGCCATGCTTCTCCCCTGTTTGTAATTTTAGTCATCTTCCTGTTCAGTAAAACTTCCTTGAGACTTCTGTATGTAGTTTGTCTTGCTTTTTTTTCCCTTCACGATACAGACTTTATTTTAACCCATCATTTCCCAATGATTTCTTTCAGAGGTGGGAATAAATAACATGTCAAACGAGCAACACTTCAGTGACCTTATCTGAGTGTATAATGACATTTTCAGCATATTTGCTCAGCACTGATAGAAGAGGTGAATTTCTAAGCTTATTCTTAACTTTGTGGGTTCTCACTGTAACAAACCTTCTTTCACTGTGTTTATAAAAAGAGCCATTTTAAGCTTGGCCTATCAAGATATTTGATTCACAAGGTGAATAAAAATTGGGAAAGCTGATGTTTTCCCCTCTGAGGAGTTCTTGGCCATTCAGGTGGGCACACACTGATCAATACTGACACTTTAGCATTCAGCTGACATATTCCTGTACTTGTGCTTTCCCCTATACTCCTTTTCTTTTAAAAAATCTACTTGAGGCATCAGGTTCTCTAAGACACAAGTGAGACTTTAGGGACGGGGGGGAGCTACCTCCTGTTAAATAAGGAGTTAAAGCCATGTCCTCAGCTTTGGCCAGGGAGATGGAAGAGCATCATTACCTGAATTCAGCTCACTAACTCGAAGATTTCTCTTTCCTAGACCTGCTACTCAAGACTTGGCATCTCAAGAGCAGTACGAACAAAGAAAGCAGATCTTCCTGATGTCTCAAGACATCACAAAGAAAATAGGGAATTCCTCTGGTCAGGCCTTCTTGGAAAGCCAGCAACCACGCTAAGGCCATGTAGGTAAATTACCCACAACCTGAACTGTAATCTGTTCTGAAACCAAAGCTGCTCTTGTGTTTGTCAGAGACCGAAGCATCCGAACACCAGCCCAAAGCTTTAATCTCCTTCTGATGACTGAAACCCAATTAAAGGGGAGCAGGGTGACAGGTTTCACACTAAACATGGCTCAGCAGAGATGCTCAGCAGCTCTTAGCTCCCTGCTTTATCAAAGCTGTCACTTCCCCTGTCTCCAGGAATGTGTTATAAAAATAAAAATAAATTTGAGTCACGTCTAATAGGTGTCAAGATAAAATCAATGGTCTGGCTGAAATCTGGGTGATTTCAAACCTGCAGGTTTTCTACCATGAAGCAATTTAAAAAAAAAAAAAAAAGGGGAAAAATAAAGATAAAAAAGAAAGAAAAATTAAGATAATAGAATGCTACAATGATGAATTGTTCAGCACATCAGAGAGAAAAGAAGGAAGAGATAACACTGTTCATAGAAGGGTGGGCTCTGATTAAACCAACAGGCTCAGGTTCTTGTTTGCTCCAGCACCTTTCACACAGAAAACACTACAAAAGCTTGAAGCAACTCCCCTGCCCTTCCTCTGCACAGGAGAGCTGTTCCTAGGGTGACAACAAGCTGAACAGCCAGTCCACTTATCTGCTGCAGGTACCCTTGCCCTCCCTTCAAGGAGGCTGAGATTTCATGGATCTGTCCAGAGTTTAAAGCTGCAAACCTTCTGCTGTAGGGGACAGCACCAGGAAAAGGCAGAACACACCGAGCAGCACAGCAAAAGGAGCACACCTCCCATCCTTCTGACTCCACACCTGCTGCTCTCCAGGCCTGTGGATGCTGCCAGCTCCTCCCCTCAACAGCACCGATGGTTCCTGCCTTGGCAAATTCCTGCTTACTGAGGTGGTCTCTGCTCCCATCGCTGATAGCAGCAGAGAGGAGACTTCAATATCAACAAAGCTCAAAATTTCTGCTCCACTCCATGCTGTTCAGCCCTGTCTATGCTCCTACTTCAGCAAGAATGGATCTGGGGACAGACAACTTCTAGTGGTGGAGTTACTTAACATGGAGCAATCTTTAAGGCTCCAAGAAGAGAAGTCCTGGAGAGAGTCATCCAAAAATACAACTGCGTCTGTGTGATTGCATCTGACATCAAACCTCTCCAACAGCACGGTCAGAAACACAGGTGTGACAGTGCAGTCAGCACAGGCTGCCCAAGGCTGCCTTGCCCAGATGGAGAGAAGGGAAGCTCCATGCTGGGAGCACTCAAGCACATCTGTTAGAACAGCCATGGCACACGGACCACGCTAGGCTCTCCAGCTGCTCTGGACCTCCACATTCCTACCTGCAGAGTGAGCTTCTCCAGCTTCATTTCCAGAGATCTGTTCTCCTCTGCCAGCTTGCTGCGTTCAGCTTCCAGCTCCTCAATTTTCAACCTGGAGAAGAAGGGAAAATTAATAGACTTTGTGTGTCCCTGCACAGTCCCACCACAAATAATCAAGTAAAGCATTAAATCAGAAACAGTATTAGATTATTCCTGCATTCAGTACCGCAAAACTGCACTACTGAGGCAGCTAAAACATATGGTTAAAAGTGACACATTTACATGATGAGAAAATAATTTGTAAAAGTATATTAAAAATCTATAACTTGAATATAAAGCAAGTTCAGCTTGCATACCATCTGAACCACAGACAGAGTCTAGACCATGACGTTTAATAACCACCAACAGCTAAAACCTCCATGAGGCATCAAATCTCTTTTTGATCTGATTTATACTTTTGGCCTTTGCAACACTCCTTGGCAGTAAGTTCCACAATTTAATTATGTGCTGTATGAAAAATTAGTCCAGTTTGTTTTATACTTCACATGTGATTATTTTGCTGACTGCTCGTTCGTTCTGCTGTGAAAAGTTGTGAATAATTCTACTATACTCCCCTCTCCACACCACAGTACAGGCCTCTATTATTTCCTGAAGAATCTCAGTTTAGTCTTCCTTCACATCAAGGATTTTCCATATTTTTATTGTTTTTCCTTGTTCCTTCAAGTTTTATATAGACTTTTTGCTATGAAATAAGCTAGAACTACAAACAGCACTCAGATATGTTCAGTGGTACAATGAGGATTTCTGCTTTATTCTCAACTTCCTTTCCAATAACTTCTAGAATTCTATTTGTATTTTTAACTATGGAGCACCTACCTGATATTTTTAGAAAGCTGTTCACAGTAATGTGAGATCTCTTTCCTGAGTGACAACAGCTCATTTAGAGCTCTCTGTTGTGGGAATAAAAGTAAGGGTGTTTTTTCTTATGTGCATGGGCTTGGCAATTACTGACATGCAACTCCATCTCCCGTCTCAAGCAGCATCATAAGATTTCTTCTGAAATTCTGAATGCTCCAATAAGCTGAACAATTTCATATTATCTCAAACTCTGCCACCTTGCTACTCACAAACCCCTTTTTTTGTCTTGGACAAGTTCCCCAATTCCCAATCAAAACCATTCTAGGACCTAGTGGAAAAACCCTTGGCATTGTAAAAACATTTGTTCTTTGATTTTCCATATTTTAACTTTGTATTACATAAGCAAATTAATGGAAGAAAAATGCATGAAGTTTTAGAAAGTAAGAATATATTATATTATCTCTGGCTCAGGAAATCCTGGAGACAAGGCACAGAGAAGGCAGGAGAGCCTCCTGGCAAGGTACCCAGCTGCTCTGTCCTGTTCACATGGGCACCCATCACTGGCCACCCCCACAGACAGTACACCAGGACAGCCAGACCTCTGGGGTTTATACATTCTTATCAATCCAACAAGGAATCTCCTTTTTTATTCCATCAAAGTTTCTCTGTGACCTTTGGCTCAAAGCTTTTTGAAGGGTCAAATACATTAGATCAACCACACCAGCCTTAGACAAATGACTGGTGAATCCTTCAGAGAACTCTATCAAACTTGTTAGGCAGGATATGAATATATATATATAAAAGACTAGAGATAAAAGTTTTGCTTGCATTTAAGTACAGAGTACAAAATCTTGATGCTCCTTCAAGACCCTCCCCTTCCACATGTTAACTTCTTGTACAACTAATGCAGAATAACACTGATCTTTGGATTCAATTTTCTCAGGATCCTTTTTCCAGAATATTCTTTAAGAATTAATTATATTGCTTAATAATACTTTTAAATGACTGAAATTAAGAACAAAGAATGCAGCCACTTGCCAATATCCCAAAATTACACAACAGCAATTTCAGGTACAAGGAAGAAGTCATCTCTCCTATTCATCTGGCAACAGTTCCAAACTTTCCCATAGAAGCAGGTTGATCTACATCATGTTCAGCACAGAAATGTCTCCTTTATAAATATGCAGCTTGGATTGTTTAAATTATTTGTAAGCCTGACCCCTGCTGGCAATTTTCAAATATTATAAAGTATCATCTTTTTCTGCTCTTAGAAGCTTCTAAAATGACGAGGAGCAGTTTTAGCACTGTCCAGGCCATTAAAAAATATCATCAATAACTTTCAGAAGAGACACAAAGCTAGTGGGGATGGAGGATGCTGAAGCAGGAGACTGAAAAGGTCAGGACAAATGGAAATTCAAAGTGGAATTAAGGCTTTTAACGGTACATTTCTAAATGGATTGCAGAACAGGCCGCGAGGAGAGCAACACTCTTCTCTGAGGAACAACAGCGCAACAGCTCCTGAAAGGTCAGAGCCAGACACAGGACTCTCATCAGTACTTTCTCCACTCTTGACACGCTGAATTTTAATTGGGAACAAATTTCTCCCCATCCAGCCTCACAAATAATCTGACACTGCTGCTATCCGCCTGCAGAACTTGTCTCTGCGGGGAGGTTTAAGGCTCAGGCCTCTCAGTTGCCCTTTGAAAATCGTTCATAGCAGTGCTCAGAAAACACTTCCCAAGACCTGAGACACAGCTGTAATGAGAGTAGATTCAAGCCATTATATTTTCGTGCTATTTCACCTGCAATTTTAGGATTCAATAATCTGTTTGTGCCCTTTGTGCCTCACTGCTTAGCGAGCGGTGATTTCAAGCCCGGGTCACTCCCAGTCAGGCAGCAGATACCACGGAATCCTGAAATGGTCTGGAGTGGAAGCGACTGTAAAAATCATTCAGTTCCCCACTCTGCCATGGGCAGGGACACCTTCCCTTAGACCAGATTGCTCCAAGCCCCATCCAACCTGGCCTTGGACACTTCCAGGGATGGGGCAGCCACAGCTTCTCCGGGCAACCTGTGCCAGGGCCTCCCCACCCTCACAGGGAAGAATTTCTTCCCAATATCCCATCTAACCCTGGCCTGTGCCAGTTTGAAGCGATTCCCCCTTGTGCTACCACTGCATGCCATGGTCGTAAGTCCCTCTTTAATTCTCTTGTAACCCCTTTAGGTACTGAAAAGCCACAATAAGGTCACTCTTACTGTGCCTTCTCTTCTCTAGAACCACCTACTCTGTGACCAGCAACAGGCACAGGAGCACTCGTGAGCTGAGGGTCACAGCCTCTCCCCTCCCTGAGCACAGCCTTGGGCTCACCCCTTGGATGGCTGCTCCTTCCCAGTGTCCCAGCTCTCAGGGCATCCTCCTTTCCTGACACAACACAGGGCAAGGTCAGCCCATTGAGGCACAGGGCACTCCCTGCTTCTCCTTCAGAGACAAAACCTGCTGCTTCCTCTGCTCTGAGGAACAAGAACATCACTGTAACCTCTTTGTGCCAGGAGGATTTTGAGACTGACTAGTGCTTTCACCATTTCTCTCTCTCCTAACTTATTTTTAACACTGTTAAGTGTCCTGGATCTCCAGTGGGAAAGCGTTCAGAACCATTAGCAAACAGTTTGTGCTATTCCAGCTTTGCTTCCCAGCCCCCTGGGGAACGCTTCCCAATGGCAAAGAGAGAGAAGCAAGGGAAATCCTATCTATATATAAACACAGCAAAGCATTTGCAGCTGGTGGTTAAGATATGGAAGTCAAATATTGAAAAATATTTACTGGCTTGGCACTTGGATTCTTTTTCATTTACGTACGTTCAGGTATAGGGATGATTGTGTACTGCTTTGGGATGCACCAGCATCCACAAAGGCAGCCTCGGTGCACACACCTTGTGCCTTTTCTCTCCAGGGACACCTGCACAAGAGAGGTGATGCTATTTTATCACCAGTTTGCAATCCTCAACTTGTTAGACATTGGAGTTACCTTCAGGTAGGGAGAACAACCCAAGACAAATTTGTGTGAGGACCACAAAAAGCAAGGATACAGAAACACCTGGGTACAGCATAATCATCTACCAGCTCAATTTTTGGCCCAGAATGGTCTGGGTTAAAAGGGACCTTAAAGATCATTCAGTTCCAGGCCCCTCCACCATGGGCAGGGACATCTTCCACTAAACCAGGTTCCTCCAAGCCCCATCCAACTTGGCCTTAAAAGCTTGTGTCTATTCTAAAAACAGCCTGTGCCACAAGGAAGGAATAAACATCAGTTACTTTCTGAAACATCAACACCATTATCAAGTTTTGTGATACAGGGAAAAAGCATTTGAATTAATTTCTGGAGAATTCATTAACTTCTCCATACAGTGGTTTGAAAACATGAAAATATTTAATCTCTGGAAAAGATCTCTTCACATGTCTGGAAGATTTTCCTGTATCAGAGAGCTCAACCCAGAGTTGAAGGCTCCACAGGCATAAGGTAAATTGATGCCACCTCCACAACCTTTCACAAGACCAAATTTAGTGCAAGAATACAGATTCACTGGCATTTTCTCAGCCACATGGATTTTCCCACTTTTCAAAACTGAGCTTTCTATTGCCTCCACTGCATGTTTCATTATCTCAAATCAGAAGAGGGAATGAGGGGGAAAAACCCCCACCTACAGCCTCAGGTCTCCTGAAATGACACTTGTGAGAATCAAGAGACATCCCACCGTGTGTGTTCAGTCTATCTAAAAACCTTAGATCGTGAGACAAGGCTGCTCCTACTTCAGAAAGGAAAAAAAAGGGGCAACCTGCTGGATTTGCAACAGCATCCAGGCACTCCAAAAGTCTCTCTCAGTCCAGAGCTTTTCAGTGGAATTAACCAGTGAAAACTCCCCTACCACCCCACCATCACCCTTTTATCTTTGCTTTATTGGTTTTTAATGTTCTCAGCTGTGTTATGTGGTTGCCTGTGGATATCACCGATGAGGACATGTCTCACGGAGGCCCCATCTGCGAAGGGGACATGGCCACGTGGAAAAGCTATTGCTGAACAGGAAACTACTGAATGGAGCAGAAAATGTATGTGTTGGGAAGATGCTATTAAGGGATCCAGATGGCATTGAGATGGTGTTAGGAGCAGAGCAGACAGAATTCCAGCAAGTGTGACTAATGGGCATTGGCAAGGACATGAATTTCTTTTGAATTACTGTAACTCTACCCAGTCGCTAAATCCACAGAAAACATTTAGGATTTACTGGGGTTGCAGTTTGACAGCAGAAAGAAAAAGTTCAGATTTGTTCCAGCTGAAAAGGTCCTTCAGCTGTTGCCACTTAAGTCTTTAGTGAAGTTATTTTAAAATATATGCCTTTTATTTATAGGTTCTGAAATACCGGTTTCTGCACATTTATCACCTTCCCTCTAAAAGCTGCTAATGCCCAAACGCTGTACCCTACAGTGCAGGAACTCAATGGGTTGACCACTGTTTCTTTTCATAGGATCTGCAGAATATAAACAAATATTATTTCAGAGGGAGCAGCAAAAAGTGTGAGAAATGACAGCATTAGCACTGCTTTTATTGTCTCTCCAGAAACGATGATGCTGGGAGAGAGTTTCACATTTAAAGTTATAAAACATCTGACGAAGTAGCACTTTGTTCTCAAGAGAAGGAGGAAAAACTGATAAAGTCTTTCAAGTTTCTGGCTGAAAATTTACTTTCCATACTAAAGAAAAATGAGACAAAAGATATATTTTTAAAAGCTCTCGTTCACTCACAGGAGGTGAATACAGATTCAAAGGATTAATATGGATTTCTTTTTCTCCTTTATGTCTCCCTTGCTTTTCTTTTCAGAAGTGAGCTCCTAACCACGGGGTCTATATGGAAATGCCTGGAGGCTCAACAGTCCATTCCTGTTCTGCACTCTCCTCTTGCTGGCTTCAGTGGTTCCCCCTATTTTTCTCATTCCTTCGTGACAGCAGCTAACAGGAGAGGCTGGGCTCAGCCCAGAGGAGCAGACACATCATCCTGTAGGTTATAGGATTTCAAAGACTACAATGAACTAACAGCAATGGAAATAACTCCCTCATAAGCCATGGTATTTTCTTTCCCCTCATTCCAATTTGGAAGTTTGCATTCTTCCCCCTGTTTTCTCCCAGAATTAGTTTCTGGCAGTGGTGTGTAGAAGGAAGGAGTGACAGTGGAGTTTGTGTTGTTTTCTTCTCCTTAACAGCTACATGAAATTGAGTAAACTGCTGCTGCTGAGGCCCACAGGAGGAGGATGAGCACAGCAGACCTAACCCCTTCCCATTCTAATCCCTGTTCTCCTCCAAACCCCTTCTGTTCTTCAACCACAGCCACCCAGCTCATTGCTGCTGTACAGAGAGGACACATCCAGCTGAGCCACGAGGAGTGCTCTGATGTGGATCACAGCACATTATTCCTGGACCCCAAAGGACTGGGAGAATATAGTGATTTATTCTGTATTCCTTTGAGAAGAAGCCTCTTCTATGAAGAAAGAACTTGGCCCAGTTTCTTGAACAATGCACAGAAAATGCAAAATAAAGTCCAACCATACCCATTGACTGCTTAAGTCTAGAAACATAAGAAAAAATCTTTATGGAGTAAATTCTGCAAAGTTGTGAAGTGCTTGAGAGTGCAAGGAGATGTCTGAAGCAATAACAGAAGCCAACAGTAAGGAAAAAGGACCAGGGACTGGCTCACAGTGCTCCAGCAGAAAGAGAATGCCTTGCACCAAGTCATTTACTGTTAGAGCTGAGCAGTGAAAAGAGTAATCAAAATCAGACAAATCCATGCTTTGTGGAACAGCTCTGTAGCTAAATAACCAACACCAGGGCCTAGGACAAGTATTTAAATCAGCCATAACAACAAAAAGTGGTTCAGTAAAAGATGACAGAAGAAAACAGTCTGGAATTAGAATGTGGGATTGGAGCTGCTATGCACCCACAGCTTCGGGAGCAAGAGACAAGAAAACCCAAAATATCAACATGAAACAGCTGCAGAGGCTTGGCCTCTGCTGAAACAGCCTTCAGAGTATGGCCCACCACTAGGAAACAGCTCTGCACCATCAACCGCTGCACTGGGAATTGCCCTGGGTTTGGGACATGCTTTGTGTGAAAAGTTTGACACCATTTCATGGAAGGAGGAGAGAGACGAGATAAGTAGTCAAAGAAATTCTTTAAAAACAAAGAGGGAAAAACATTATCTAGGAGCTTTAGGGCTACTGTTGAGCTGAATCAAACACCGTGATCCGGTAACACGGAGGTGTTTGTGAGCTCCACTCATCCCTGCCCAGGAAATAGATTTTAGTTCAGGGCAGAGCCAGACATCTCCATCCCCACTGCCAGGAGCCTGTCACAATATGGAGTGGTCTGGACTGTGTGGCAATCCAGCTGTTTCTCCCTACACACACAGTCCCTGAAGTTGCTCAGGTAATAGATGGCAAATGCTGTTCAGGGAAGCTAAGCACCAAATAATGAGTCTTGGAGGGGAAAAATAAAGAGCCTGAACATCTCCCAGAAGAAAGGGTGCTGTAGCAACACCAGCCAGGGAGGGAGAGACCAGGGAGGCACTGCAGAAAAACTCTGCAAACCTGCAGGTCCCAGAAGACAGCAAACAGGCTGCTGGCTTTACTGATACCCAGGCACATTATTAATCAGGAATGACAGGTTTAATGCTGCCAAGGAGGTGCTGAATACTCCTGCAGCAGTGTAAACCTCAGGTTTCAGAGGGTCCAGTGTGCCTTAGCAGAGGAAAAGCTTGAAGGAGCTAAAAAACCCCCACAAAAGGCAAAAGTTGATAGAGACAGGTTTATCTCCCTGAAAAAGGGAAGTCATAGCATTCGATCCTTTAGCAGAACTCAAACATATGATAGAATAAAAAAAGGAGATGTATACCTTGGGCCTCCAGAACTATTACAGCACCTTGAGGGAACTATAGGAGCGAGTCCCCAAGATTAGGTGTACAGCCCTAAAATGTATTGGAATAGCTTAGCTGAACATGTGTTATTTTCAAACACCTCCCTCCTGCTATGGAACTGGGCTTTCAAAGTCGTAAAACAAGCTCCAGAGGCAAAGCACAAGAGCAAAGCCATAACATACAGGCCAATTATTTCTGCTTTCTGCAGGATTCTGCTTGCTGCAAAACCTTGCTTTCAGTCCTATGAGGCAGTCACACTTTATTGTGATGGAGCTGAAAATATAAAAGAATTAAGAAGTAAAACTCCAGCCAAAGTCTTATATCAGCTGAGAATAAAATACTCAAGCTTGTCAGGACCTGATTTGCTCAACTTAAATGAAAGGAACTTTATTAAACATTCAGAAACGGATGAACTTTTCTGTGCTCAGTATTTATTGTATCACCTGCTTTGCAATGGAAGCTATAAATACTTTAATAAATACATGGAAAGGTTGTTTAGCTTCACTGTAGCTTTTGTAAATGCTCATGTATCCTCTGCTGAAATGCTGTTTTGTAACTACTCTTTCACTGAATCACAACAGGTACCCCTCTGCCATCTCCAGCAATGCACAAGGGGAAACATCCCTCTTTTATCTCCAGTGCCTCACATGCATCAGCAGTACAAAAGCTGGATTCTAAACCTCTTTACACACATGCCAACAGATGCTGTATTTACAGGCGAGATTTGGTCAAAATAAGAAATAAACAGCAATGCTGTAGGAAAGCAAGTCAACGGGGGGAATAGCGATGCAGGAGCCAGTCTTATTAATTAACTGACAGCAAAAGACCCCAAATATTAAAAGAAAAGCGCCTGAAGCCTCCCAAAAGACAGCAAAGCTTATAAAGTATCTAAAGGCAGGACAGATCAGGGGCTGAGTGCTTCTGTTAATGCTTCACGGGTTTCTCATGTCTATAATAGCTGGTGAGAAAGTAAAACGTGCTCAGGAAAAGAACATCCTACTTCAGGAATACAAGGAAAATATGTTCTGATCAATGGTATCACCCCATTGCCTGAACAGCAGGCAGCCTATGGACACAGGCAGTCTACAGACATAAACTTCTTCATGCACTGTAGCACGGTGAGCTCCTGTACCTGCTGCTCCACCAGGAGATGGCAATAACCACAGCAGGCACTGAAACCACCCTGGGCATTTCCCTTCTCATTAGTTCCACCAAAAATAGCAGAATCTGCTCAGCCTTCCCCTCGCTTTGCCTACCTGAGCGTGTCCACCTCCTCCTTGGTGATGACAGAGCTCTGCTCAGCCGTGCACTGCTGAGACTTCAAGACCTTCATCTCCACCTCCAGCTGCAGGAGAGAAAAGGTGTTAGTTCCTCCAGCACTGGTAAGGGGCACACATGAACAGCAAAGGGAGGAGGAAACCATGAGGTTCTGCACAGATCAGACTTCTCATTATACAGATGTGAAGCACAACTTCTCATGTGTTAAATGCTAAAACCTCACTTAACCCTGCTTCCCTGTGCAATTCCTTTTGCCTTTCCCAACATTTTCTCCACCATAGATGAGGCGGAGAAAGTTGAATGTTACTAGCAAAGCTTCTGCTTCTCTTACAGATATTTCCCCTATTTTCCCCCATGGATAATGGGATGCAGAAGACTCTGTGTGGCACTAGGAGCTTGCTGGTTCCTGAGATTTAGTATTATCAGTTCAACCTCACTCAATTCCTCCCCCAGAAAAAATGAACCACAGGATTACGCTGTCTTGTCCACGACAGCTCTGAGACACATACATTGAATCCAAAAGACTGAATATTTCCAGCACTCTCCAATACACACTTCTAGCTCTAGCTGCTCAGGTAGGTCTGGTTGAACAAACAAACAATTAAGAATATTTTCTGCCTCTGGCTTTGTTTGGGAAGGAACTCACAAGAAAGTATTTCAAAACTCTACAGACATGAGAACTTCTTAACCAGACTCCATAATTCCCAGGCCCCCTGACTTGTAGCAGTCTGGATCCCTAATTCAGAGATCAAGACAATGCACAGATTGATAAACTCCATATGTTACTTGTTTCTAAACCCCTCAGAAAATGATTTATTATGAAGTGTAAGCAGAGACAAACTACCTAGAGGATACTCAAACTTCTGTTCCAACACCTTCTCCCAGCTTAGACCTTCTTCACACACTCATCCTTGAGATTCTGGACTTCCTTCTGTCATCTGTCTTTTTACCACCTGTCGACTAATTCCCCTAATAAATCTGTTGATGGAAACTATGTTTTTTCACCCAGGAGAAAAATAATAAGCAATCCAGCCTTAATTATAGATGCAAAACTTATGACCACAGAGAGTTCAGCGCTCAGCATCAGGGAAATAATCCATTAATACACCATTCCCTGCAACAGCATGGATTAGACTTGTAGAGCAAAATCACATTGCAATGGCAAACTTCTGCAAGCTTTTTGCAGAAACTCTCCAATTTTACAAGGAAAAAGAGCATCTTGTCACGGACAGTCATATTGCTCAGACAGAACTGAAGTTCTGACGTGCTGCCTCTTCGCCCTTCCGTGCTTACCAGAACAGACAGGCAGAGCTTGGCAGTGCTGTTGGCAGGGAAGAGCGGAAAATGGATGGGTGGATTATTCTCCCACCCCTTTCTGACACCAAAGGAACAGAGCAGAAGAAAGGGAGCATCAAAAAGACGTTTCAACCTGATTCCCCCTGGCACCCCAAAAAGCCCTGCATACTCCCCCTGCCTGTCAAAAAACATCCAGGAATAAAAAATAAGCAAAGGCCCACCTGCATCATCAGGCTGTACAAATGTTAATGCATATTAGCTGCCTGATAAGATTATCACAGCCAGAAATGCTTCCCTCAATTTTCTGATTACTGAGCTTATCTCTCCCAGCTCAGCGCATCACAGATGGCTAGGGATAAAGCAAGCACACCAGATAATTCCAGGAATGTGAATAAAAGGTACTGGGATGAGGAGTAGGCTTCAATTCCAACCTACTTCTAGCAGGAAAACACTCATTATGCCTCCTGTTTCCCATGTCTGCTGAAGGCTGGATGTGTTTGCTGTTAGGAGTTTGGGGATGCTTTCCGGGATGAGTGAGGACAGCATCTGAAGATGGAAGGGCTGGTGAGTTATTTATGGCTGGCTATGAGGGCTCAGCCTCAAGTTTTTCCACCTGCTCACCCACACGAGCAGATAAATCACGGCTGCCTTCTCAGGGGACAAGGGTGGGCGAGGAATGTGCTGTTGTGATCTGGGGTCTCTTGCGATGGCTGCACAGAGAGGGGAAAAAACCAGAGTGTGTAACAGGAAAAGGAGATGGGAGAGTGAATGCACATGAGCTCGAGGGAGCTTGTAAGAAGCATCTCACTCGATACACAGCAGTGACAAATTAGTGCCAGGTACGCTCAGCAGCGGCAGGATGAGATTCCGCTGGGTTTCTAAGAATAAGCTGTTCAAGGAGAACGAGGAGGGAAGGGCACATGGGCTGCAAGGGCATTTCATCTCGTTTTTATGTCCTCCCAATTTGCAAGCGACAAGACTTCCTGAACTGAAAATCTGAGGTGCCCGAGGTGAGAAGGGAGAGGAGGACACAGTGATATCACTACAGACGAAACTGGCTCGAGCAGTGAGCTGTTGACACGAATCTGCTTCCCAAAATTAGGAGTAAAACTACTGGAGACTTTAAAGTTCAGGCCAAGACACGGCTTTGTGCCACAGGAAATTATTGCCATTCAGACCTCGTTAATTGTTTATAAAATAAGTAAAACAATTAAGGTATTAAATATTTCATTCAAAATGTGCTGTTTCCAGGTTTCATCCCTAGCAACTGTTAGGAAAACATCCCTTACTGCCAATCTCACCGAAGGTATTAAAATATTAAGATATTAAAAGTGCTATTTATTATCTTATTAATGTCTTTTCCAGGACACAGATACAGTTGAGATGAGATGGAGTAGCTTACTGTTGGGACCCAATTCTGCTTTTCTGAGGGCAACACAGTGCAAGACACAAAACAAGAATGGCTAAAAATAAGGACTCTGTTGATAAAGCCTAAGAGGTGAGGAGCTTTGCAAGACCATTCCCTTTGACACAGCCTCAGGATAGCTCTGGGAATGGGTGATGAGCATGAAATAATAAACCACAGGGGCAGTTTGTCCCTTCCTGTCCCCTTGTCCTCTCAGTACCTGTGCCAAAGAACAGCCTCAAGAAGGGATAAGGAGAGGAAGAACCAAACCCCTCCTGCTGCTTTCTCTGCCTAATTCCCAACACATCCCTTTTCCTAAATTAATTTCCAGTCCTCTTGTTCACCAGATGCCACTTTCATGGGAATTTTATGCTTTTGGAACCAACTCACTATTCCTGGCTAAACTCTTCCAATTTTTATCAATAATTTTATGCGACTGGCGAGTTAAACTTTTATTGCTTTGAATACATTAAACTAGCAGAAGTCATTACCAAGCAGAGAGGGGAAAAGGGCTGCTCAAATTACAGCTCACTGCTGTATTCCCCCATTCCATACCAAACGACCCGGGTCAGCCTTGATCTTTTAGCTGGCCCTGAGAGCAGACAGGGAACATTGCTGTGAAATACAGCATTGCATCTCTTGTCCTGAAAGCTGCACAAGAGGGACCTAAGGACCTACATCATCTGCAGGAGCTTCAGGGACTATATCACCCAGGATCAGACCCCCAGTGATATTCCCACCATACAGAATGCATTAAAAACTTGAAAAGAAATCAAGCTGTTATTTTAATAAAGTTATCTAAGGTTTTTATGATAAGGCAGAATAATGAGTAATATCAGAGCCCATGAATGAATAAAACACATGAACGGGTACTTCATGTTTTGAGGATGTGTTGTTCTCTTCTCAAAATATACTGGGGCCTCTTGTTCTCAACCTAAAATGTTCCCATTTATTCTGAACCTTTTCTACCCTCTTTAACTTCTTAAGCATGAATTCCAGTCCAGCTTTATTGCTCTCAATAAAAAGTGATCAGGACACACACAGAATATAGACTAATTTTAGAATATCCATTGCCACAAATGTGGAAGCACCCCAGAAGATGAAATGAAAATAATTTTTCTGGAATAAGCACTGCCATCATTACTTACCAAAGGAGAAAGAGAGGAAGGAAGAACATGGATGGATTTTCATCTAGGATTTAATTATATGAAATATCATTCTTCTTCCAGCTTTACTTTTAAACCTGCCTGGACAAGATTCCAAGAAGGTGGTTCTCCTCCAAGTGTTAATGACATAGCAAACACCCACAGCAGGGTAAGAAATATGTTCCTCACTGGTTCTCTCTTCTGTAGCAATTATTTAAAGACATACAAGATGACAGGAGAAACAAAATCATAAATTCATCTCCTGACAGCTAGAAGAAACAGAACTTTACTTTGGAGAGTTGATTTTCCTGGTATATTTCTGGCATTTGTCATTTCTGACCCATGTTTGTCCCCTCCAACCAAGCACCCTGAGCCTCTGCAATGCCATGGACCTGTTGTTCATCGCACTCAACTCCAGCAGGTTTCAGCATTGATGGAGAAAAGCCTTTCCAGAGCATCCCACTGACCACTGCTGTCCACACTCCATCTTCAGAAGGAGGCTTATCCCTGGTCAGATCGGTCAGCCTTGAAAACCACATTTGCAAACTTCTGAAAATTTTAATGCACTGTCCAAAACAATGATCAAATCTCTGTCCAGGTGCCTCATTTTGGGTAATAAAGGACTCAAAATCTAAAGTATTTCAACTCACTGCCAAAGTAGGATTTGCATGTTGAAAAAAAAATAAAGGGGGCTGGTTTAGTCGCCCACATCATGTACACACATTTCACAGAACACATGCTGGAAACATACAGTTATTATTTGAATAATGAGTGCATTTTAGTGAGGGGCTGATACAGCAATCTTATCCTGATGAAGTGTGTCTGCACGTCATTCAGCATTTTTGGAACTGTAAAAAGCAGGAAATGCTGAATCCATTATAAATGTCTAAAGGTTTATTTAACAATGGGCTGATGCAACATCCTTTGAAAGGCCTTCCTCAGCAAAAGAGCTGATTTTGAACGGCAGCGATAAATGGGAACTGAATTGCACAGAGCCAGCATGGAAAGGTGAATTGAGAGGTTGTGTTTGACTACAAGTCTCAACACAATTCCAGGAGCTATTTCAGTACATAAATATTTAAAATGTATGAACACCAAGCAGACTTGGAAGAATGTACACTAAAATAGACAAGAACAGAGAAACGGGATCCTGAGTATGACTTGCCCACCGAAGTCTGAAAACCCCAAGGCAAACCAGGACTTTGATATGACAGCAATGCCATTTGTGCTTCTCTCCCTGGGATGGAGCAGAGACTAAGGAGCTTCTCTGCCTCTCTTCCCACAGGGCAGCACAGCAAGCTTGGTGTTGTCTACAAGCTTATAAATCTGGCATCAGGACAGAAATCTAACATACATGGAACACCAGTGAGTTTAATTTGGGTGTCCAGCAATACCACAGGGTAGTAAGACACCATGCTGAGCACTTGAGAGATCATTCTGGCTCAGCAAAAGCAGCAGCATCTCTTCCATATGCCCACCCCACTGGCATTCTGAAGGGCTGTTCCCCCAAAACATCTGCAGGGAAGCACACACAGGGAGAGCTAAGCCTCCCCAGATTTCCTAGTGAACTTTACTCTTCTTCAAAAAGTAGGACAGTACTTGTAAAACAAAATATTGCTTGCCATTTAGAAAGAGGCTAAGCAGCCCAGGATTAGTTGGTACATTTTCCTGGGAAAATTAATCCTCGATGCCATTGTGAAACAAAAGCAATGAAGCCAAAGAAAATCAGATATTCAATAAACCTGGGTTGGAAGTACCCGTCTCCCACCTGGCTGAAGCAACAAATATATTTTTTTTTTTCTCTTGGAAGATGAAGGCTGGCTGGATCAGAGTCACCAGTCTCTAGGGGTCCCACCATCTGTAACAAACTTGCTGTGCTTTTATCACTGAGAAGTCAGGGCTAGGAGCAACCTCTCAGCAAACTCTTTCCTAAAAATGTACTCGTGCATATATATTATTGTAGATACACACACTCTGGGAAATGGACATATGCTGACTTCTGCTTCTCTCCAATACAGTCTGGATTGTGGCTTTTTCTCCTCCTGTTGCAGTAAAAAGAGAGCAATTTTTCAAGTTTATACCAAATGTCATTCTATTTCATTTCCAAATATAATCTCCCAGAGAGAAGGTTCGCTTGCCCTATTTCCAATCTCTAAAGTTAATACACAAATTTATATTCCTTTCTCCCACTCGCTCTCCTAAATTAAGAGGTGTAATTACTAGGAACGCTTGCTACAAACGAATGGAGTGCCAAGGGAGAAGGAACTGTCAGGGCTGGACGTCTGCAGCAGCCGCCCTCCCCTCTCCCCCATCCCTGGAGGATCCTGCTTATGAGGCAGTTTCTATCTTTCCCATTAGCAGGGGTAGCTCACACACAGGAGCAGACAACAACCTCTCCCTTTCCAGGCAGGACAATCATAAGGGACAAAATTACAAAATTAACTTCAGCCTGCCAAGGCCCACTGGTGCTTGCCAGGATGAAATCCCCCCAAATCCACCTTCTGCCCTCTCCCCAGCTCTGCTGACCTCTCAGGCAACATCAGGGTTCCTCAATGACAGCACAGAAATGCAGATCTGTGATCTAAAAATTCAGCCCCAGTCTCCTCGCTCTCCCCCTTCCTCATATCCAGCACCCTCTCCAAAGGAAGATTGATTATTATAATCAGACTTAGCTCTGACACAGCATTTGCATTTTCAAAGCACAGCATAGTCATTAACTAATTCATCTACCCCAAGAGAGCCTTAACGAGCATTCACCTCTCTCCCCTCCAATTCCCAATCCGCAGGCAGCCCGCAGCTTTCCTTCCAACACCTCCCCCTCCACATTGTGCAGCACCAGCACAACTTGGGGAAACTCCAGCCAGGCTCAGTGAGCCAAACCCAGCCCTGCTGCAAAGGAACAAGAGGACAAATGCACAGACACCCTATTTAAACCAGCCACCCTATGGCTTCCACACGTAATCACAGCGGTACAGGGTATGGCAGGAAACAGTTTGTTCTGCAAAATAAGGCCAATGCCACAGGGGCCCCAAAATGGCCCAAAGCCTGAGCTGCCTGCCCAGCTGCAAGCACATGAAGAAGGAATCACCATCACATCACACCCCCAAAGCCCCAGACTCCTCTTGCACAGCCCATCCAACAAGCTCTTCCCCAAACACCTACAACACACCTTTGCTCCAAGACTTGGCCTCCTGCCCCTCTCAAGAGTCTTCTCACATCCCAACGTCACCAGATGCCAACCCTCCCCACCCACCCACCTCCCTTGGTGCTGTATTTATTTCTTTTTAGTAATCTGGGATGGGTGCAGGATGTGAGTTTGGAACTAAGCACTACCAGACATTTCAGATGGATGGAAGCTGGCTCGGAGCTCAAAATTAACAAACCTGGAAAGTTCACAGGGAAGAAGAGCAAACATCTTGTACAAGAGACACACCGAGCAAGGGAACTGAAGATGTTAATTTAAACCCATGAGTTTATTCAAGTATAATTACACATTTCAACCCTCACTCCAAGAAAGGAGCAGACAAGGAATCTCTTCCTCTCAGCCTGTCCTGCCCACGCTCCCAGCCACTGCTGTGAGACCTCACTGCCACTGCTTGACAGCAAAACACCTTGACAGCTCCACATCCAAAACTCCTCTCTTTGCTCTAACAGCCCATTCCGAAGAAGGATCACCTAATTTCCATGTTCATTCAGCTCAGAGCTCTCTGCTGTTATCAGCCTCGCTCCACCACTTCCACCGGTGTGTAGATGACTGTTTCCTTTAATTACTACCGAAAGCTCCTCCCAGCCAGGGAGAACAAAACAGCTGGTGTCCACCGAGAGAAGGCAACTCTGGAGTAATTAGCCTTAACTGGCTGACACCTCCTCCCCATTACTCCTGGTTAGAACAGCAAAACACAGAATAAGAGCCTGTTTAGGGAACCTGTCAAGGTGCCAGACTGAATGTGCCACATCCCTGCCCAGTGTAGCCACCGTGCTGGCACAACGGAGTTGTCTGCTCTCGAGAAGAGCATCACACAGATTATTTCTTTCATGCAGGAATAGGCATTTTTGGCTAGAATCAAGTCTTCTAGCAGCTGTAATTTACAGTCAAAGCAACATATAAATCTGCAAAGATGTCATACCTCCTCCGTACAGAGTTTGAATACGGTTTGTTTCCTGAAAATACGGCCTCGAGGAGTTTCCGGAGCATTCACTCAACAATTCTCATCAAACGGGAGCCTGTAATCCCACCTCTCACTCCCCCCATCAGTTTTCTCGTTGAAAAATCATCACATAATAAACAGTCAGAGAAGAATCTATGCAGTTACCAAGCACCTAGGAAGATCAAAGGGGAAAGAGGAATCCAACATCCATTTTTGTTCCTTTGTTTTCTAACATAAATACGGTGGAATCAATCCTGCTTAATACCATAAAGAGAGCAAAGGAGCCTTCACTGAATGCTTGAACTTAATCTTCTTTCTCTGGCTCACATGGAACAACACACAGGCTGTGCTTTTAGGAACAGCTCTCTCGCTCCCGCTGCAGCTCCAGCCCAATTTTGCAGTTCACTACAGCTGGGAGCACTGTTTGCTGGCACATCTCAGCAGGGGACAGCAGAGATGCCTGCTCAAGCTGCTCTCTGACCTCCCAGAGCTGGGAAATGTGAGGATGGGGCAAGGAATCCAGCTATGGGAAAGCAGCAGCTCTCCTGACAGGGCATCCCAGCTGCTTTAAAGGAAGCGGCAGAGCCTTGAAGGAGCCTCGTGCCCCAAACCCTGCCCAAAGAACAGGTTAAGTGGAGCAGGTTGAGCATTTTCTAGCTAAATGACCCATCCAGAGATTAGCCTGTGACAAAAAGCAGTGGGCTTTTAATGTATAAAGAGTGAGAAATCTCTCTCCTGGTGCCAAAACCCAAAGGTCACAGGGCCCTGCCAAGACTGCTCTGCCCATTTCAGCCTCTTGGGATGACACCTGCAGGGCCCTTCAGTTGCCAGCAGCAGTCACAGAGTGAAAGGCAAACAGCAATTCCCTCTCAAATACCGTATGTTCAGCTCTGGTGCCAAAGCACAAACCTGGCATTTTAACCTTTGGTGAACATGTTCTTGCTGCCACCAACAATAAACTGAGGTCCAGCTCAGAGGAAAGGTGTACTGGATGTGCAGCGATGACATTAGCACTAAACACAGCATCAACAGGACAGGGCCTGGCAGGAGCTCGATTTTATACAGCCAGTCTTTAGAGGTTAATGAAATATTCATAAATAAGTTAAAATTCTCCTGACAAGCCAGATCCTGTAATACAACATAGAGTTGTCAGCCTCAATTAAGCGATTCCAAAGAGGCAGGGCTCTGCCATTCATTATTTACCAAGAGGTCATAGGAAAAATTCTGCTCTATGATCTCCTTGTCTCTGTGGATAAATTGGGTTTTACAGCTCCTGCTGGAGGACTCTGCTGCCCTGACAGACCCCAGCCTGCCACAGCTACTACCTACCCTGAGCATCCATCAGCCAAAGGCAAGAAACACTGGGAACAAGCTCTTCTAAGGACACCGAGACACAAAAAGACTGAAAGCAAATGATGTAGCAAGCTGATTAGGCTGTCAGTGTAAGGACTAAGTCTTGAAACTTAAACTTTTTTTTAAGCCTTTATCTCCCTTTTTGTATACACAAAGCCAGCCCCAGGCAACAAGAGAAGTATCCAGCAACCTTTGATCTGCAGGCACATCCTCTGAACATGCCCTCCATGCCTTCCCCCAGATCCCATAGCTGGAGAGCTTCACATCCCCCTGCATGTTCAGGACAAGCTGTGCTTACAGAATTGTATTTCTTGCATCAGATTTCTCAGGATGGTCCTCTTCTGATGCAGGCAGAGCCTCCCAGGACTGTGAAAGCAGGAGGAAATTGGTCTCCATCCTTGTCTCGAGGAAGCTGTAAATTAGGTATTGCTTTGTCCAATCCTAACATGACTGTTCAACAGCCCCAAGTCTTCCTTTCCCTCTCTGGTCACACACTGGAACTTCATGCTCCTTCTACAGCTTCTCCAAGCTGCCTTTTAGGAAGGCAGAATAAAGGAGCAGAAATGACAGAATCCTAGAGGTATCCTGGACCTCCCACCTGATTTTCGCAAAGTGCTGAACATAATGTAGAGACCCTGCATTCTCCAGGAAATTTTGGCTCAGCTAAATCAAACCAAGTGAGTCTGAGGTAGCCCATAAACTTCTTACAGGCTCTGTAGAGATGAATGAAGCCTGGGAAAGCACAATTCTTGCATGTCTATTAAACAGGCCTTTTGTGTCTCCAGGCTGTGCCTACTATAATAAAGCCTCTGATAATATCCCTGTCCTGCTCTCATTTAACCAAGTAACTCAGTGTAACTCGGCTTTTAGTGACAACAGTGACATTGACAAGGACCACTTCAGCTGCAGCATCCTCTAAACAGGAAAACAATTCACTTTTCTCCTCTGCTCAACAACTGAAGAGAAAAAACCCTCCCCACTTCTCCCTCTCCAGTCCTTGTTCCTGTTATAATCGTGCCTGTCAGTACAGCTCAGGTTTTAGGGGTACACCTGTGGCATGGAGGCCACCCCAAATGATGGGCTGGGAATTAGGGCAATGTCCATGAGTCCCATCTTAGCTGGAATTGCTCTCCAGGTTTGGGTCAGACCATTTACCCCCAACCTGGCAGCGCCTGTCCCACAGGGAAGAGCAGCAGGAAGGCAGCTCTCCACTTCAGGCAGCCACATTTCTTCCCCCTGACAGTCCTAACCCCACGTCAGCTCTTATCACCTTGGAAGAGCAAATGAAAACAGTCCTGCTGAAACCGAACGGTGCTGCCGTGTCCCATAAAACTTGCACGTTAATGGATCCAACAGCAGGTTCATTTGTGCAATGGGACTTTTAAACAGACCGTTTATTTCTTTTTAATTTGAAGGGAATGTGCTATTTGATCCCATGTGCCCGGCTGGATTTTTAAAACAGAGATAAACCACGAGAATTGACTCACTAAGCCTCTCCTTCTCACCTAATTAAAATAGCATTGAGATAGTAACGTGCAGGGGTGTAATGTGCTGATCACCTCTCCAGCCCACAGACAGCTTGTTAGCACTGATCCACCAGGATCCCAAGGCTCCCTCCACACTCCCTCCTTTGCCCACAGTCACGTGCAACAGATGCTTCCGACGGTGCCACGGTTTTGTGTGCTGAACATGAATTTCCAAGAGGGAACATGCAGCAGGTGCAACACACCAACTGAGGCTGTTCATCACTTCCTGGGCTAGGAGAAGGAGAAAAAAATAACCTTGTCTGTGTACCTCAGAGCTCACTATATTCCTGCCTCGTGGGGAATAGCAGGGACCAGTTTTAATGTAGTTGTTTACAACAGGCACTGAGAGCTCTCTGCCAGGGAAAGAAGTGTACTCCCATCCCTCTATTCTAGGCTTCACTCTACCTTCAGAACCAAAGCTCCACAGTTGAAACAGGGGGAAGATTCAAAATAGGGTATCAATGACTCCTGCACAATCATCCCCCTCTTCTAACAACTCATAATTCAGAATTTACAGGATCACATGATAAAGTGAAGAATAATACAAACACTGTGAAGTAAACAAGCAACAAATGGCTCTCCTGAAGTAAAACTAAAACTACCTGACAGAGAAAAAGATGTCTCAGACACATTCAAGCCAAACAAAATTCACTGAAGACTTTGGGTCTAAAAATATAAACGCACAAACACAATTACTGATAGCACAGAGGCTTTATCACAGAGGAGCATAAACTGATCAGAAAGAGGAAGCTACGTGAAAACTGAAGGAACAGCACAGAATTGAAAAGGCATAGTGCAAGTCCCAAAACAGCTGGAACCCCCTCCTACAAACTGAGCCTTCCTCAGCCAGAAACTCAAGAGGAGGGCAGAGTGGGGCAGATGAACTGAGCCCAGGATGAACATCAGCGCCGTGTGCCGCTGGAAGTCGGCGATGACCTGGACGCAGCTCAGCTCCTCCACCACGGAAGTGGAAGAGGTTCCTGCCTGTACTCCATGATCCTGTGGAAGATGCTTTTGCAAAAGCTACTGCTGGAACATCACCTGGAATAATGTGACCACTCTGATTTCTCATCTTCAAAGGAGAGACAGAAAGAGGAAGAGATTTAAAGAAAGCTGCAAGATTCATGAGGAAACTGAAGAGCCTGCTTTAAGAGAAGGCTGCAAGAGCTTGATTTGTTTAACCTAGACAAATGAAAGGCTGGGAGGGAACAATTGTTCTCTATAAATATGTCACAGCATAAATATGAGGGAGGAAGAACAGTCACTGTAGTTTAAGGAGAATATTAGCACAAGAAAAAAATGGATATTAGCTACACATATATTTTCAGTTGGAACTGGGAAGATTTCAGCTATCAGAGCAGTCTTTCCATGACAGTAATGGTACAAACAACCAAAGCAGTTTCAAGACAAGCTTGATAAATTTATGAACTGAGATATATGCTGCATTTGCCTCGGTTACTGAAGGACTGGACTTTATGATCTAAAAGCCCTCTTCCAGTCTTCTGTTACTACAGCATTTCATTCTGGATTAGCTTCTTTTGCTGTCTCTTTATAACCAGATTCATGCTTTTCAATCTGATTTGAGGAGTGGATATTTCTCTAAGATTGCCTTACTAAAACTATTCACCCTGCTGCTCAGTTGAGTGCCACGCTGCTCATCTGTCTTGGCTTTGCTGGCCTCACATAAGGTGTTAGGATAAAATCTGTCACATGGGAAGGAGATTTCCTGTCACCCAATAAATCAATTCAGAAATTATGTCATACACTTTTGATAGATGGAGACTTCCTGCACCAGTCAGTTCTCTCCTGCCCCTCCCAACCTGTTGGTTCTATAGATGTTCCAGCAAAGCTTCATTTTTATTTATAACTACTGTGGTTCAGCCCTCCAATCCCACATTTAATTGCCTTCCTGTTACAGATAATACAAAGAATTTACATTTCCAGTAATGAACACCACTTTTGTTCTTGTTCTTGGTCTGTTGTATTTCTTGCTTTATGCTCAGTAACTCTTAAACAAGAATTAAATGAGCTCTATTGGCCAGTAATCCAGGGCAAGTGTTCCTATATTAAAGGTCACTTTTTTCCTACTGTCATTGGTGTTACCTGTAAATTAAAAATACAGGTAATAACTTTTCCATGTTGCCTTCCACTTAACAGCTAGCTCCCAACTACATCAAGCTCAGTGTTCTCTGAGTGTATTTCCTTCATGCACTCTCCTTTCTGTCTCCATTTCTACTCCTGATAACCATCAGTGTAGGCAGTCACTGATATTTAACTTAATCCTAAACATTATGATTTCATCAGACTGAACACACGATTGGCTCTTTAACTATTGCTGACCTGCTGCTCTTAAATAAAGGTCTCCTGTTCTCTGCAAAGGGTTAACCAACACTTTTCCTCAAGGCAAGGGGTGTTCATTATATTCATTTTAAGGTGTGTTTATTGCCTCTGTAAGGACACTCAGTTTATGCCATTCATTTGGTGATGGCTGCATTCTTGGACTTCAAATCTTCTTTACCTCCCACGCTGCTAAGCAATTCTTCTGATTCTTATATCCATCCTTTTTAATCTGCTGGAGGGTGAAATTTAATTTGTTCCAAAGAGCAGTCTATAGATTTCAGAGCCCACATGGGCCAAGCTGTCTTTTGAAGATGAAAGCCAAAAGATACCCAGAGTACCTCAGGGTAATGAAAATACAGGTGATGCTTTTTTTAATACCAAGCTGGCTTCCCTCAGGGATTAATGATGGAGAACAAAAAATCTTGACATGAATGCCCTCTGCTACAGAACCAGACTGGAAGAAAGCATAAGATCAGAGATCAGAGCTGTTGCTTGGATGGCAAGCTTGAGCCAAACAATCTCCTCGTGTCTATAAAGGGATATGAAAAAGGCAAACGAAAATTACAAAAATGAACACGTCTTCTGTTTCCCTCCCTCAGGGAGGGAAAGAAAAATAATATAACAAACAAGAAGGCATTTTCCACAAATAATATTTTGGTGTGAGTGAAGCTCACTCTCAGCTTTAGGCCAGTAGAGCACTAAACCAACATATCATGAGAAATAAGATCCTGGAACCACAGATCAGGGAGCTGCGTGAACTCTGAGCAACCTCCTGGCACATCCTGGAAGTAAAGACACTGTAGCACCAGCCTCAATAAAGAAAACTTCCAGTGCTGATAAAATTATCAGAAAAGCACACAGTCATACAAAAAAATTGCAAACAACAAACATTCAGCAAATAAAAGACAGACAAACCCCATGGATCTGTGGGGCAGCTCAGCGAGCTGAGCCCTGTCAAGAGGGGTGACTCTTATGTGTCTTATGGGCAGGCACTGTTCCCTTACAGTATGAACATGCTTAAACTGTGAATAAAGAAAAATAAATAAGTGAAGGGTTAAGAGGGAGAGGAAAATCAAAGTTTCATTGTTAATTACACAGCACAATGATAAGGGTAATTTTTCTTAAATCAAAAAATAAATTCTAGGTTCAAGTTCCCTGAAGGATATAAAATATTAGAGGGTTTTTTTATGGCTGTAATCACAAACTCATTTCTCCAGCCACTACTGGCCGTGTCTAATTAGGGCAAAGTATGTTAATGATACAGAGGCACAGCCCAGAGATGTCTTCAGTTGCAATATTAATTGCATTTAGGGAAAGAGGCATGAATTGTGCTTATATAAGCTAATTAGTATGGGTTTGCTAATTAATACTGGAAAGTCAAACTGCATTTGTCTTGTCAACTGCAATTAACTGAAGACATTTAAATTTCTTTTTTTTGTTGATCCTCCAGCAGCACAGTCACTTTTAGTTGACAAGCAGTGAAACCCTGCACTGGAGCAGTCAGAACAGCCACTCCATTCCACTGGCATCCCATTTTCCTCTAGCATTTCCCTTGTGCTCTGGCCTGGCAGAGGGATCCCTATCACACACACCCACATCACCCCTCATCTGCCATAGACCCTGGGGACACAGCTCCCTGAGCCTGTGTCCTTGGAGGAGAGACCCTGAGTGTGCAGCTACTGTTGGATTGAGGCCACGATCCCATCAGATTTATCTCACAAGTACTGGACTTTTAAATATTGTAAATAGTAAATATGTAAAATCGCATCATTTACCAGGGCACCAGAGATGCCCCCAATGACAGAAGGAAGCCCACGGGACCCCTCAGTGAGGTGCCATCAGCCAGTTCCCTGGCCCCAGAGCCCATCTCTTCATTTCCAGTGCCCCAGGGAGGGTGGCAGAGCCATCGCAGCTCTTCGGGGTGGCAGCAGAGATGTCACCTGCACAGAGCTTTGTCCCAGAAGCAGCCCAAAGATTCCCCAGACTGCTGAGAGCACCTGGCAGGTGTTTGTTCCAGTTCACTTAGAGCCATGGTCTGCTTGCAGAAGAGCTGATGAAAAGCAATATCCACATCTGTCAGCATCCAGAGCAGGACAAGCCCTCCAGCATTCCCAGCTCAACATCAAACTCAGACTGGAGGCTCATGGGTGAAAGGATGAAAAGGAGGGCAAGAGGCCAAGAATCCAAACCAGGTAAATAATTTTGCTGAAGTGTCAGATTTAAAGGAGTCTGAAAATAAGGCCATCCAGGTGAGACACTGATCTGGAGAGGGGGGAAAAAAAAACCACATAAAGAGCATTTTGCTGGATGGCAGGGAGGACAGTGGGGCTGGTGGCACATCCACAGGAGGCCTTGGCAGGCAGCTTTGGAATAGCCCCATCCAAAGGGGACAGACCTCTGTCACCACCAACACTGCAGAAGACACAAAGTGACAACAACTTTCCCTACCAGGGAGCTTTTGACTGGGGATGCAGAAGACCCATCTACACCAGTGAAAAGAGGGAGCTCTATGATCAGGTTTTCCCTCAAGAGGGGAAAAAAAATCTCTTTTCCTCTGTATGAATCAATTTTCCTGTATTTACCAAATAAATTCAAAGCCCACACCTCACAATCTGCAGTCCATGGTCTAAAGCACCACAGAAAACAGCCTGTTCATGAGAGGTTGATGCAAGAGTTACTGAAGTCACAAGACCAGCAGTTTTCCACTGAGAAACCCTTGGGAATAGGCACTGAACACTGACTGCTGCTTTATCCTCTGCTGATGGAGGGTGCACAACACCAATTAATGCTTTAACACTGGAAGTTCCAGTTTCTCCAGCCCTCTGCTAGCCCACTTCATACAACAAATTTTTCAAGGCAAACAACTCAAAATCCAGGCTTAATGAGCGCAAAAGAAAAACTTTGAAATGCTTAAAAAAAACCCCAGAACATCAGAACTTCTAAAACATCACAGCAAGTTTTTCCTCTGATACGTCCAGTGAGCACAATGCAAAAGTGATTGCACAGAATTTGAAACTGTTACAAGGCAGCACGTAATGAGATCAGATGGCAAATAGGATTAATTCAGATTTCTCTGGAAGTATCAGTTGTGGCCTGTGTCACCACAAAAAGCAGCTGGGCATACGAAAATGTTTGCCCACAACGTGAGACCACCCCAGAACCGGAATCAATTAACGCTCTCACGATGGAAAATCTGATGTTGAAACAGCAAGAGGCACAAATGAAAAAAAAGATCCTAACAGACGTATGGCAACCCATTAACAGCACAGCAGGGGCACCTCATCCTGCCCTTCAGTGCCCTGCTAGAGGTCAGCACAAGTCTAAAAACACCCATGTTGGCACTGTAGTTTATGATTTGGACTTTAGAACAGATGTCTGTTTAGCACCTACTTACTAGCCAGTGATGCAGGCTTATTTTTATATTAGTAATAAAATTAATCCCATCTACAGAATGAGTCTCTGTATCTTGGATACTGCTCAGGTTTTCCTTGTGACTAGAAAAAGTTGCAGGAATCTCACAATTCATCCGTTAGCAAAAACATCAGTTCACGAAACGGCTTAAAACTGACACCCCATTTATACCTGAGTATAAAGAATCATATTAAAGTCATGAAACTGCACATAAACCTCCCAACTACCTGGTTTTGTGTCCTTTATTATTTTCGGTCCTTGAGGGAAGTGCCAATAAAACAGATGAACCCAGCAGAAAATTAACAGACATTATAAAAAAATAGTTTGTGGTAATTCCCTTGTATCTCATCTGCCTGTCCTTTGAACACTTGAGACTGAATCACAGGCCCCCAAAGAAAGGAGTTAATTCAGTATGAAATTAAATGCTTGCTTCTGATCTAGAACTGCTAAAGAGAAAAGGAATTGCCAAAAAACAGGAAGACAGACCCCTAGATCTCATCCAACATTTTTCCAGGTGAGTATGGAGACAGGGAGTGCCAAGACTGGCAGCAGCAACACCGACTTTTACAGTGTTTATTTGCTGTTCATTTCTGAATATTTGGAACTGATCCACTGTTTAAATGAACTTTGCATATTACTGCTCTGTAAAACATCTAGGGGAAAAAAAAAAAAAAGGCAGAAATTGAACACTTACCATCTCTGCTCTTTGCTTGTGGTTTCCCACTTCTTCCAGAGCCTGAGACACCTGAGCCTTCAAGACACAGAAAAAAAAAAAGGAAATTAATTCTAGGATGTAATTTTGGAAGTTTAAGAAGACTGTCATCCCTTCCTCCCCTCTCCTCCAAAAAATTCACCAAGGGCACCATGATTTTCATGGCATTGAGAAGGAATTACAAGTGTTTGTTCTTGTTCTGTCCTGACAGCATCCCATGCCACGAGACAATCCTGTCCCAAAGAGCCTGAACTCTACACACACAAGAAAAATACAGGTTCATTGCAGAGAATGCCACTACGTGAGCCAGCCCAAATTTCAATCTCATGGGCCAGACAGAACCGTGCCTCCACTCCATTTCTTTGGAAGCTGCAGAAAGTGGTCTAAAACCCACCCACTTTTGCCAAGCTTAACTTTGAAGAAGGGGAGGAGGTTTGGCTCCATAGCTCCTGAAAGGAGTGTGTGCTTCGAGTTAACTTCATTGAAAACGTTCTGCCGAAGTTCTGGGGTCCAGGGTTGGGTTTAGAAGCCTTCCAAAATGCTGTGGGGTAAAATACTAAGAAAATTTGCTCTGTAACATAAACCTCCTGAATTTCTGTGAGAAAAGACCCCAATGCAGCATTTTTACTTTATTTAAAGGGAAATTTGAAATGTAAAGAATCCCAAACCAGAGTAGAAATATCTTCTGTTATCCCAACACAATCTGGGGAGATTGACTCAGAAGAGGATCTTTCACAGAGTTTTTTTTTTTATGAAAAAGAATTTTAAACAAAATGGGTATTTAGGAGATGGTTAAGAGAAACCACACATAATACATGAGTGCTATTACTTCCCACATCTTTGATTTACCAACAGTCTGCTAGGCTGCAATCAGCCTTTCTCTGCTTAGCAGAAAGCCCAAAAAAGTCACTAATGACAAAGAAGATAATTTAAACAATGTAAACAAATAAAAGAAATAAAAACAACTTTCCTACAAACTGATTCGTGTAATTTCAAGCAAATATTCATTAAAACCCTCCAGAGTCCCTCAACTTCTCACCACATACGAAATGGGTCTTTTGAGTGCCACATCCAAACCAGAGACAAACAGCAAGCAGTTTATGACAATGAAAAGCACAACATTCAGCTTTGGAGGCTAACTGCACTGAAATGCAAGCAAGCAAGCAAACAAACACACACAGCCTAAGTGTTCAGCACAGCAGAAGTTCCACTTTGCAAACAAACAACCAAACAGTTCAAAATTTCCCTGGCCCCAGAGCTCAGCGGAAACTGAAAAAGTTTCAGCTTCTTGCTGTGCAGGGTCTGGGATGATGTGACATTATTTGAGGAACAGACACTGAAATAAGATGAAAAGGGTTTTAATACAAGCCTGGGACCTGGCACAGGAGAATGAAACACCCTCATTGAACACCGTGGGAGACGCCAGCCCCAACCAGAACTGGAGTGCCTGGACAAGCAAGCAAAGAGAAAAAATGAAATGATCACCGAGTTTGATGCGGAAGCATCAGGGAACTGTAAATTTTCAGACACCTGGGAAAGACTTTTCCCCACTGCTACTGAAGCAGGTACAATGACAGCAGCAGGCTGGAGCCAGGAGCTGCTTGGGGAAGAATTAGACAACATGGCCTCAGAGAGGTTATTTAGGAGAGGTGCTGCCATAAACTTTGCAGAACACGCCAAGACTGACTGAATATTTTTGATTACGAACTACCCCCACTGTTCTGTATATTTATTAGCCTTATCTTTTGATGGAAGCCACTAGCCTATTCTAAACCAGATATAAGAATTACTTAATTAAAAATTACATTAAAAAATCATGTATTTTCTTACAGTAGCTGAATTTGAGGGTCAAGTCTCTGTTCACACAGACTCCTATGGAATCACAGAGCAACCCACACTGGAAGAGAGTGAATCCCCTCAAGGCTCACTCCCCTGTGGTTTTGGTGGGCACCTGGCACCCAGCCTGGATCAGCCCGCCACACTGTGCCAGGCTTTGGTCACCCTCACAGTGCAAATATTTTTATTTATAACACCAAGGCAGCAGTACCCTAGGAGCCTGTTTAACTACATGGGTATAAGAGCATTTTAAAGTATAATACCTCCATAACAGTCAGAAGAAAAGGATAGCAAAGACTCCAACACATTTCACTTCAGGAAAAGGCTGGAAAAACCTTTTAGGTAAGAGAGAAATAATACAAAGGGATGGGAGAAATTGAAAATACAAGCAGGAAATATGCCATAATTTATCTTATATATAATATGGCTTGGGGAAAATAACCATTTCAAGGTGCTGTGCCAACAGAGGCACAGAGAGAAACCTGGACAGCAAGTCCAAGCCAGCAGCATAACAACAGTAGATCAATATGATTTGGAGAAGCAATCAGATAAAAACTAAATCACAAAGTAGGTTTTCTTCATTGCATTTATTTCTAGGCAGCTCATCTCAAAGGAAAAGAGTCAGTAACTACTGGGAATTCAGAGAGCAGCTACTAAACCTACTAGACTGCTGGAAGAAATGATTTATGAAGATTAAAAGATTTTTTTTATCCATATGGTTTGACTACAACCCTCGCAGAAGAGCAAAAGGGACACATTTAATGCACTGAGAGCTGTTACAGTGACAAAGCTGGAAACAAGGAGGCTTCCCCAGCGCTGCTGATGCTGCTGGGTGCACTCGCAGCCCGCAGTGGGGGCTTCCTACTCACACAGGTGGGGAAGCACAAGACAAAGCCCAAACTTTCAGCAGGGTCCCTGGTGCCTGCACTTGCCAGGCTATGATCCAGCTGCTCTGGATGCTTTATCACGTCCAGTTTGTAAACATCAGCCCTATCCCAGACTTTTTATTAGCTTAAATCAAATATTGAACCTCCCTCAGCTGTTAGAGGACAGCTGCTTGTGAAGTGATTCACTGCCATATTCCTTCTAGGCCACAAGAAAATACAAACTAATCACCAGCAGCATGACAGATGCACGCATTTTTAATTATAGAGGAGAAATTAGGCTCTGAACTTATCCCCACATCTCACTTAATCAGAGTGCTGGGGAGGAGCTGCCAGCCCCCACAGCTGTGGAAGGAAGGAGCCGCAGAGGGCCCTGGACTGGTGCCTGGCAGCCTGCTCAGCCCCTGCTCCCATTCCCCAGGCACTTGCCAGAGAACACCTGAAAAAAACAGTGTTGTGTTGTTTCTTGGAATGCATCTTCTCAGGAATGAGCCGCTGGGTTTCTGGGCCGAGCCATCTCTGGCCACGTCCAGACAAGGAAAACACGAGGGTTGGACCTGGGCCATTCAGGAGTGGTGGGAAGGCACCAGGGGTCCAGCAGATGCTGGAGCAGTTTGCCAGTCCCATCTCAGAGCTCTGCTCTGGGAAGAGCCATGGAGGTAGTGACAGGACAAGGGGGAATGGCTTCAAGCAGGAGAATAGGCTGAGATTAGAGATTAAAAAAAACCAATCTTCCCTGTGAGGGTGGGGAGGCCCTGGCACAGGCTGCCCAGGGAAGCTGTGGCTGCCCCATCCCTGGAAGTGTCCAAGGCCAGGTTGGATGGCTCCCTGAGCAGCCTGGTCTAAGAAGGTGTCCCTGCCCACAGAAAGATGATTTTTAAGGTCCCTTCCGACCCAAACTGTTCCATGATTCTCTCTGTAGCTCAGCTCTGTTTTAGGGGCTTTTCAACTGATCACATCCACCTTGGTATCCTCAGGAATCTCTCAGTAGGATAGACTTCCGTGTTGAATTTTCAGGCTACGCACGAAAGTTAACTTAAAAGCTCCAAGGAAATTCTCTTTACTTAAGGCACATGTTAAATTCCCACAGACCACTGAGCTCAAGCATTAAGAAACCTGATATGCAAACAGCTATTATGAATCAGATGTACAAATACAGTGCAATTTACCCAAAGAAGGCAGCACAACCAGGTAAAGGAAAATCAAGTAGCAAAGCAGGGGAAAAAAAATCCTCTTAAGTACTCAGTCAATTACTTTCAGCTTTCAAAAAAAGGGTTTGTCAATCCAAAATATTCATCTTACATGACAACACAGTCTAATCTACTGTCAGCGGACTGTCATCCTCCAAAGAGAGCAGCAGGAAGGTGAGAACCTGTGCTCCAGCCTCACTGGGAATCTGCAGCTCAGGCTGAAAGAGAAGCAGGAACGGTTTCCAAGGAGAGGAACCGATTCAGCTCCAAGGAGACATTTCTGAATTGTTTAACTTGCTTCCCTGCATCAATAATTTGTCTTCTGGACCTTCCAAAAGTCAGCCTTCGCTGAGGGCGCTGGAGGAGGCTGGTCAGGGAGGGTTTAATGAATGAAACTGAAGCAATCTGGTGGTGACAATGCAGCTGTGTTAAACCGACTGCATCCGGAGCGCCCCACTCCCCTCCGGGGGCTGGTGGTGAGCTGACTGCCCCGAATGATGGGCAAGCAGCTCAAATGTGAGCCCCATTTGTAGGGAAAAATTAACTACTCAGTCTCTAATGAACAGTCTTTCTCTACACAACAATACCCTCTGCTCTACAAGCAATTAGCAAATTGAAGCGCTCTCTTTGTGGACCTGCATTAATTTGCTCCTCCGCGTGGCACATTAAATAGCTCACAGGTACAGCACAGCAGTGGCAACAGCCAGCACCATGAAAATAAAAGCTTGCTTCAAAGAGTTCGGGAAGCAAAATTAGGCGTGCTGTATACAGGGAATAAATCAAAACAACCTTCATTTGGAAACATCATTTTAGTCTTACGCTTTCATCAAAAAACATGATTATCGTAACAGTCACGTTAATGCAACGTGGGTACTCTACAAGGCAGAGGAACAGGCAGCACATTCACTACCTCAAATGAAAAAGTGCAATTTTTATTCTTTCTCATCGGGGTGAAATACCTGAGAACATACACAGCTGCCTGTTCGGAGGTTGTGCTTTCACAGCTATAAATCCCAAGTGAGAGTCCCCAGAAGGAGGGCCACTTGTTGGAAGGGCAGCACCTCTGCAGGGGAGGAGAGGACAAAGAAGTTTTGCCTGGCAGAGCTGGAACACAGTTGCAAAAAATGGCATTTTTACAGCTCACTGAAGCCCAGGATACCCTTAGAAGTATTTCACATGCAACAGTTGTATGCAAATCCAAGTCAAGTGTGATAATTGGCAAATTTAGGTATAATGTTAATTAATAGCTATTTCAAATTAATTAACTTCTAAGATAAATTCTTGCTTCTCCTCTTTGAGAGTTAACACACAATTTAAATTTACAAGGATATATCAGCTACCGATCACAGAAATAGGGAATCTTGTCTGTTCTAACATGCCAAATCACTTCAGTTTCCTTGTGCTGGCTGCCCCCCATTCCCTGGGTAATTTCACAGTTACTTATTTCTCTGATCACTCACAGAAGAAGACAGAAGATGGAGCCTCTTGGCTCAAGCTGGACGGCCTTAGTGTGTGGCTAAAGTGTGATGTGACCTCTACAGGGTCCAAACCAGCACATCTTATCTGGTGCCATAGGCTGGGGAAGAAGGGAAAAAAAAAAAAGCCCAGTATCACCTTTTTCTATCTGATTCAGGAAACAAAAGGCAAATAAAGTGCATTGAAGCTGCAGCTGAAATACAGAAGGAAACTTGAAAACATGGCAGCACTCCCAGGACAGTTCTGATAAGGAAAGCACTGACTACAACAATTAGAATTCAATCCAATGTAGAAACATAAGCACCACTCTGATGAGTTCCATGGAACAACACAGGAATAGGATGAGAACAATCTAAAGAGAACTTTGCAGTCACTAATTACCTCTCATGCAAAAAATGAGGCTCTGGCTTGTGGGGAAAACAGAAGGAAAACTTTGAATTCACAAAAGCCACAGACAGATTACTTCTGGGGGTGGCAGAGACTGAGCAGAAGTAACTCATCAGCCACTTACAGTCAGACTTCACTTTATTTGCATATTGTGATCCTGCATATTAAAATACTGTGAGAACTGAAATTAAATTTTCATTAGTGTTCAATCTGAAACCTCACCTGTGGGATTCAGCTCTCAACAGTTCACACATGCATTTCCTTGTTAACTTTAAAGTTAGGTATCCATTTATCCCATGCTAGCCAAGCTTGTGGCCTTCAACCCATTGCACACCATTATTGCCCAAGGGCAGCTGTACAGGATTGTTTCTGCACCTCTCAACTGCACTACACAATTACTCTGAACTAACTGGTCATTTCTAATTTAACATATTTTGATGCTTTGGAGTTGAAATTGCCAATCTTTCACAAAATTGCATCAGTTGAGGTCACAATCAGAAAGACATTTTAGTACCAGCCATCGCTAAATAATTTCCTTGCTGCTTTACAGGCTCCTTTTTGCTGCTCTCAAGAAAGTTCTCCTGGTTATAAAATCAAATGCACATCCTCTATAAAGTGGGAAAGAACAGCTACAAATAAACTCCGCTGCTGTCTCAAAAGCATCCAGAACACCATGTTATCTCACAGGAGCTGGACTGGAGGTGGCAGGGGGCTCAGCCTGATGCAAAAGTGAAGAGGAAAATTCCCCAACAACTTTTGAACGTGTGTCAGAAATTTCAATTCAGTGAAACCACACTCGCTCTGACTTGCAGAAAAGCTGCAACAGGCAAAGCAGAGACCATTACTTACTGACATATTATGAAGATAGGCTTGCAGCTCAATGAAAAGCATGTGTCTCAGGCCACAGCTTATGTAGTTTTCCATGTAATTTAGTCCTTAATTTTACCCCAAGCAAGGACAGGAAACACAGGAAACGAGAATGCCTGTAAGCCAGATGTCCCACATCTCCAGGGACTCATGCTCCTGGGCATCACAGCAAACCACAACAGCCAGGGACTGAAGGCCACTGCTTTGTCCAGAGCAGTGAGAGTGTTTTCCACAAAAAAAACAAGAGCTGCTCCTTCTCTGAAAACCAGTTTTGTACTGGATTTGTGCAGGGAAATGCCACCCCCCAGTGAGAGACAAAAAGCAGCTGGTTACCAAAATCAGGGAGGAATAATGCAAAGCTCTTGGGTGCTAAACAAAAAAAAAAGATACTGCAAATTGAAAAATCATCAAAGTCCTCGCTATAATTACTGAAAACGCAGGGAAAACATCTCCCCTAGCACAGATATGGGCTCCTATCAACACTCTATCAAGATTCACTGGACAAAGGGATAATAACCACACCTTTCTCTTGCTCTTAAGTCTCAAGGACAGACCAATCTCTCTCCTTCTCTTTAAGAGACACAGTCACTTCCTAATGTCAAGAAGTCTCGACAGTAAGCTTATTATAATGAAATAACCCCAAGCTCTCCCTCGTTAGACTATGAGGAAAGGGCGTTAACAAAGTGACTGTGGAACAGCTGATATGAGATGAGGAAGACAGGATTCCAAGCAGAAATTGCCCACATCCTTACTCCTGAAAACCACTTGACCTAGCCTAAAGTAAGCTGCACAGTCCTGCAGCAGAAACCTGGCTTTTGTTCCCACTCTGCCTAACAACTGCTGAGAGACCTGGGGCGAAGCACTAAACTCTTCAAACTCCTTTCTTTTCTCTCCCTCTCTAAACTAAAGATAATACTGGCACTGTAAAACCCTTCCAAAACCTCTGAAGAAGGATAATCTCAGAGCACAAGGTGCCACTGTTGACACAAACCACACCTGATGGGCCACAGCACTCGGGCACTAAAAGGATTAAGCACCATAAGAAGTGCAGAAGTCCAGCACCGACACCTCCAGAGGTGGCAGCAACCCTGCCTTCCTAATCCTCAAAGCAAAGGTGACCTTCACAGCTGCAATAAAATGTAAAACTTGGAGAAAGACCCTGAACTTCTCTAAATCTATTCCATCAACACTGTTTGCATAATCTCCCAAGAAGATCCTGACAGGGAAGGAAGGGAAGCAAACCGGGAGATGGAAAAATGCAGAGTATTGTATTCAGGAAAGGATGAGTACCTGGAGATTGGACAGCCCCATGCCAGGCTGAAACACTTAAAAATGAGGCAGGTAGGCAGGAAAATAGTGGGCTCAGGTAACAAAACCACTTTAGTTTTGCAAAAACATCTCAAAACAAGAACAATCATTTGTTGTTTCAGTCTCTGAGCTACAGCCAAGGTTGAGGTGAGGCTGCGGGACAACACCCCAGAGACTCCTCTCTCCCCGTTTTCCCTTGATGTTTTTATTCAGCACCTTGCTAAGAAGGAGCACAGAGACCTAAAGATTAGCACAGCTCTGCTGGGAACAATAAACTTTTGTAATAGGTCTCCTTCCCTCCATCCTAATCAAATGGTGCTGCAGTCCCCTGGGGAGAGGATACAGTGCCAAACAAAAAATGTGAGTTTGCAGCTGCTTCCTCAACAGCAAAGGGCAGCCTGACTGATGAAACTCTGCCAAGCCAATTGCTTCCAGCATGATGCAGTCGGCCAGCACAGCATCTCCAGGACACACACAAGTGACTGCGGGATGCTGATGGACTCTCCAAAGGAGTCTTTCCCCATCACCCATCAGAGAAGCCTCTGCCACTGAAACTCTCTTTGTGGCCTCAGAGAAGCAGATGAGTGTGAAGATGGAGCAGGAAGTCCTTTCTCTTTTGCTGCTCCCCAGCAAGAGTTTTAACTCAACACCAGAAAAGATAACCTGGCAGAAAATCTGTGTATTGAGGGGCAGCCACTAATCTCTTGCCAGGAGTAAAATAGATTATTAATATATTAGTGCAAGTAAAAAACATTAGGAGAGTACCAGTCCATTCCACAGGGAAATAGCAAATGGGTAAAGAAATACAAAGTATCTGGAGAACACTAAGGAGAATTAATTTCACTGTGCTGTGGTCAAATCTCTAAAGGTGAAATGAAGGGATACCAGCACCTGACCCTGAAACAGATGTAGCACATCTGGGAACCTGGTAATTCATCACTATCTAGGAGATCTGAGAACAGGTACTGTAAGCAATTCTGGGATCTGGTGAGCACAATGTTTTCCTCAGGCTGTATTAACCCTCCTGGAGATGGGAAGCAGAGCTAGAGACAAAGAGAGGACACAGCAGCTAATGGGAACAGGATTCCTCACCGTTAGACGTAATAACGAAACTGGTTGAAGGAGGGGGGAACAAATGCTTGTGCATTTGTTTAATTTTCTGACAAAATTTTAAGCCCAGCTCATTTATTTACTTCTTTTTTTTTTTTTCCCTTCCTTTAGGTTATCAGCAGAATGAGTTCAGGCTCCAAAGCCTTCTCTTGATGAAAGCAAACATTAGTACTCACCAAACCCAGAAAAAGGAAATCTCAAAAACTAGAAGTGGTGGCAATGTGACACCCAGCACCTACCAAACTGTCAACTCCTTCCTGTGCATTTTTGCCAGTACAACCTCCCTGGATTTAAGTTCTCCCCAGCAGTTGCCTCCAACTAGGTTTGATAGCTAGAGGGAAAGAAAGAGCATTTAGTTCATGAAATCTGTAAATTAGCCATCAAAAATGTTCACTCCTATCCATTCATTGGAAAAAATGGTGGAATTACATCTCTACCTAAAAAAACCTTTCTAATTTCAGCCCTATGAGTCAGCACTGCTGCATCTCATCACCAAGAGTGATTCATTGTCACTGCACTTCTCAAAGTCAAGAATAAGGGTATTCACCCCAATTCCCTGTCATCTCATAACTCCTCTGGACCCAGGCACCGTGTTTGCACGCAGCACTGTTATAATGATTTATGTGAGTGTGTCACTTTTAATTTAAAGGGATAAAGAGTTATTGTCAGTCTAGCAACCATAAAGCAACATTTTCTTTCCACTGAGCTGACAGTTGAATACCTGGAAAATATTTCTGTTTGCCAAGAAAGGAGAGGGCTCTACAGCCCATAGCCTTAGGGTGTCAGTGCTTCTGAAGACAGGAGTGGATGGCCAGTGTCTTTGGAGAGGAACACTAGGACTTAGGAGAGTTAAAAAAAGCCTTACAGTGGAGTTGGAATACGAATAAAAATTCAGACAAAAGCAGTATGGATGGAAAGCCTCTGCCCCAAGTGAAACAGTGAGGAAGAGGGTTTGGGGTATTGATTATACCCCAAAAAGATGACCTGTAGCTGGATGAAACAAAGAATATCAGAAGTTAAACAGCAGCACAGCTATGGTTTTCTTATTCAAGTCCCCTAATACCACAGTCACTTTTGATAACCTTTTAACTGCTAAAACAAGGCTACTGAACAACTCCCACTGACCTTACACCCCTGAGTGGGCCAATGCCTTCCTTTAAGCTGCCCAAGGCTGTTGGCAGCTGGTGATGTTGGTGATAGCTCAGAAAAGATGTCTTTAATGGTACTGTGAGCTCTGTCCCCAATGACATCTCACTGTTATCCCCACAAACACACTCCCAACAGGAGCCCTCAGGCATGTGGGCACACTTCCTTGGGCAACTGCTGTGAGCCAGTTGTGAGCCAGCCAGAAAACAACGCTGGGAAGTGAAGACCTGTGTTTAAATCAAACTTTCTTTGTTAGCTTGAATCAAGTTTGGTTTCTGTTCTCAGCACTACTGCATAGGTTGCCCCGGCTCAAATAAAGGTCAAGGAGGGGTTTCAGCCAGCACTATCCTTGGCTTGGGAAATTACGGCCAGCGTGGTTTTGGCATCCAGCAGAACAGTGGGTAGAGTGCCTAAGCCTCGGAGGGTCTCCAACAAATTTCAAACGCTCTTGGAAGCTGCTAGGTAACAACATCCACCCCCCCAGGCCAGGATTGTGCAATGTTTGCTCTGACAAAGCAACGCTTGCCTTGCCCTCGCTTCTGCCCTGGCAATGCGTGTGTTGAGGACCTGTCTGCTCTGCTGCCAGAGCACTTCCAGCCTCTAGTCTGGGTGCCTAGTTGGATTTTGCTGAATAAAGCAAACATCCCATTTTAAACATAGCTATTATAATTAGCAGAAGCTCATTGCTCAATTCCCCTTCCAGACAGGGATTTCCAAATGTCAGTGTGCTTAGCACAGCTGATCTGTGCTGACTGCTCTAAACACAACTGACCTAGGAGGGTCCAGAGCATAAAATCAAATCCTATTGTGGGTGGTGAGATGGAAAAACAAACAGGATGATTGTCCTCCTTCAGCCTGTACCTTCATTTTCCTGTACCGTCTGCACAGCACTGGGAGCAAGGCAAGGTTAGCAGAGACTCTTTTGACACGGAAGGTACATTCATGCTTGAGGCCAAGCAGGAATTTCTCTTAGAAATTTATGCCAGTTTTCTGAGTCAGCCCTCCAGATGACTCTGCCTCATCCGGCTTGTCCTGCCAGGGTATCATGGCATAAAATCAAAGGGCAGTAAGGGGAGAAGAAAAAAAGGGGGGAAAACCCCAAACTAGTACAGCTCCTGCTGCTCAAACCATTTTGCAGAGGCTCTGGCAAATGCAGAGACCAGTTTCAAGCAGTATTTGCTCTCTAAACCTGGTTTGGGAAAGCAAAAACAACCTTAGTCTTTACAAGTGATTTCCAACATGAAAAGAAAATTGCCAAGTATCTTTTCCCAGCACAGACCTCCCCACACCAAAGAGCTCCCCGCCATGAAGGAGAAGTGTAGCACTCCCATTTCCAGGTATTGCATAAATCGGTGGCTCCCAGCCTTCCTGCAGACACTTCAGAAACCCTGGCAGAGCTCCACACCTCAGAATGTGCCACGGAGCCAGCAGAATTCCAGCTGGGTTCATTAATGTGGGCCTCGTGCAACCTCTCACCTGTGGTGCACAAGTGTCTCGCCCACAGCTCCTGCCTCGTTGTTTGGGATGTGCCAGGACAAACCCCATGAAGGGCTGAAGCAGATTAGCACCAAGCTGCTCAAAAAAAGGAGAAACTGAAGTTTAAAGATCATGTGTCCTTTGCAAGGCCACGTGGGCAGTCATAATTTACAATTACTGTATTTTACCCCATCAGGTTTGTACCACAAACAGATTAGAGGCAGAATTTGCCTGAAGGTTAAGGGAGAAAGACTGGAAGGAAAAAAAACCAGAGGTTAACAACCTCTCTATCCAAAAACATTCCTTACACTGACAAAGTAAAAAATCCTCCAAGATTCCAACTGGAAGAAAAAAAAAAAATGTGTAAAAAAAATACCCTCAAATAAAATCAAACATCCCTGCACACCATGGTCATGCTCCTATAACTTCTTACAAGAAGAACAAAACTCTTCTACTTTTATTTGAGAATTTATTCAAAATAAATAAATCCCAGTGGAATTTAGGCACACTGTAGAGGCTCCAGCAAAAATCGTAAAAAAAAAAGCAAGCAAACTAAAAAGATCCTTTCTTGGCATGCTCTTGAAAGGAGGATTCACCACATTTCTGATTGACTGCCACTGTGGTTTAAATGAATCAGCTATAAATAGGCAGCAAATGCAAGGCAAGCACTTGAAGGGAACAGCAAGGGGGTTTTTTTGTTTTCTCTTGTTATTGCTTAATGGTCTGTTGGGAAGGAGGTGGCTGACAAGGTAGAAGAAATGTGGTAAAAATACAAAGAAACCGAAAAAGATGGGGTGTGGGAAGGAGGGATAAGGAGACATGAAGACATTGCAATGTACAAAATGTGCAAATACCTTTCTGCCTCTGGTTTCCCGGAGGAGTGAAGGATCAGGGATGGGAACAGGCACACAGACTTGGAGCTGGGGATGCCCTGAAGGCCCCCTCACAGCCACAACTTAGATAAGGCTTTTATGTTATCAATAACTGCAAAGTCAAGCTTCTGTGGGCCACCTTGGACTTTCCTAGGAACTAAAATTAGTTCCTAGAAACTAACTAGAAATTTCTAGCCTTTCCTACATATCAGATTCAACATGGGAAGTGCAACCATTAAAGAAAAGCACTGCAAGTGTTTCTGCAGCCCTCGTGTGCCAAGAGCCATCCAAACCAGGAGTGGACTCAAAACAATTAAAGTTAAGCAGCCATCCACATCATAACAAAAGTGAAAATACTCCTGTCAATGAACAGCAGAGCTGGAGGAATCTGAGTCACACCCAGAGAGCATCCAGTTTCTGGAAAGCATTTGCAGGGAAATTTCTAATAAACTACTTTTAAAATATTGAATAATCGCTTCTGAAAATAGCTGGAGCTTATTTCACAGCTCTTGTTCCAACTGTCTGCTCACTCTCCTCCTCTCTCCCACAGCCAGTCTGACTGCCCACAACATCCCCAGTCTCCAGCTTTCTGGCATCCTTTTTAATTACTCCTCTTAATCTTATGCTCCTTCTTTCAAGCCTGAAGGAGGATCTTACAGAAACCAAGGAGCAGAAAACCTTCTAGTTTCCCTTCCCAAGGAGTCTGACGAGCTTTAAAGACCTTCTCTACTCCTGCAAAGTATTTCCTTGCAGCTTCATGACAGATCCTGCCAGTGAGCAGCCCAGGACCTCCTCAGAGCCTTCTCCTCTGTGGGGATGGAGGCTGATCCCATGTCAGCTCCACACAGATTTACAGCTTTCTCAAAATTAACTGTTTCCTCCTGTAGGGAGGAGGACAAAGCTATCAAAATGGCCTGAAATCCAAATTTTTAAACTTCAGCAGTTACTGTCTTCCCCAACTTAAAAAAAATAAAAGAAAATTTTGGAAAGGGTATAAAAGGGGTAAAAGAAAAACCCCTGCAGAGACAGGATCAGAGCAAGTAAAGAACATCCTTGCACTGCACAGGCCTGGTACATATTCTGTGTTTGCCAGCCATCAGTTTAATTCTCATCATAAGATCCTGCAGGAGAGGGCAAAGTGCAGGGTTAACCAGCCCACAGCTGAAGCCCTTTGTTTATCCATAGAATTCAGCAGCAGGAACAGAAGGAACCATTTCCATATGTTGCTCCATCAGTGCTGCTCAGCTTTGGGCTGAAAGGATTAACTCCAGAGGGAGCAGCACTGCAATCTCATCTTAGCCGTGGTCCATTCTTTTCCCTTGGCCCTTCTGCTGAGACTGCCACAGATGTCAGACAGGATGATATTTCTGAGATGTGGGTGTTTATCTTCTCTGAGTGAAGCAAACAGCAACTCATTTCAGGAAAGCAATCCAGCAACTCACAATTGCTTCTTACTCCAGCAAATGCAGCCTGACAAGGCAAGAGGTGAAAGTGCCTGACGGTGCCATTAGAAACCTTTGAGTTTCCTCGCTCTGGAATACCTGTTGAGCAAAACCATGCTATAGAAACATGAGAGATCTCCACTTGGCAGGGGAAGGGAGCCAGAACATGTGCCAAGATAATCTCAGTTATTAGCTCCTGCCACACAGGTACAGGCTGTTATTGAACCGCTCCTCCATGGCACAGTGGGATGCTCAGGGCTGGGAGCTCTGTTCCAGAGGCTCCTAGTGGCAAAGCACCTTGGAGCATGACAGAGAGCTCCCTCACGGAAATACTTACAAATGAGAATTGCCGACACTTGTTTTTTTTAAGCTTCTTTTCATGCTTCAATTTTCTTTCTTTTTAACCAAGCAGATAAAGAGGTACACAGATTTACCTGCGCCTAAAAGTGCCTGACCCCAGGGCAACACCAGCTTGTTTGTCCCAGGTTGATATATGCCAAAATAGTGACTCACTCTTTGTGCAAGAAGCCACAGAGGAAGGGTATAGAAATGTACGTTTGCTGTAGGAGTGGTTGTATTTGTGCCATGCAGCAGCCTCCAGATATTTATGAAGACTTGAGTGTGACCTTTCCTTTCCTCAGTCCCCTTTGCTGGCCAGAAAAAAAAAAAAAAGCATAATCCGAAGAGCAAGTGGAATGTAACAGAAAATAATAACCACAATAATTGCAGTAATGTGTACAGTGTCGATGGGCTGGAGGAACTGGGTACAATGACTGTGGATCTCGCCTGGCCTAAATAAAAAGATGCTCATTATCCTGAAAGGAAATGCCACTTATGAACGATAAGGTCATGCTGCACTGGGAAGATAAATGTCATTTCTCTACACAGCTGTGATGGTCTCACCTACTGTCTTCAAAAATGGACCTAAACAGCAAAGCAATAAAAAGCCTGTAGAATTAGCCTGGGACATTATTGCTTTGAGAGCGTAAAATCACTCATCTAGAGCTCTTTAGACATGCTTTCCTAGGAACACTTATATATGTGTACACATGTATTTACATTGTGCCTTCTGGGAGTAATAATACATGAAAATAATTAACCGACACTTTCAAACAAGCTTGGATGTGTTTGGTACAACGTTTGTCGAAAGAATTTGAGGCTCACCGTGTATTTTATACAGCTGTACACATTCCTAGGAATTAAATCCATCTGCATAGGTAGTTTTGCACTCGTCACAGCCCCCCCACCCACCGCAGGCAGCCTCTGCCAAGCACAATGAGCAGCTCTAAATAAATACCATCCATAATGCCAACAACTTCTCTCTTTCCAGCAGCTCTGCGGGCTGCCATGCTGCAGCTGAGAGACAATTAAGTACACTCAGATGATCTTTAAGCACGCAGCACAGAGCAATCCCCTCGGAGCAGGACAGGCAGCATCCATCCCCTCCGAGCAGGAGCAGCACTGGGGGCCAGGTACCTCCAAGCCCAGGCTGTTTGAAGAAGGGGGTGCCTCATTTCAGCACTCTGCAAGTGGGGGGCTCCTGCCCCTTCACACCCACAACGTGTGCAAGGCAAATAATTGATCAACATTAGTCACTGCTTGCGTGTTCCCACCTAGAGGAACTGGGGTTGTCACTGCAGACCTCACTTCTGCTGTCCCTATCACCTTCCTTCACGCAAAAGGTCACAGAACGCTTCAGAAACCAGCACCTTATTTTGCCAGTGTGGAACTAGACCCATGGAGGTCAAAGGAGCACACATTTTGTCTGAGTATTTGAGATATCAGGGGGCTGATCTATCCTAAGGCGGAATTTTCACTAATGAAATGACCTCTTGTAAAAGGGAATAAACCAGAAAGTGAAGAACGCTGCATCCATATGTTAATAAAATTGAGAGTACTCAGAATAGAATTGCCAAGGGTAGGGCTGGTAAAAACTACCTCAGCAATAATGACTACCCACAAAGATCACTGGTTTAGGGTCTCTGCCATCAGGTCAGTTCCCAAATGCACTGCACAGCCTAGATTTTATGAAAAATTCAGAGTTTGTGGGCTCTCAAGAAATACTTCAATAATTAATACAGATACAGACACTCATCATTTCTTTGTGTATATAAATAATGTACAGTGGTAACCTTTATACAAAGAAGCCTCAAACCCTCTCCCATTACATGTGATATTCTGCTTAAAATAACCTCTACAAAGTAATTACTCTGTTCACATTTACAGTTACTGAATATCTCACTGGGCTTTTACACACCATTAATACCATAACAGGTAATCTTTCAAGCTTCTTGTTGATTTCCTTTAAAAATCAAAAATATTTAAGCTTAGCAACTCTTCCAAGGTTCAGCTTTCCAATGATAATGAACAGTTTCTACAATTTCCTGAAAAGAAGCGAAGTCGATGCCACAAAAACTCATGTTTGGGAGTCTGACGTGTGGAGCACAGGCACAGGAACAGATAAAAATCAATGTCTTAAGCCAGGAATCAGTTCTGGTTTTAATGGGGGCTTGAACAGAACTAGAAATCTGAGCGTACAAGTGTCAAAGCTGCAGCCATTAGAGCCGTTTAAACAAATTGAAAACATAAATCACATCAATATGTCAAATCGATGTGCCATGCATTTCATAGCCATGATACTGTCACCACAGCTGGATTCATGGCACGTGTGTTCTACAGCACTGCCTGTTTTATTAAACAGCATAAATACAATTCAAAAGAAAAATGTTACAACTTGCATTACAGGGAGATTGTGGCTTTCTCTGCAACTCTGGACTTTCAGTTTGTTTTGCTGAAAAGCTTTTAGCACAATCAAAGCACATTTGACATTAACACTGATTAAAGCAAATAGATAAATTGCAAAGCCTCTGGGAAAGCAGAATTGTTCCTTACAATTTACCTGGACCACCCCTGAACAGAGGAGATCTATATCAACAGCTTAGTTTTTATTCACAGCATGGTGAGAACTGCTATCAGCTGGGTTTTTCACTTTCTCTGCTCCCAGCCTTATCCAGATATTAGGAGGCTGGTCACATTGAAGTGCAAAAGAAAAAGAGAAAAATAAAGAGAGAAATCCAGAAATTCTGTTCACTGTTTTGACTGGCAGTGGTGCCGTGGTTGAATTCGTGACCTTAACACAAACCAGGCCGAGGAAATGGAGCTGCTGCAGCCTCTGCACAACCCAGGCCATGGTGAAAGGCTGGGTGAACAGACGGGAGCAAACACAGCTCACAACGTGGAGAAGTACTAAGGGTGAACAATTATGGATATTCTGAAACAAAACAACTGCAACTGGCACTTGCATTTAGGCCCCATTTGACAAACTGCTCAGGCACTACGCTGAACCAGGCTTTTTAGACTAATTAGTTCCCTGAAGAAACACCTCTTCTACTACTTGTAATTAAGGCCAAAATAAAGAATCAATGGGCTTCAAAAAGAAAACCAAGACAGCAACTACTGTTGTTCTAATTGCCACAATAACCAAAGTATTAAGTGTGTTAAAATGGATCTTATAATCCTTGCAGACTGCAAAGAGCAGGAGTGTTGGGATCCACAAGAGCATGGGAACAAGCTTGTGTTGGTGTTGTTTTCTCAAAGCATTTTTTCTGTTTATATGTTATAACTATTTGGTAACAGGATTTCAACAAAACTCTGTAGCTGGACCCCAAAGAAACACAGCGGGCACAACTGTGCTGAGCCTACGTGGAGGCCCCATAGGAAACCCTTGGCATCTTTACAGGATGTTTTTAAACAGAAAATAATCATTAAAAATATAATTTGCTCTTACAGCTCACCATCATCATGAATTAAAAGATGACACGAAAACACTTATAGCTACATACTTTAAATCTTAAATTATGCAGAGATTATGCAACTACTCTGAAATGAAGCACTACAAATCACAGAATTCAAATCCAATGATTATAAAAATCAACAAATCTCAAGTTCAGAACATCTCAAGACTCCCAGACAAGAGCTATTTAATATCATTAATACAACTCAAAGTTAGGGAACAGGTAAAATTTCCACATAAAACATTATCCTGATATGTAATCTTAGCTTTTAGTCAGGAGACATTTATTTCCTTTCTGCCTGGAGCTGCTTGGTTTCCATGGGCTGTTAAAGCTTTCAGCTGATGTGAGGAGGTGCCTAAGTAGCAGTTCTAACAAACAGGAGACATTATTGGCCTGAGCCTGATTGATTCATCAATAGAGTTCGAAAGAGCTAAGAAGCATTGGCCTGAGAACTCCTCTGGGAAACATAACCTAAACAAGCCCAGCTTCTGGTTTGGAGAGAAACTGGTCAATCCTGGCCAATTCTCCCATTTTCCCAAATTTTCCCATTCCTAAAGAGTCAGGCACCAAAGTATTTATCTGGTGGTTGAGCCACGCGAACGCGTACCACACACTTCAGGAAACTCTGGGTTGGAAGTGCTCTGGAGAATGCAGCACTGCCCCCAAAGAGATCCCATCACCTCCTTCCAGAAAGGGACCATATTCCTTGGAAGCTGTTGGGAAACTTCAACCATTCCTGCCCAAGGCAAACCAGCTGTGTGGCACAGCAGTGACATGGGCTGTACCTGCACAATCCACATGGATCAGACCAGTGCTATCTCAAATCACCACACTTTCCAGCCTGGAAGAGATTCACAGAGGTTAAATCTCCAAATTAAACACAGAAAGCACTTTGTCCTAATGTTGAACGTTTCTCTAACGTTGCAGAAAACCAAACAATTCTGCAATTGTGCAAAGCAACACTGAAAAATGGTGCAAGCTCTAGAGGAACTTGCCCAGCAACCTCTCTACTGCCTCCCATCCATCCCTCCACGCTGCCTGCAGCAGCAAGTGATGGAGACCAACGTGAGAACATTCTTCTACTCTTCCAAAGCCTTCCCTCTGAAAAGCTGGAAGCTATCTGTTCCTAATCCATTCCCCAAAGATACTTAATTTGCCTCTTTCCGTCTTCTGCCTCAGAGGGAAGAGACGTGTCATCACTGCTCTGCCTGTGCCCCAAGTCAGCCCCTGCTCCCCAGCTGCAGGAGGGGATTTGCACCACAGAAGCAGCTCCTTTATGCGATGCCTTTGCAGTGGATGGGGCCACTGCTCCCACTCCAAATGTATTCCTGCTTCCTCCTCCTCCTCCACCTAAAGACATCTAATTGCAGAGCCTGTATCTCTCAGCACAGGCATGCAGGCTCTCCAGTGTAAAGCATTTTAAAGCTCTCAGCATCGCATGAAACGCTCTCCCCTGTTCTATTGTGGTAAACATGACTCATAACTGCACCTCAGTTATCGGCTCTTTCCAATACATCACTAAGAAATAACTCAATTTTAAATCTTCTGTAGGAATTTAGACACAGTTCATCTGTTTCTCACGTTTCCTATAGCCAGGGACATCTGAAGCTAATCCAAATTCCTTAGGTCAAGCCTCTTTTGTGCTTGGTTATTCATAACATCACCAGAAGAGTGGAAGAGAGGATTTGTTCATACATTTGTTCATGTACATATTTTAAGTGGAGCTTTGTTGGCAAGAAGGGAAGATCTTTCAGTTGCTGGCATCTATCAATCTGCCAGGGCTGAAGTGAGTACTTAGAGCCTGAGTACAAGAGCATTCCCACATGCTCTGAGCATCAAACCTGGACAGCAGGACGATGATGTCAGCACAGTCTCACCTAGGCTGGGTGTGCTTCCTGCACTCAGCCAGCTGAGTCCACCCTGAACTCCCTGCACTGCTAACACAGGTGACTGCTTATAATTATCATTACTGCACATCTTTACATAAGAGAGTCAAGATGTGACCCAGCAAGAGAACAAGGGGCACAGTGTCACTGACTCCATCTGCAGCAGGAGTGTGACTTTCAGCAAGAGGTGACAGCAATGACAATTGTCTACCCCTGTCCTTACTGCACTCAAAGGACATAAGAGCAGCAGAGCTGGAAAATGCTTTTCTATCCACGCACTCCAGTATGCAGCCAAGAGGTAAAAGTGTCCTTGAGGCTGCTGTTGGCTTGCAGCTGGGGGTATTTTTCTGGGGGCTTGTCCACAAGGCAGCTTTTCACAGGCTAGAGAAGTTGTGTTAGTTAATGATTCACCCTATGCAAGTTGGTGACAGGACATTCTCATTCCTGAGAATGATGGAGGGTTGCTTCCAGTTAGCTGTGGTCCCTGGGAACTGCTGACTTAAAGCCATTCCTAAACTGTCAGAGCATCCACACACTAAAAATAGCTGCAAAAATCTCCCTGTAGTGAAAACAATCCTGGCTTGTGCAGAATATCTCCAGTGTAAGGAAGTGCCATGGACTGCTTCTCTTGATCAATTACTGACTTTCAGGACAGATCCAAATTGAGGAAATCTCCTCAAAAACATTAAAAGCAACTGAGTTTTAAAATCTAGTTTGACCAAACAAAAAGTCTCAGATACACAGAGACAGGATCTGCTGCAACATCAATTAGTTTTAAGAGGCACTGTCCTTCCACAGGGCAGGGACTGCCACTTTTAACAAATCATTAAACCTCTTGGTGACTTGCCTTCCTCATTTATATGATGATTATTTGCCAGGTGTTCTCCCAAAACACATCCACTGGCAGGTGTAAAAGGGAGGGAAGGAAACTAATGACTCACTGACTCGATAAGGTCACTCAGGTCTGAAGGAAGATGAAACACGTGACATAACAGAGAACCCAAGATAATCCAATTTGCAGGACTGCCAGAGAACACAGGCCTGACCTCCTCTCCTTTAGCAAAGAAAAAACAAATGCAAAGGACCTCAGTGGTTCCTGGGAAGGCTCGAGTCTGCCAAGAGATGCCAAAGCATTTGGGTTCAAAGTGCTATTTCAACAAGGTGTTTGCTTTGTCAGAAGATGATGTTCAGCCCTGTGACTGCTTCAGCAATCAGTGGGGGCTGAAGCGTGGAGCATCTCAGCACCATCTCCAGGGAGAGCCTGTTTTCTCCCACGAACCACAGATAAGATGCTACGGTGACAGCAGAAGTCTGGGCAAGTGAAACATATGCCATTCTGGAGTGGTAGGAAAGATCTACTGATTCCAATTTGCTCCTTATGGACATCCAAAGTGAGCAGAGTAATCACCTCACTGCTTCTTAAAGTTGTCACTGAGCAAAAAAAGGTTGGATGGCAGCAGAGAGGTAAAGAAAGTAGGCAGGAGAAACCTGAAAATTAAAACAAACTCCTCTGTACTTTGCACACATGGGAGGAAACGTCTCTGTAAAGTTCCCATCACCACAGAAGCCCCTTCTGCTGTGTAAAGGAGCAATCTACCTTTGAGGGGGAGAGGAAACATGGCAAAGGAGCAAGATAAACACAAAGTGTGGATCAAAGGGGAAAAAAAAGAAGGCAAAAAAAGCGAAAAAGTGCTGATGGGGGAAGCTGGGTGAAAGACAAGGAAGAACTGTTAGCTGCTCAAATTAACATTTTAATGCATTCACCGTAAAATTTAAGCACTTTAAACACTGGGGTGGCTGCTGAGTAAACCCCCTTCACAAGGAGCAGATTGGTGACTTAACACCACAAAAATCAGCAACGTCCAAGTTTCACCATCAGCAGATGCAGTGCAGTTATCAGGGGCAGAAAATGCAACAATATTTGGTCAATGAGTTTTGAGGTCACCAGTAACAGAACAAAACCACAGAACATATGGCATTTCATGTGCTGAAACTGTCAGACTCAATTAACTGATTAGAGTACATATGGTGCTCACAGACAGGGGAGATCTCTCAGTGTAAAAGATGCTGGAGACCACTGAAGGTGTCAGCATGAGTCTTCCTTGCAAATCTCTCTTCATTAAAGTTTCTTATGGAGGCAGGAGTGTTGTAATAAAATCACTATTAATGCAGTTATATTTATGATTATCTCCCTTTTGTGCAGCTGGATTTAACTTTTCAAACACTAAACTCCACATCAAAGCTTTTTCACAGGAGCTGCTGCATGCACAGAAGCTTCTTGTTTTGTCATATTTACCTCGAAATTAGAAGTAATGAGAGTTAAGGTGGTAAAATTAACCAAGATTGGCAAGCAAACTATTAATGTGACCAGTATCAAAACAAAAATTCTCTCTGCCATAGAAATACAGTTACAATTCTGTTAAAGTATTTATAACAGGCTGGCCAGGGACAAACTCATTCCCTCTCCAGCTCTGAAACACACTTTTAAAAAAGGTGGTGAGTGACACCTCATTAACCACGTGAAATGGGCTGACACAGCCTGCTTGCTTTTCCAGCCACCATTTCAGATGACACTTTTCTTTGCATCTCTTCTGGTTCTCCCGTGCTCCTCTCCAGCTGCCCCCTCCCCAGCCCATCCACACCAGAGGCTCCCGGGATGCTCCAACCCTTCTGCCACACTGATTTAAACATGCTGAAATTGCCTTTTCCCTCCCTCCTCACCCCTCTACAGAGGCTGTTTCTGCCACCTCTCAAACAACTGAGGCTCCAAGGTGCCTCATCCCAGCCAGTCTGCTCTGTTTGTGAGCTGAGTCATGCAGGTGTCAACATTTCCAAACCTCATGGGGAGGCTCAGCAGAGCTGGGAGGGTGCAGAGCATTAAGTCAGAAGTTATTAATAGCTGCCATCGACCATCTCAGCAGCTTTGATCTACTGGCAGCTGATTACAGCTGCTGCTCCTGATGATGAAGCACCAGGGGTCCTGCCTGTACCTCAATTTCCCTTTCCAGTTTTCTGATTTTTACTGGAACAAAACACTTTCCCCCAAAATCTCAAAACAGATGGGATTCAGCAGCCAACACTGCAGTCGGAAAGGCAAACACAATCAAGCTGAAGTGTAATATTTTACTTTGCAAGGAAAGTATCAGGTTTTTGAATCCTGCTTCCAGCAAAGTCTTTGAAAGGCTTAGAGGTTGACATCACACACAACAAACCTCCAGAGAACACAGCTCCTTTCTGAAATTTTCCATGTAGCCCTTAATCCATATCCACGAAAATAAACTTAGAATTTGTTCCCTATAAATAATTAAAGGGGTACAACCAAATGGTTCCCACATTCTTCCATGCTTTCATGTGAAGAAGAAAAGATAATTTGCTATTGCCTGAAGACAACACAGCACACCTGACATATTCAAGGAAACAATTCAGAAAATCTCCCTGCAACAACCTGGAGCCACTGTTGGGAATAACTAAGGAAGCAGGATAAAATGGCCACCTATCCCTTTATGTCAGCATCATTTAATCCTGCTCTGTCTGCTGGGAAGCAATACAATGTTCAAAAGACAAAATAGAGAAACATTCCGGGGCAGATGAATTCAGGCAAATTTCCATTTTATCTGGTGTTACCAGCTAACTTCTCTACCAGCTTGCCCAAAACTTTGCAGAATTCATTTTCTGAGAAACAGCAATGAAATGGATCTACACCAGGACACTGATCTATACCACAGTGTGCTGTTCTAAGGATTTAAAGATCACTGGAGCCACTACTGCCTGAAATAAGTCCCGCTCTCCCAACACAAGGGAAGAGCACTTTTAAAGATGCCAGAAACAGCGAGTTTTGTGCAGAGTGAGACAGTTCACTCTATGGCTTGAGCATGAACCCAAGGAGCAATTTCTACCAGTCTACTCCATTTGAGTTATAGCATCTAAATCTACAGGATGATGGAATTAGATATGAAAAAACCTCACATACTTATGACTATCGTAAAGCCTAATGTAATAAAACTGCCGAGCTTTAAGGACACAGACATATTCCAAATATTTCAACTCATCACCACAAAGCCCATTCCACTAAGCACAACAGAAGAGAGGAACAATTTAGCCAATGCAGGTTAACATTTAGCTCAACAGAGTCACATTTCAGATTCCAAATTTTCAAAAAGAGAACTAAAGAGAATATAAGAATGCCTTTAAGAAATACTTCTATCTTTGGACAGAATGTTTTCTTTCTTCGAGAAAACCTAGCAAAAAGCATTTAATAGTGACCAGAAATCTGGGGTTTTCAGGCCTAATGTCAAGGAATTTACAGCAAACACATACTTTACACTTCCTCAACCCTTAAGTAAAGCTGTTGTAGACACAAGTTGCTCACACTGTGTACAGGAGAGCCTTGATTACACAAGTGATAGAGTGAATCACTTGGACTACACCACACAGAAGACCCCCTCACTTCCCCTTAACCACAACCCTTCCACCACAAGGAGTGGTTGTCCCTCCAGCCACGCAGTGCAGCACAGCACACTCAGCACACCCAAAGATGATTATTCTTGGCTTCTGCCAGCTTCAGCTGCAGAACAATAACTCGTGGCTCTTATTGATCCTGGCGTTTCGAAGCACAAACATCACAAGTCTGGCTTCTGCCAGAGCAGATCCCGTCACCAGGCAATTCAATCTTGGAGGTCTCAACTCCTCCACCCCTGGGGTTAGAGCAGGATGCTGCTTTATTACCTCCAGCTCGGTGTTGTGAGCGTGCAGCTTCTGCACCATGTCCTCGGCCTCGCGCATGCGCCGGCTCAGCTGCGGCGAGTGCTCCGCCGGGGTCAGCTCGCTGTCGTACGACTCCAGGATCGCCCGCATCCCGTCGCGCTCCTGCCGGGAACGACAGCAAAACATTCAGGGATAAAGCCTCTAAATGCACTCCCTGCCAGGAACAACAGCAAAAACTTTTAGGGATAAAGGCCCTGACCACGCTCCGAGGAGAACCTTCTACGTTTTTGCCCACTCTTCTTTTACGCGGCAACTCAACTCTGATGGATGTACGCTCATCATCTTCACATCAGCATCAAGGCACAGATCAACACGCAGTTCTGATAAAATAAATGTTGTTGCTCTGAAGACTGAAAAATTAGACTGTCTTGTGTCTATAAAACCCCACATCCTCTGCAGGAAAGCAATATGCAGACACTCTAACAAGCAGATGGCAACTGAAAACAGAGCCTGCCTAGAGACACTCTTCTAATTCAACATGGCTGAATGGGTTTCCTCAGCAAAATGTTTAGTGTTGTACTTGACATTTTTCCTGCCAGAGTCTCAGCAAAGAAAGAACAGAATTGTCACAACAGAAATGAAACAGACTTGACGTCGAACAAAGTGGCTGAGAGCAAATATCCTCAAAATGGTATCTGACTTATCACTTGTTAGATGCTGCAACGCTTGGTGCTTGTAACAAACATTTTTTCAGAGGTTAATGTCTGGCAGGCTGTGTTTGGCTCACTTCTCTGTCTGCTGGCAATTATAACCAGGCATTTGCAGAAAAAGACAAAGAGAAGGATCCTTCTCCCCTCCCTGAGAATGGATTCCCAACTGTAAGGCTTGAGCTCAGAGCTAAACGTAAAACTTTTTGTGTGGGCTCCTGGCTGAAGTATTCCTAATGCATTCCCAGCTTCAGACAGCACCTAATGCCTCCCTCCAAGGCACTGATGAAGAAGAAAAATGGGGACAAAAGGAAAATTTCAAGAAGTCAGGTGTGTTTAAGGAGGTTACTGGTTGCACTGCAATATGCACACGGGGATACAAAGGTTATCTCCTCCTTCCAAATCTAAAGGTCAAAGACTGAACATGGACAGCAAGTGTCCATGTGGCAAGGGAAGGAACACTGAAATTCAAGGTGTGACAGCAAGACTGGGGGCACTGCCAGAGGTACAGTGTGTTCAGAGCACGTCATGGACTGAAAGGTCAGCCAAGATACTTGGGTTGGTCAGCAGGTAAAAGGACCCCAAGACCAAACGACAGCCTGGGGCTACAGGAACTGGGTTAATAAAATTGTAAAGAAAAACAGGTTTTAACATAAACAGTACCAGCAGCTATTACCAGCTCCTAGCCCAGATTTGACTGAAGACAAATATATTTTCCCAGGGAAACAGTTTTGCCATAGTTTAGAATTGTTCATCTGACAGACATGTGAAAGGAAATACTTCCACGTTACTGAAAAAGAAGAAAACCCAAATGCAGCCCCACCTGCCTTGTAATGAACTTGTTTAGCAGAGAGGCAACAAAACAGGCTCTCTCCATCCTCCTCTTCCCCCTCCAGCACCCACAGACATCACCCAGTCTGCCCAGCGCACTCTCCATAAGGCAAACTGCTTTTGCTCAGGAGATGAATTCCATTCCCCATTTACAGCCAAATCACTTTCTAGAGCACAGAAGAGAACATAATGACAGCATTTAGTGAAGGTATTGGTTTGAGCTTTGCATGTTGTTGCAATTAGATTTGCAATTACAGCATCCTCTCCCCTCTACTCTCCGAGCTGCTCTGCTGTCCTAATTTTCTCCTAAGCATCTTTCATCCATGTGATAATTTACCACTGCTACATTCTCTCCGTTACAGCAGGGGCAGTCCCAAAATCCTTGGTGTTTTTTCACAAGCAAACAGGACCCCTGGCAACTCCCATCACACTTGGCTTCCAATTAATTGCTGAACATGAGGTCATTTGAGTCATCCCCATCAAGATCCCAGCAGCTCCCTGGGCTGTCGAGCTGCAAGGAGGACAAACTCCAGCTTTCATGTGAGCATGGGAAAACTGCACGGGAGCACGACCAACCCTACAGGTTGCCTTTCCCCTAAAATCAACTACAGCCCTTGCCCTTCAAAGCATCTCTCTGAAATGAAGAGTAAACTTCTCAAGAAAAATCACACATGGTAAAAACTCTGTTAGAAAAGCTCTATTAGAAAAAAAAAAGTCCTGAAAAGCTGAACTAAAGGGTGGCACAATTAAACACTTGATTCTGGAGTTTACTTATCCTCTTTAATTATTTCTAAATATTAATACTGTTAGTGAAATCAATTCTCAGCTTCCAACAAGTGGTCCCCAGCTCCATTTTTTAAAATTCTCCCCATCAAGAGCACTTATTGAAAGCTTTTCCCTCGCTCCGAAAGATCTTGTTAGTTTAGCAGGAAACAGAAGTTCTTGTTGAGAAGTCCTCTGTCTAAAAAGATTCTCTAAAATGTAATCCTAATTTAGTAATTGCTGCAGTGTTTCCTCATTCTTCACAACCCATCAAAATCATCCCCAGGCACTTTCAGGTGCCCTTTCTAACCCTTATTCTAATACAGCTGCTTTGCTGCTTCCTATCTGGAATCACTAAAAATCACTTCCTATCATCAGAATCACTAAAAAGCAGTTCCTCTGGGAATCTCCAAAATTTACCCAGCACAGGGTAAATCTCTGCTAACTCACCAAGGCCCTGGCACAATTCCAGGTACTCTTCACCTTAACCGGTTTTAAATCAACACCCGAACAGAGATGCAGCTCATTCCAAACATGCCCTAAATGCAGAATAATAATTTTGATGTTCATTATAAACCTAGGAAATTAATGCCCTACAGCAAACCCTGATGCTGCAGCTTGCAGCTGTGTTTGAGGAGATGCAAGTTTGAAAAAGAGGAAGGATAGTGATTTTTTCAAAGGTTGAACAGTTTCCCTTCTGCCAGCACCAGCCCATTCATCAAATAAATATTCCTCCTACTATTGCATAAGTAACTAAGAAGAAAATACATTTTATAATTTTAACCAGAAACTAGAGTTAATCCCTTGAAAATGTGCTATGGGAAAGAACAGGATGGCACCTCTGCAAAATGCCACCCCTAAGATGAAGCTTCTCCCCAGTCCCCCAACCAGCTCCTCTACTCCCTCTGTGTAAAACCAAAATTTGACCTGGCTGACACCTAGCTTGAAGCTCAAAGAAAGTCCCTTTCTGCAGCATTCACACACCAGAGTGGTTTAGAAACAGCAGGAATATAAGTGGGCTCATCCAGGACTTTTGGGTTAATTTTAGGGAAGGGCCTGAGAAGGGTTCACATAAACACCATCATCATCATCACTGCAACCATCACCCCCGAGTCACTGCAGCACTGCACATCACAAGGGCAGCCCACAGATACCTGCAACTGAGGAGCACCAGAGCCTGGGTATGGGAAGCAACTGAATGGTAAAACATAGCCAAAAAAACCATAAAAAGGTGTCTGAGCTTATATACATACATATAAGTTCAGGCCCTTCTGCTGCTGCTGGTTAGCCCCTCTTCAAACACACACACACCTCCCATTCACCACAGGCTTTCTAATTAGTTGAAGAAAAGAAAAATCAATAAGAAAGAAATTAAAGTTACAAATCTAACTGAAGTCAGTCACACACCCAGGGAAAATGTGTTCCTGGGGTAAAGTTTATCTAGTGTCATAATTTTATTGAAATCCTATATCTTCCTATTGACTTTTATCGTTTCAAGCTGGATGCCAGAGTTATCATTATTAGAGTCTCAGTGTTGCTCGCAGGCCTGAGGTTTGAGGTGGTTTTTTTATTTTTTTCCTTTTATAAACAAGCTGTAATTGTCTGGTTTATTGATCAATAAATCTTTCAACTGCCTCTCTTCACCCCGCTCCTGTTCTGGAGGGTCTCCTGCACCGTTCTCTGCAAGAAAATATAGGGTTGTTGTTTTTTAAAGAACAGATTGTTTTGTCATTAGCAATGAGAGAGCAGGAATTGTGCCGGTCAGTTCCAATAATGGCTTTTTAATGACAGATTCTAGTCACAGTAAAATCTGCTTTATTTCCACATGAGTGAACTCTGACTATTAATCCACAACCCAACGGCACAGCTCGCTTGCTCTCTCACTTCTGCACGGGTTAGAGCCTGGCAGAGGAGACAGACTCCGTACAGCAGAATCAGAATGATATTTCCCACTTGGAGCTTTTTTGATGGTACAGAAATATTCCAAGTATTACATCAGCTTTTTGTTCAATTAATGATAATTTTTGGGGAATGTTAATAGGCTGCTTCATTATCAGAAATCAGTGGCAAAATTTCTTCCCCCTCCTCTTCATCTCCAGACTCCTAAATCCAAATTGGTTATAATAAGGGAAAATTTCAAGACTGAAGAAAGATATGGAGCTTCAACATCAAACAGATGCTATTTGCAATCAGGTATAATTTAGCTAACTATTTCTCGTAAAAACAAAAATAGAAGAGAGAGATGACTGTGTAACACAGGTCTGGGCTTTCTTGCTCTAAACTCATATGTAGAAAAAGGGAGATGGTAAGTGGGGCTTGACCAGATGTTTAACATCAGTGAAATTAGTGGGAGGCATAGAAATACAAGCCAAAATATGGTTAGAAATAACTGAAGAATACTTAAATACATTAGACTGTGTCAGAACCTATTGACAAAATATATTCTTAGGTTACTTAATAAAATTAATCACATTAATCTCTGGTCAATGAGCAACTATCTTTGAGGAACTCACAAATGGCAAGACAGCAACTGAAAATAGGACAGAGGAACAGACCCAAGCTTTTAAAAGAAGGATGGAGGAGAAGATACAGACTCTGGCAATTATAAATCACTTCAATATTTTGGTATCTTGTAAAATACTTGAAAAAAACATTAACAATCAAATTGCAAGCAGCTAGAGAAGAATTAGGGACAAGAAACAATCAACTGAGCCTTAATATGAATAATATCAAAAGTCTAATTTCCTTCTTTGACAGGTAAATTGTCTACTGAATAAAGGCAAATAATAAATGCAATAAATCTTAACTCCAGTGATGTGTTTATCAAAGAAGAGAATTACAATTCAACAACATCTCTGTAATTTGGAGGAATGAGTTTGTATCAGGGCGATGAAAATCACAGAAACAAAGCCCAGCGTGTTGTGTGGCAGCAGAGCCAGCAGGCACCAGGAACAGGCTGCAGCATCAGGGGGAATCTGCCTCTTTCCCAGAGCTCCCTGTTTGCACCTTCCTTATGGCAAACACGTGCAGCCCTCTCCAGGCTCAGCAGGATGCAGGCAGATGCCCTGTAGCCCACAGAAAAGCATTGAGCAGGCAATGTGAGCAGGGATGCTGACAACTAACAGGTTCTGCCCCAGCCTGAGGGCTGGAGGGATTGATAAGGGAGTGATAAACTGTTAAGCCTTACTGTGGAAGTAAAGCTATGTCCAAGTGCCCGTTGCTTTATGGAAAGTGTAGGGGAAAAAGCAACAACCAAGTGACAGCAAAAGCCAGGAAGCACCAGGCCTGCAGGGAGAGCTGGGGCTAAAGACACGTTGGGTCACACCTTGCTCTTACAAGAGCCACATCCCTCAGCTCCCTCCTGGAGCGCTGCTAATTAGCACAGGAGCTAATGGACTCTTCCAGAACGAAAACCCCAAGAGTTCTCAAACAAAACCAGCAAAAGTTAAATTACCAGAAACTTCTAACCCCTCCTTGCCTTCAGCAGCATCTATGATCACCAAAAGGCAAATGGTTCCCCTTCCTCTTACCACCCTCATCTTCTGTACAAAGCATCTTTAAACCAAAATTTTCTACTCCCAAGCCTACAAATAGCTTCCTTCTCAGCTGCAGCCATTTCCCAACACTTCTCTCCGTGGCTGACCTATTTTCACATTACTTTGCAAATCAGAACTGACTGCAGACACATATGTATACACACACCATTGACTTTCTACTCAAGACCTCAATTAAAACACCATTTACAGAAAAAAGCCTGTTAACTTCATAAAAATAAAAACATCCAGCAGATTTCCCTATCCTTGCACTGACAAGACCATTAGGAAACATTTTTTAAAATATCCTTAATTCTCGAATGTGACTGCCTATATCAACCCTCTGCTTGTGTTTTTGCCCCTCGAGCCAATATAAAGCTACTGCAGGAATCTAAAGATGGATTTAACCTATAAAGAAGCCTTTCAGATGTGCTGTGCCCTACAACTAAGGCTTCTCCAAGAAAAATAAAATATTCCTTCCTTTGAAGTCCAAGTACCTCCATCCATGCCTAACAGGAACAGGTGGGGAGAGGTCAGAAAGGCCGATGGGCATAACCCACAGGCACACAGCAAACCAGGAATCCCTGTCTGTGCCATCATCTCTCTGCAAGGGATGGTTTTCATCTGTTTTCTAACACTCTCAGAGCCATTTTCTTGCTAGGAAAGTCAGGTTTATCACTCAGGTTGAACAGCAACTTTCCTCCCAAGGCTGGAAGTCTGGAGAAAGCAGCCACGCAGGGAAACTGTGGTGGGAAGAGGACACAATCAGGCAGAGAACACGAGAGAGATGATCAAATACTCATTTTACGTGCCAGAACAAGGCATTCCGAGACACTCCCAGCTTCTCAACCGTCCATTCTTAAATTTTGGAGAAACTCTGCAATCTGACTGCTCTCTTGGCCAATGTTCAGCTGGCAGCTCTAAATGTACTCCAACAAATACCTGTGTGTATCTCACATGCTCTTGTATTCCTTAGGTTTTCCTCCTGATTTATAGTCCTCCCTTTCTAGCTCTCGTCCCTCTCCTCCAACACTTCTCTGCAGAGAGCTCAGCTTGCCTTATACCCTGGCAATAGACCAGAGCAAATAAATCCACTGTAACTCTTTTAATCCGTCTCTGATAAATCTCCTGCTTACTATCTCCTGGAAAATTGTGCGTGGTCTCTGAAAGCCCCATTTTGCTTACAGCACATCCATATGCCAGCTGACAAGCAATCATACAACTGACACTGCAACAAATTAAATATTATCTGACTAAAATACCCCTGGGGTCCTCTTGCTTCACAGTGAGTTTAACATGTTTAGTTATGTTTCTTAGCCTCCTGCTGCTGTGAAATAATTGTATGATTTTTTTCTTAGTTTAGCTCCCCTCTACGGGAACACTCAGCGCTGCCTGTCTCCAGAGTGAGCCTGCTTTTCTGTCCCAGTGTGTTTTGTCATCTCTTCATTCCAAAAAAACCCTCTTTCTCCTACCATTTCTCACAGTCCCACTGCTCAGGCAGTGGCAATCTTGTGTGTGAAGCTGCCTTATTCACCTGCCTCAGCACAGGGTCACCATCTGACACCGGTACCATGTGCACGGTTCACAAGTGAAAAACGGTAATTTCTTTTTAAAAAACACCCCAAAAAACCCCAACATACCTTCTTCAACCTAGCCACTAGATTACCATCACTGCCAGAGGGAAAGCATACAGCTGACAAGGGAATGGATTCATCCTTACTTACTGGCAATACAAAACTAATGTGTTACTCACCTATTAAAAAAAAAAAAAAAGAAGAATTAAAAATAGGAAAAAAAAAAGAAAGTTTTTGTGATGGTACATGAGATTTTTATGCTGCCAGTGTCTGCAGTGCATAAAAATTCACCCCTGTGTTCATTCCTTACCCTCAGATTTCTTTTTCCTCCTGTCTACTAAGTAACCCAGATATTGGCCTCTAAAGCTCTTAACAGCCAGTTTCCTGCAGTTTTAACCGCTTAAATATCATTAACTTGGGAGAAAAGTAAACTGAACTGTGCTCAAAGCCAGTGCAGTTATCTCTGCAAGAATGAAGGAGGAGGAATAGCCCCATCACCTGGGCTCTGCTCCTGGGGTATTTGGGCTAAGACAGAACTGCAAAGGGGGGGAAAAGCTCTCACATCACATTTTGAGGGGACAAAAAAAAAAACAAAACAAAAAACAAACAAACCCCGACATAAGTTCATCCAATCCAACACAGCACATTCCATTGAACTTAAAAGTAATTCCTTGATCCCCTCATTATGTGCCAACAACTTCAGCAATATGCCAGCTGTGGCTTTTTGAAGAAGGCAAAGAAAAAGGGATTTAAGGTGATGCTTCAGAATATACATCACCTGACTGCTTTATTAGAAAATATTAATAATTTCCCATACTGTACTTAATTCATAAAACATTCCCTCTATTGCCTGCAGGGTATAAAAGATCAGTGATTCCAATCAGAGCTTCACAAATTATACATCAAGTTATCTCCCAGGTCACCCGTAGCATATCTGCAGTATCTTTATAAAGGATTCTCTTGGCAGAGGGGACACAGCTCTTGGCCCTTGCAGCCCAGCAGTTCCTCCTTCAGAGAGGACACCAGGCAGAGAAGACTGAACTAAGACTGAAATCTGGCCCAGTGTGCACCTTCCATACTACATAAACCACCTATAAAGCAAAAGAATACCCAAGTACATTCTTCTTGAAACAATAATAACCAAAAGGGATCGTTTCACACCCAAACCATGCTCCCAACAATAAGACTGGGCCAGATTATTTATTCACACCCAGTGATTTATCCAGGGCAAAGCAATGATAAGCCTTTACTTTGAACTGAAATTCTATGCTTTCCTTGCATAAGATCAAAACACTAATTTTATCATATCATATCAATTATAACATCATATATGTTTCCCATTACCTACATGATGAGGGTTCCATGTTTTAACTTGTACCCTTTGAAAATATGAAAGATTATTTTAACACTTCTGTCTTATAAAAGATGGAAACTGCACCAAGCAACACCTCCTAGGCTGTTTTTAATCTCAGTTTATTCTCTCACCCAGAGCACAGCTCAGCCCACACCCACAGAAGATGTCTCATTAGCTTAATCAGGAGTCACCTTCAGTGTTTGCTCTCAGGCAGCAAGTGAGCACCATGAAGCTGGGCTGATCTTTAACCTTGTGACCTGCACTTCTGAAAGAGTTTTCTGCATTTGGAAAGGAAAATGTGCCACCTCAGTGCTCAGGACTGCAGCCTCTGAACAGAGGTTGCCATATGCTGGCTCTTGAATCCCATATAAACCTCAGGGCAGGCTGGCAGAGGAGCCTGTAACCCACCCCTCTGTGTCTAGGATCCTGCTCCTCTTGAGACCCTGGCATGGTCAAGGAACAAAACTGGATGTTTAAGAAGCAATTACAAAGACCATTTCAGGCAGGTACTTGACCACAATTCCAGTTGCACCTTCTCCTTGGGCTTCTCAACCCCAGAAAAATGACATCTAATAAATATATTTGATAAGCAGGCTCTCATTGAAAACTCCTCTGGATACTTTTATTGCTCATATAAATACCCCATCTTTCTGAACCCTGAGACACTCCTGACCTTGCCAGTTTTCTGGTGGAAGTTAAATCCCATTACTTTTTTCATTGCTTGAAAATGCATTTTCTTTTATCAGGTTTTAATTTGCCACCTTTCAGCTCCATTGAACATCTTTGTTGTTGCCTTGCACAGACAGGGAAAACAACTCCCAAACAACTTCTCTAAACCGTTCATTCATTAGACTCTGCTTTCAAATTGTCACCTCTTCTTCAACTGCTTTTTAAGGTAAACAAGTCCAATCATCAGTTTTCCAGCTTAACTGCTTTCCCAGTCTTTCACACTCTCATCACCCATGTCTGACTGCTGCTCTCATTCTGCAGCATCTTTAGCTGAACTGGGTTGATGAGGAATAAGTGAAGAGAAACAGCAAAGATATAAAGTCCTTCCCCACCTCTCTGTGAGTAACAGGGGCATCCTCACCCACTCCTGCCATGGTCACAGCAACAGGACAAGATGCTCTCCCAAAAGCTGCTGAGCCAGGGGATGACAAAAAACCAGCACATAACCTCCTCAATAACCTCCCCTCAACCACAGCAGCAGAGAACAAAAGAGAAGAGGATGCATCTCCACACCTGAGACAGAACCTCCAGTTCTTGTGATAACAGCCCACATGTAAAAATTTCCTCAAACTTAAACATTTCAGAACTGAAATTTTTACTTTAGAGTAGCCTACTAGTTAGTAGAGCTAATTTTAACACTAGCTGCCACTCAGTGAACACCTTCCCTCTAGTATCACTAGGCACTATAAAATTAATTCACAGACAAAATGACATTGCTTTCTTTTCTCTCTCTCCACTGTCTCTGCAATATTAAGTCAACAAAATCTTTCCTCAGAACTGCACTGACATCAAGAATGTTATGCTCAAACCATTAGACAAAATGTGAAGCACTGAAGTCGTGCTTCATTAAAAAACAAGTGGAAAAATCAGTTTACCAGAAGAAAAACATTATTTAGAAAAGATATTCATTATACACATCTGAAAAACAATTATGATTAAATGTATGAGACCAAAACATTCATCAGCTGTTAATTAATATTTGACCACAATATTTGCATTTTCAACAAAACCACATTTCAATAAGGAACAGAAACACACTATCAAAACATCTCCTTTGTTGCAAACTAAACCCTTTGGTTTGTTTTCGTAGTAATGAACTGCCACATTTTGGAGAATGAAAGAGACCATCAGCTTTTCTACTTCTGGGCACAGCTTCAAAGTGTACAGAATATGGTATAATCACTGAAATAGCTGGCAAACAAAAGACAGAGGGAAAAAGTCCCTCCCTGCCACGTAACACCACGGAACAAGCTGGTCAATGGCAAACAGTTAATGATGGTTATCCTACTTCCATACTGCAACACATCCACACAGAACTTTCTGGATAATTTTAAGGCACTTGAGTTGAATTTTCACCTTTGCTGTGTTCCGCCTACCAGAAAGCCAGTCCAAAGGACGCCCAACCCACCACAGGCAGGATTGCAGAATTTTGAGTTTGCAGTCAAGTCCTCAAGAAAACAAAAAGGTGAGAAGAGACCCTTTTGCACAGCAATATTTAAGCACACAACACTCATTGCTAAATTTGTCCCATCTCTGGAAAAAAGTCCATTGTGATGTGCCAGGAAACACTATCAGAACAATTTTTCTTATTCTAAAGTAAGCTAAAAGTCTAAAGTAAAGTCACATATCTGTTGCTATATTTGGTTCTTCTGCTTCCATTTGGAAAATACCATTATATTATTTAATAAAGTGCCTTTCAATAAACCTGGCACACTCCTGACTTAGTACAATCTTTCTCAAATATACCTTTATCTTACCAGCCAGTGCTGTAGGAGATGAAGCCATTTTCAATGGAGTCCTATTATCAGTACTAGGCAGACTCAGACTTGCACAACAGTTGAGGTCTGAAAGCTGCTCAAGATATTGTCCCCCCCACAACCTCCCCAGCTCCCCTGGCTTCCCCTTCTCTCCAGGAGCATATTCCCTGGAATTCTTCCAGGCAGGTTCATGAACAGATCAGACTCCCCTCTCCAGAAGATCAGGGCTGTGATCCTGCTATTGGCCTTGTTTCTTTCTCTCAGGAGGCATTTTCAATTATTTAACAGCATCCTTAACATCCACCTTAGGCTGTTTAAAAAAACCCTCACAATCAACATAAAATCACTTGAATCCACAAGCACAAAAAAAGAGTTGGTTTGGCGACGAAGGGAAGACAAAAGATAACAGGAACAAGTCACACAGCTGGAATTTCTGACCACCTGACAATCCCTCTCCCTCAACTTATTCCAAAAAGCTGTTCCTATTTCACTTGCAACTATTACTTTTTAGACTTGTCCTTATTATTTCACCTCCAATAACAACATTTGTGAGCTTTACCATGTTCAAAGACAAGCAGGACAACTGCATTGTTGTCATCAGTGCAGTCCCAGAGATGCTGCCCATGGTTACTAATATTCTCTTCAGCTTGTTGAGGGTATAGAAGCACCCAAAAAGCAGCAAGTGATAAGTTTCTTCCTGTCTCCCTGTGCACATCAAGGATGCTAAATGCACACACAAACAAAATCAACAAAACAAGCAAGGTTATGCAAAAGAACCCTTGTGCAAAATACCTGCCTCAAGTCCAGGGGAGAAGTAGTACAAATTTTACAGCAGATGTCAAATCTTTTCAAAATTTTCTCTGAATCAAATTAGTTACTAATGAAACAGTTTATGATTAATACTCACTTAAGTCAAGGAGAAAATTAGGGGAAAAGCTATCAGTTGAACACGAGCAAATCACATCGGCTCCAGATACACATAATGAAAGGAGCATATGCAAAGAAAATACTGTTGCTGTGTCTTTAGAAGTCTTCAGTTTCTGAACGTGCTGTTAAAACAGTGTGATCCCCACCTAAGATCCTCTAGTGGCATTTCTGTGACACGGTGAAGAAGGTACAAGCAGTTGATGTCCCTGTGAAGTACAGATTTACCTTCTGATGGATGGATCTTCTGATGGTCTCAACACCTGAAGCCTCACCAAGGTTTGTATCTCACTGAGCACCTGCACAGAGTTCCATCCAGGGAAATATTGATCCCATCCACCTCAGGCTGCTTGATAGGACCAGGCTGGCTCACAGGCTCTGTCATTTGGATTCCCCCTAAGCCCAAGGAGCAGGACATGGAGGGAGGAGAGAGCAAAGCACAGTTCATCCATCCTGTCTGTGCTCGGAGCTGCTGGGGCAGTGCCCTGGAAGCACAAACAGAACACAAAACACCTGCTAGAAATGATCTCTACACCTATATGCACGATTCCTGGAAAAATTTATCACCTCTTGCTCCAGAGCAGTCTCGTACATATGAAGATATGTTTCTCTGCAGTATTCACTAGTGTAATTCTTCACTTTTTCCTCTTACTTTCTACCATTTCAGTAGATGGTTAATAAATATCCATTTCTCTCCAACAACTGAGAGGAACCACTCTAGCATCTCTCTCGGTTATCCAGAGCTGACTGGAAGGAGAGCCAGGAATAAATGAGATGGGGAATAAGGGCAAGAAATCACTTTGTAATTGAAAACTCAGGGCCAGCCACCAAGCAAAATGCAGAAGACTCACAGAGCCACACTAAAAATCAAAGCAGAGAAGAAATGTCTGTGGTCTTTGGTTAATATTCTGTATTTGCACATCCAACAGGTTACCCCATACACCTAATTTTAACAGCAATCCCTAAAAGCTTTAAATTTAAAAACAAATGTGGTACTAATTGAAAACCCTTCCTCACCAAGCCTGTGGCATAGCTTGTACAAAGCCCTGTTCTTCCAGAGGGCACGGAATGGAAACTGTAATTGTATTTAGGTTTTGGATGTGTGAGAAGGGAAGGAAAAAATACTGTCAGTTCAATGTGTATGAAGGAGGATGACATGAAGAGAATAAATAGGTTGAAAAGTAGAGAGCTCTGAAGTTTTCATCGCAAAAGAAAAAAAAAACAACCCAACTTTATGCAAAATTTTAAAAAACTTCTGAGGAACACAAGCAAATGAAGGAATTAATCTCCAGTTGAAGTCTGCGTGCTTCTAAAAGAAGGTACCTATTCAATCATCTTTTTCTTAATCAACAGTTTAATACTATAAACAGAAAACCAGCAGCATGACAAATGAAGTTTTTAGAGAGAGCTTCTCCCTGCCTCCTCCTGTGGCACCAAAAGGCAAACAGCTGCTCGCTCTGCCTCGCACGCCTCGTCCTCACACTGGCACACTAATGGGTTTTCTGACAAGGCAAACTCTAATATTAGACACTGCTCTTATTAGCTCAGATCAGAGGGTGCTGTTAAACCCTGCAGGTACCACACTGCCGAGGTTGCTCTCTTTATTTCACAAATCATGTGTAATTGCCTCTCTAATATCACCCACTGAATTGAGTTGAACACAATCATTCTTCTCTAAATTCAACATTCATGCACTTCACACACATATATTTCATTCTTAAAGAATACTTTTTTACAATATAAATACTTCAAAAGCTTAGAATTGAAGTTATTAGACAATTTACCCCACTGACACCAACAGCAAAGAGACACACAAAGGCAACTCCCCCCCCATGTTCCAAACAGCAATTGCTTTTTCACTCGCCACATGAAGAAAGGGGGTCTCTGAAGAGGTTTTAAATCCTTATGTTTCAATGAACAGTGTGTGATGGATATGGCTGTTATTTGCAACGCCATAGGAGCACATTATAAATAAGCCGGTGTTATTTATAAGCAGCGTGTTGTTCTGCACACCAGAGCAGCCCCAGAGGCACAGCATCCCACGGCAAGCTGGCTGAGAGGAAAGGTTTTACGGAATGTTTGCACAGGCTGGGACACACGGGTGATCTCTGTCAGGGGCTGCTGGAGCCTGGCAGGAACCGCGGATGCCTGGGAGGGCACCGTACGGATAGGGAGACCCTCACAGGGGCAGTAAAAGAGATGGGAAACAAGCAGGAGCTGGGCTGAATTCTGCATTCAACATTAAGGAAATTTCTGTGGTCTCTGCTGTGCCTGATAGCAGACCATTTTAAACAGACCCAGAAATGACAGCCTGTCTGTGCTGGGGGTGGTTAACGCCGGCATGAAGCGCTTGCTCGGTGTGGACTGAGAGGGGAGGAGAGTTACTCATCACTAATGCTTGCTTACACACCACTCTCCCACCAAGCTTGCTAACAGTCTGGCATGCTAACGGACAGTAAGGAATTTTTTTTTCTCCCTCTTCCCATCTTCAGTCTTACCCACTGTGTTGGAACCGATCTAGTTACTGCTAAATCATCTCCAACAACGTACGCCAAGCCTGACCCTGTGTAATTCCTCAAGAGGTGTGATTTCATCCCTTAGTTTTTCCTGGTTTTTCACTTATTTGCTTTTTAAACAGCAGAGATTACTGCCAAGATATCACATGAGTTTCATATTTCCCCACCATTTACAGATGACATTAGTCCCTTCCTTGCTCATTCCTACTGAAACAATGCTGTCTCCTGGCACGTCAACTTTAAAAAGCAAATGCAATAGAAGTTATCACCATGCAGCTCACAAAGAGAGATACCTGCACGATATAATTGATTCCTCTTCTGATCTCACCAGTTAACAAAAATAATTGAATTTGGTACCCTTTTTAACACACTCACATATTCTTTCACAGTTTCGAGTTGAACATACTCCCTGCTTTTGTCCTTGGTCTCGTTTTCAAAAACTTTTATCTTTAGTTCACCAATCCAGCACAAGCAAGAGACTCTCCAGTCTGGGGAAAACTGGAGCACAGACAATTAAGGCAGGAGAGAAGCAGGAGGAAAAATGCAGCATAATATATGCAAATGCAGATGCCTTACGAGGACACTGTTGTAAGTAACTTGTTCATGAAACTCTTCCACTTAATGCAGGGCTACCTTTGGGTTTTTATGCTGCACTTTTTAGCAGTTAATCCTAAAGCAGCCTCTTAGGCGAGTTCAGCATCACCATCTCCATCTCCTAGGAGGGGAAACTGGTACCCCCAAGATGAAGTGGTTGTGGTCATTCACCAGGTTAGAACTGGGCTAAAACAAAGACCTCTGGGGATCTTCTCAGTGATTAGGTCATTCTTACCAAAACAAAACAACAAAATGTGCACCAGCTTTGTGTAGGAAAGGATCACTGGCACTGTGCAGCCACTTCCAAGGTGCTGCCTCTCCCAAAGCCACACAGAGAAGGGCAAAACCAGAAGGAAACAGTAAAAACAAGCAGAGATAGTAACAAGTATGAACATTCCCAAAGCACTCCTGTTGCACATGCTCCAAATCTTGACATTCAAAAGTCATGAAAGATGTCAGGAGATCTCATTCCTGTCTGGTTTTGCAGAAGAAATTATCAATACCTACCAGAATCAACCAAAATGTGGCTTTGAATTCTAGGAGTAAAAGGGGAAATCCAAAGGTGCTGCTTTGTCCCACTATGAGGAGATCATCCCATCATCTCCATCCCTCTGGAGATGAAAATTAACACTTCTACCTGTAGCCACCGATACTTCATCCTGTCTCTCATGTGAGCAAAGGAACTCAGAAGAAAAGCTTCTCATTTTCTTCTCAAGTCAGCTTTCTACTGATGGAGTTTCAGAAACATTTTCAAACCAGTTCTGAGCAAAGAAGACCAGAGCACTTAGTTTGGGAAGGGGAAAAGCACAAGTCACAGACCCAGCAATGACTTCCAGCAGCACAAAGCCAAAAGCTTCCCTGTGAGGAGAGAAGGCACTCCTGATGTCACAGCCACAAAAAAGCCCCATCCTTCAGCAAAACCAGGGCTGCATTCACAGGCTAACTTCACTGAGCTGCTGAATTTATATGCAGCAACAGAACCATGTAAGGATCAAATAAAATTAATTCTGTCTAATAACAAATTAATTGTCCATGCCAACCCCTAATGTCTCCATCATCAAATGAATTTCCATGTTATTTACCCACCACAACTTCCCATGGGGAAGGAGGAAGACAGCTGCTTAGATTAAAGAGCGAAACAGAAGCGCCTCCTAGACAAAGGGTCTTTTCATTTTCTAAATGATTGCTCTACTCCAAAACGTCTTAGGAGAAATAATGTCATTTTTTTTTTACTCTTTTCACAAAACCAAGATGCAAACTGCCTGATTTGATGCTGCTATTTCATTGTCTCAGAACTGCATACACCAGCTTCTAGTGGCAAGGAGAGAGAGGCTCATGCAGAAATAATGTTCCCATTACAAGAAAAATAAATTGTCAATAGACCTAAGGAAGTTATTTTTCTCATTTTATATTTTTTGAGGCATGGATCACTGTAGCCCTCACCTTATTTATCGACAACAGGAACATCTTTAAAAGGCAACAAAGAAAACCCACTTTATGGGTAAAACTAGGCTATAAATTCTTCCAAAAGACCAAAAAAGTGACATATGCTGTTAGATCCCCACTGCTTTTATTTTACAATCTTATTTTAATGCCTCTAAAACATCAACAATTGTCCAGTTTGACCACGACAGAGAGTACCTCTCAAAAATCATCATCTAATGAACAAGTTTTTCTGGGAAATAAAAGCAAGCTTTCCCTAACAGCAGTATCAGTGTTCCATCCACTTAACCAATCTACCATGATGCCTGAGCTTAGGAAATCAGCTCTTAACAAAAAGCTGATCCATTTAATCCTGGAGAAGTCCTGGGAAGAAAAAGGCAAAAGGAGGGAAGACAAATCTGGAGTAACTCGGGTCTTTGACCTGATAACGCCAACAATTCACTGGTTTTGATCAGGTAAGCAGTGGCAAAACACACAACAGACATTTCAGACAGAAGCCGAAGTGCTTTGTCACCCAACACACAATTCTTATTTGAATAAGGGTTTAAAAGGTTCTTATTCACAGGTTTGTCATGGGATAACCACCCAATAACATTTTTGTTACTGTATATTTGTATTAGGAAATCTTTGCTATAGAGCCAACAGAAGGACTGGGGTCAGACTTACAAGAGTTCCCTAGATTACAGAGTGGTCCTACCAAAATTCTGCCCTGACCATCCCTGCAGCCACAGAGGAAAGCAAAAATCTGTGCACAGCAAAACCACAGGGCACGACCCGTAAGAAATCTTTCAAAAACGAGCACAATCTATCAAACAGATGTGATTTATCCTGGCTGCAATGGCTTTTCTACACAGAGAAGATCGGGAGCAACAGAATCACTCTTCCAAAGCAGGAACAAAACAACTTTTAGTTAAGAAATGAAGCAGATGGCCTGTGCAGATTAAAGAGAAGGTACAGAGCAACGCACGAGCAAACCACTGCGCCCAAATCCCACAGTAATTACCGCGGCAGCGGTGTCTCACTAATGATGCTGTGCCTCTGAACTGGGACAAATTAACACAAAGACACACATGCTGGTGACTTGCAGCCCAAGGGAAGGTGAATATTATGGAGACACAGACATTTAAGGCAATCACAACAGATTAAACGCTGCAAGGTAGAGGCAAGCGACATGCAGTCCCAAGAGGAAAGGGATCCAGGAAGGAATGTGTTCCTCATCTGTCCTAGAAAACGAAATGAAAATGAAAACTGATGTTCTACATATATCCATTGTAGAGACTCTTTCTCATCCCAGTTGTTTTTCAGTAACTTTGCTGTTGTTTCCATCGAACTCCTGTGAAGGCTGGAGATCAGAATTGCTGCCACTGGGATCGATCCTCAGTCAGGACAAACCAGCATCACCTGGCCCACGGGCTGTGTTGGTTCAAGTGTGAACTTCCATAAAGCAAAACCGTTTGAAACGGCATCCCCTGCATTGACATTTCACTCCCAAACATTGTGAGCTGCCAGAGCAGTACATCTGGAGTGGATGCCTAATGAACACTGCAGTTTTCCCCACTGAGAGGAATGGCAGCTAACATCCCATTCCAATGAGTTCAGGCTGCTTAGCCTGTGGTAGCAGCTCATTTTCTTGGGCCTCTGGGAATAGAGGTGCAGTTTCCAGTGTGGCTTTTTGGATATTATTGATGCTGATTATTTCTGGGCTTCAAGATCTGGCAGGCAGTAAGAGTCCTCCTGGTCTGGACCAGTGGAGAGCAATTCAATATTATTTTGTACTTCAGATGATTTTAAGCTAATGAAGGTCCTATTCTTTTTTATAACTCCCCATGCAAATGTTAATTTTTAATAAACTTTGCCCAAGTAGGATTTAAAGCTTATCTCACAAGACATATTTAGAGCAGTGCCATGGTGAAGTAATTCTAGGAAAAAAATATGTACAGCTGAAAATAGGATATTTCTGCATGCTTGCTTCAAAGGCTACCAAGAGGTTTTTTGCAGAGACTTGTCATCAGACTAGTCATTGTGCAGTACTGGAATTATTAATTAACAGCCCAAACCCGTGCCCCTCACGTGCTACAGAGGAACACCATCATCACCATGAGCTCTGTGCTGCACAGCAGTGACAAAGACACCCCCAGTGACATCCCTGGAAGTGCTCAAGGCCAGGTTGGATGGGGCATTGAGCAGCCTGGTCCAGTGCAAGGTGTCCCTGGCCATGGAAGGGGGTTAGAATATGATGAGCTTTAAGGCTTCTTCCAACCCAAACCATCCTCTGATTCTACGACGTGGGTAATGGAGAGAGTGGGAAGAGCAGGCAGATTTTGTTTCATCTTCACAGGGCTGGAAAGGTTCTAACAGCAGCATGTGGACTGGGCAAGAGGCTCGAGTGTCATCAGGCTTCCTCTGGTGATAGGATGGGAGCTGCTCTGATGGAAACCTGGCAGAGGCTGCTTAGCACAAGCCAGGCTGGCAAATCAGCAGGAAAGAGGAACACTCTGCTTGGCTGGGATCTGACTGAAGAGGGCTTTAAAAAGGTGCTGTTGCTGAGGGACAACAAACAGCTTGTTACATATCTGTGCTCAAGACCCCATAATCAATTCAAAATAATTAAGCTTAATCATGTGAATGGCAGAAGGACTTCTACACATCGTTTTCAAAACCTGTTGAGCATTCTCTCTTCAAATCTCTAACCCCCACAGCCTTGTTTCAGTCCATCAGAAGTTAATTATGGGAGAGAGTTTCAAAAGGCATTAAGAGCTATCACATATCTGGGGGTCATTTGTGCCGAAGACAGGAAAATGCATTAATGGAAATGGTGCTGTGAGCATCTGAGCTTTCTCTGCAACGTTCACAGATTCAAGGACACAACTTATGACCTCTCTTTTCCATCATCAGAACCATTCAAAAAGCCAAAGCTCAAAAAACACAGTGTTAACAAACCAGACCTCTTTAGTTCTTTCATTTGCTAATTTTTATTCATACTTTTGTATATGCATGTAAAACTGTGCATCGCTTCTTCCCCCACAACACCACTCTTGCCAGCAACTGCATTCAACCAGTCCACAGAAGTTCCCAACAGGGAAGAAAAATAATGCTGGAGAGCTCTCTCAAACATCAGGATTTACCTTGTATTTCACAGCTTTCTTGGGACATCTCATTGGGAAATGAAACCTTTGACTTTGGGAAATGAACCCCTTCCTGTGCATAGGTCACCAAGAGATGGCAGCCTATAGAAAAGATGCTGCTTCTAAAATATTCATGGTGTTTGCTGCTCTAAGTTGCTACTTTACTTTGTATCTTGAGGGATGACACCCAAAAATTAAACCCAAAAATCTAATTTTGGTTTTAAGATCCTTGCCCTGCTCTATTTAAGCTCCAGAAGTCAAAATAACATAAAATTTTGATTAAAAAAAAAGCCACTGTACTGACATCAAATTCTCACCTCATTATTTGAAACTCTTTTCATCTATATCTTTAAAATTACCTTCTGCTCCCAATATCCACGTCCATCACCAAGAATCACAAAGTCTGAAGGTGAGGATGCAGAATGAAGGGCCTGTGACCCACAAATCAGACATACACGAGCACTGGAATTTTAGTTCCCAAAAAAGATTCGTGTTCTCTTCCCAGCAGCAAGGAGCTGTTGCATTGAGCTAAACATCTTAGAAATCCATATATTTACATGTCCCAGAAAAGGGGTATGGCATAAAGTAGCAAAATCCACATGTAATGCCTGAAAAACTGAAAGAGACCTTTTTTTTCCTCAATTCTTTTCTAGTAAAATGAGAAAATAGGAAAAAAATGTTCAGCCTTAATTGTCACCACTGAAAATATCCATATTCTCAGCACATGGAACCTATTAAACAAATGCCCTTTATGGCTGAAGTGCTCCTGCACGACGTGGCTCCACTACAGTCTCAAAACAGACCAACTGTTCTGACTGAATCAAGAGACCATTTGTTACACAGCAGAAGTAGTGTGGATCTCTTTCTAAAACAATGAAACAGAAATAAAAATTTCCTTTGAGCATGTGGCAAGATGAAATTGAAGATTCCACTTGATATACAAAATAGAAACCTCCCTCACATGAAGTACAGCATCAATGAAAGGCAAGAAAAGTGCATACACGTATCACTGATAGGAAAAGCTCCAGAGTAGTTCTCTCTTTTTCTTAAATGTTTTCATATTCACCCAAAACCAACACTGAACACACAAAAATCAGGAGTCTTACCATTTGTCTAAAAGAGATGAGCATCACAAATTAAAACACTTTATGTTTTAAGCATTGGTTGTCATTTCCATTTGTCAGAGATCCTGCAAACAACGTTGTGTTGGCTCTGCCAGGGACAGGCAGCTCAGTAAGGGACAAGGCATCTGCTCCATGTGTGCCCCATCTTCAACAAATTCTGGGTGCACACTGTCTTTTCTGAGCACCCATCTCATTCTCCCGACCACACAGCAACAGGATTCAGTCAGCAGAGATGCTGAAACAACGCTGGTTTCCTCTGGCACGGGGAATCAAGAGCAACAACAAGTTATTCTCTGAATTATTCTGACCTGCACAGGTCAATAATAAGCCTTTAGCAGCATCTACCCAGACGTCAGGGACAGCTTTTCCCTGGTGCAGCCCAGCTGACATGCACAGAACCACAGCAGGGAGAAAGTCAGCCTGAGGCTTAGTGCACAGCAGCATTTCATCTTGGTCACCCACCAGCCTGGCTAAAGAGAGGATTTGGGATATCAAGTACAAGAGAAAACCTCAAACACCCAAATCCCAGGGTATCTCTGGCCTAGTATCCCTTTCAGAGCACCTTTTGAGGAAGCTGTGCTATGAAGGCGGGAGCAAGCAGGGGATCAGTCGTGGCTTTTCAGTGTGGGTGACCTTCTCCCCCTGCCTGCCCCCAAATGAGTCTCCAAAAAAGGTTTTTTCCCCTTTCCCTCATCTTTTAACTCTTTCACAAAATGTCACATTGATTTTCAAGGCCGAAGAACAACCACCTGACATCTGAGAGTAAGACCATCATGTTTTCCACTAGGAAAACCACAAAAGGCTGGAATGAAGAGAAAGGCGAATGCCAAAGAGCTGTTTCACAAAGGTCACGAGGAACACAGGGACTCCAACCTCAATTGCAGCCCGTGGTAAGAGCACTCTGGGTTTGCTAAGCCACTCACTTTGTATGTCACCTGCACACTGGGGAACAAAAAACTACAGAAAACAAATCTGTCTTTGACTGCCCTTGGTCCTTGGAAGATTAATTACCTTCAGCACCCTCAAACTATCCGGACTACCCCCAGCAGCTGACAAAACTCTTTACCTATACTCAACAGTACAAATGGTTTTGATAGTTTTGTTTAAAAATGCAGACAGTGAGGTTTCTCATTTTCCTAAAGCATTAAACTCCCTCTTGAAGTGTAACCTGAGATCAATTTTATTTCATCTGTTACGTAGCTGTTTTAATAAAGTGTTAAAATGAAAGATATTGAAAAATTACAGGAGAAAATAATCCTCTGAAATAATGTGAAAATGGAATGGGCAAATAATAACTCAGCTGGAGCAGAAAACTATTACATCCACTCTCAGTTTGCTTCCATGCTGAGCATCTCCTCTGCTTAATCTTTCCGAGAAGAGGCAACAGTAGATGCCAGTCCCCACCAAAGTCTCTGTTCCCAGGTTTGTACTCCCAGTAAAACTACTCACTACTTCTGCAGGAAAGAACTTTCCTCTTTACAACAAGATAGACAAAAAAAACCCCCATTAAATCTGCCTGTTTATAAAACTCCTTATGTAAAGATACTATAGTGAATGAAGTATTAAATTATGCAGCGTGAGATGTAATGGAGTGAATTATATTCAGTAAGATCACACATTACTGAAAATATGCAAAAAGCTGTGCTGCTGGCTTTCAGTTGTCAAGCTACACACACGTACATACATATTATATATAAATATATATTTTGCTCATCTCATTATTTTCTACTGTCTCCATGTGTGATAACGTGCCCAGTGCTGACACTTGTCCTATTCTCCCTGGAAGACCCTACATTAGCATGTAAATAGCTGGCAGATAGGAGGAAATGAAAGCAAGGAATAGCTCTTTAATTAACTTTAATCCTCTGAAAACCCATACAGCAATCTGTTCTGACAGTTTTCTACACGAGATCTTCTTAGGAGGTCCCTAAGTGCTGCCTGCGGATCACTGCCGGGCTGGAACGAGGAGAAAGAACGAACAAACCGGTTTTGGAGACAATACTTGGGCATTTTTCTGCTATTAAATGGTGACTGGTGACTGCCATCTGGCATTATCAGAGCTGTCATTAGCCTGACTCTGGATGGGAAACAAAGAGATGCCATAAGCAAGGCTCAGCACACTTCCCACCCGTCTGACAGCCAGATCCGAACGCACACACGGAGCAGCCTCCTCCCTCCCTCCCTCCCACCACACAGGCTGCACAGCCCTGCCCTCTGGCACACCTTTTCTCAGCCCACAACAAACACAAAATCCTCAAGGTTGAAGGGCAAAGAAGTTTCCTTGTTGGAAGACTCGATGAAGCAGCTCCAGAGCAGTAACCCAGCCCTTCAAATCTTGAACAGCAGAAAGGCTGGCAGACTGCAAAGGAGTGAGCTGAAATGGTTCCTCAAAGGCTTACAACTCCCAAATGCAGCAAGTGTTACTCATAACCCTCTATTACAAGGAAATTTCAAACAAATTTTGGTGG